>OZ059838.1:21151449-21739765 GCA_964057195.1 Orthosia cruda | reverse complement strand
GTTTCTGCAAACGTCATGTTACTGGAAGAAATTGTGATCAGTGCTTGCCAGAGTTTTATGGTTTGTCAGATAGTGATGATGGATGCCAACCTTGTGACTGCGATTTGGGTGGTTCATTAGACCGGGATTGTGATGTGATAACAGGACAATGTAAATGTCGACCAAATGTTTCGGGTCGTCGTTGTGATCAACCTATACAAAACTTTTTTGTTGGGGCGCTCGACTCTATTGTTATCGAAGGCGAATCGAGTCAATGCGATTCCCAAATTGATGATAATGCCATACAAAGTCAATTGTGCCACGTTGTCATTAGGGAAAATTATCCAGATGGTAGGAAAGAGACCTGGACAGGACCAGGTTTTATGAAACTTCCTGAAAGCAGCACACTTGTTTTTGTTATAAATAACATAGAAAAGAGTATGAATTACAATGTTTTAATTAGGTACGAGCCACAATCGCCTATAAGCTGGGAAGAAGCAACTATATTAGTGAAGAGACCATTCCCACTTGATCCAGACTCTCCATGTGCAAATGTACGACCTGAGGAAGACACCATAAACACCAACCTGCCAGCAAATCAACGTAGTGTGTTAGTGAAACCAGCGATATGTCTGGAAAAAGGGAAAGAAACCGAAATTCGCATTTATTTGGGACGTCAAGACAGCCGGTCTCCAAATTCAAGAGCTTCAATATTAATTGATTCTATTGTTCTTATTCCATCGTTTGATGACCTTCCATTTTTGTCAAATAATAGTTCAATGAGAGAAGAGTTCGATCGGTTTAATTGTGGTGATCCATATTATTACGACTTGAACAGAGAAAATGTTCCTGAAATCTGTAAAAAATATCACGCGAGTATCGGATTCTACATAAGAAACGGATCTCAGTCTTGTCAGTGTGATCCTACTGGGTCTAAGAGCCATCAATGCGATCAATATACTGGTTATTGTCAATGTGTAGAAAATATTGTTGGAGCTCGATGCGACCGCTGCGCGCCCGGAACATACGGTTTTAGCAAGTTTGGATGCAAACGTTGTGACTGTAACAGTATAGGGTCTCTTGATAACTTTTGCGATGCAACGAGTGGACAGTGCAAATGTAGAGCAAATACGTATGGGCGAGCGTGTGACTTGTGTCAGCCTGGATATTTCAATTTCCCCAATTGTCAACAATGTGACTGTAATGGACACGCAATCGAATGTGATGATAAAACAGGAGCATGTAGAGAATGCACAGACTACACGGAAGGACACCGTTGTGAAAGATGCATTGAAGGATATTATGGAGATCCTCGACTTGGCATCGACATACCTTGTAGACCATGCCCATGTCCGGGCATAACAGGTGATCCTAATAAGAGCAGTCACGCAGACCGCTGTGAATTAGATCCCGAAACAAAGGATGTAGTCTGTGAATGTAAAGAAGGCTATGCTGGACCACTGTGTGATGTTTGTGCTGACAATTATTATGGAGATCCAATTAAAGGCACATGCGAACAGTGTGAATGTAACGAAAACATAGATGTCACTAAACCTGGCAATTGTGACCCTTACACTGGCAAATGTTTACAATGCCTTCACAACACAGCCGGTGACAATTGTGCAGTGTGTGCTGAAGGTTACTACGGAAATGCTCTAGAAAAGTCATGTTACTCATGTAACTGCTCAGAGTTGGGCACAAACTTCACAATAGGAAATTGTGATAGGAACACAGGCCAGTGCCCCTGTTTCAAGAACGTCATGGGTGTGAATTGCGATCAATGTACAGAAAATCATTGGAGAATAGCCTTAGGAACCGGTTGTGATCCATGTGAATGCGATCCTATTGGTTCATTATCACCACAATGTAATCCATACATAGGCAAATGTGAATGTAAACCAGGCCACGGAGGCAGACAATGTGATCAATGTCAAGAAAACCATTGGGGTGTTCCTAGCATTGAATGTTATGAATGCGACTGTGATTTATATGGTTCTGTTTCACGACAGTGCATGCGAGAAACTGGCTCATGCATTTGTAAACCAGGAATCGGTGGATATAAATGTGACATGTGTGCTCGAGGCTACTTAGGTGAGGCCCCACAGTGCTACGCCTGTGGTGAATGTTTCGATAATTGGGATCGATTAATCGACGACTTACGTACACAAACAGAGTTCGCTATCGGCAATGCTAGTAAAATCAAAGTAGTCGGTGCTACTGGAGCCTACACAAGAGATTTTGATGAAATGACTAAAAAGCTTTCTGAAGTCGAAAATATGCTTGACAGTGCGAAGCAAGGACAAACGACAGTAAAAGACTTATTGTCTAATGTGACCAGCTTACAAAACTTATTATCTGAAGCTGACGAGAAAGTTAGGCACAGCAACGAAAATCTTAATGCTCTTACGTCTAAAATCAACCTTGGTAATGTGACTTTAGAAGGTTTAAGAGCAAGTATAGAAAATTTAAAGGGAAAATCTACAGATTTAGGCAATAACGCCACTAAGCTACAGGAGGCTAACTTGGAAGGAGCTCTTAACTTGACCCGTGAAGCTAAACAAAGAGCTGTCGAAGCTGCTGACGACGCTGAAAATGTGCAAACTGTAATCGCAAATACTGATCGTCAAATTAAAAACACTGACCGTCTCATTGAAATGCAATATACTAACTTCAATAACACTCAAAATGAAAATGATAATAAATTGGATGATATCCGTGGTCAACTGTCCCAGTTGGAGTCACAGATGCCAAAGTTAAATGAAAAAATGTGTGGTCAGGAAAGTGACAGTTGTGATATTTGCGGTGGTGCTGGCTGTGGCAAATGTGGTGGTATTTCTTGTGACCAAGGAGCCGTTACTAAAGCCGAACAAGCTTTAGATTTTGCAAACAAGACGGAATATCGAATTAAAGAACATGAACTCACTGCAGAGGATCTGTTTAAATTAATATCTACTGTAAAACAAGATACCGTTGATGTCAGATCAAGAGCGAAAGACCTTTTCAGCAAAGCGAATGACTTTAAAACTACCGCAGAAAGAGTAACAAATGAAAGCCAACAGTTAACTGCTGAATTAAAAGAATTCTTATCAAATACCTCTAGCACTCCTGCAGACGTCAGAACTTTGGCTAATGATATTCTTAATTTGTCCATAAGTATAGAGCCCAAAGAAATAACGGAATTGTCCCAGCGCATTAATTCGTCAGTGTCACAGTTGACTAACATTGAAAATATAATTGCAGAAACCAAACCAGACTTAGAACGAGCTAAGGCTTTAAAATTAAATGCTACCACAATCAATAAAGCAGCTAATTTAACTTTAGAGATGGCAAATAAAGTTTTGGATGCTTTGGATGAAGCACAAGCAGCCCAAGATGCTGCAGAAAATGCAATCGATAAAGCAAACAATGATATTGAGGCAGCCAAAAATGATTTAGTTCCTATAGCTACAGAAACAGAACAAGCACAGAAACAAGCAAATGAGACAAAAAAAGAAGTTGAAGGCCTACGTTTGAGACTCAATGACTTACAGAAGGATATATTGAAGATAGAAAGTGACGCAGATCAGGTGAAACAAGAAGCTAAAGATGTTGTAAGTCGTGCTGAAGGAGCTGAGCAATCAGCACGGCAGTTAAGGCAAGACTTCAAGCAAGCTAATATGTCTCTTGCTGAACGTGCTAGCCAGACTTCAAATTCAAGAGAAAGAGCGCAGCTTTTACTAAAACGTGCTACAAAGCTAGCTAGTGACACTCAAACGCAACTTAAACTTCTAGCTAACATGGAAGTATTGTATAACGATCACAATGAACAGTTAAACACATTAGAAAGAGAAATAGGTGACCTAAATACGCAAATGAACTACTATCTGTCCCAAATCACAGAACGGTCTGATAACTACAGGTCTTGCACAACGTAAATACAGCAAATTCAGCAAATTGTAACTAAGTATACTTAAACAGATTTTTTCCGAATGTGGTTGCTGTTTTCATTTGTGCCAAAATGCTGTGTATTTTGCAGTGTTAGTCATTGTACGTTATATTGATATATGTAGTTTAACTACATTGTGTCTGTATTATATTGCAAAGAAATGTTGGTTGTAAACAAAGGTAACGTAATGAGCTTCTCTATATATCATTACTGTACTTGCTGTGACAACTCAGTTTAAAACACATTCATCCAACAACAACATTATCCTTTTTAGATGCGTTTCAAATACTTACAAAATTTTGAGTGATTCATGTATGTAAAAGCTTACAGGTAATATGTATAATACTTTTGAAATCTCGACGATCTTTCTTTAAAAATACGCAATTCTTGAGATATTTTAGACGGATTATGTTCCATGTTTTATTTCTTCCAGTGAGTGGCACTCACAAATAACGTGTATAAATAATAATAAAAATCATATATATTTCCGAATATAATTTTATTAAGATCATCAATGAAATTAGTGTTATTTGTTTGTAAGTACTTAGAAATATATTTTGTATCATTATTTAGACAACTATTCCAAAGAATTACATTATAATTTCTAATGTGGTGACATGAAAAATGTAAACTTTCATTTAAGTAATTCGAAAGAGAAAGATAAAGTTTTCAACAACTGTTGTTAATTATAGGTAATTTATGAGCATTTATTATGTTTTGTGCTGTTTTGCCATAAAATATATATTCTGTGTGTCTGTATGAAATAATTATTTTTATAGTTTGTATTTACCGTAAACTAATTGTACTGCCAGAGTAGAGAATACTAGGTATATTTTGTACCATCATAAGTATTTTATAAATACGTATACGTAGGACTTTGTGTAAACTTAAAATGTAAAAGAGCTTTTAGTAACTGTTACTTCTTTAAAGGTCTGTTTATATTAAAATTACTTTTCTTTTTGTTTAGTAGTTATCAAGATAATGAGGCTATATTTTTTTTCGAAAAAACGAGCACGTTATTATTACTTTTTGCCTGTACTAACATCAAGATGTCTTCTTCTGTCTTGAATATGCATTTATTAATTATCATTATACATTTCACTTTTAAGTTTACACTTTATACTTAATTTTATATTGATATCTAAGTTTCAGTCTTATGGCTGACAAAGCATGCATTTATCTTTTGAGATTGTTTCTTTGTTTCCATTTTTTTAGTCATTATATTGCATTTGAGACGCTATTCTGTATTTCCATAACGATATACGAGGCACCAATACTTAATTGTTAATAAAACTTTGTCATAAATTGTTTCTTGTTTTCATTTACTACGCATTTAACTATTACAGCCCTTGTTATAGATACTAAATTCTAAGTAACTAGAAGCATTATCTGTCTACTTGTACTTATATATAAATTGGTTGAATGAAATACAAGTACATGTCAAATAGTTGCTACACAAGTTAATATAGCTGCTTCAAACCTCCTTATCAGTATATAACGATGTCGCAGGTCAGAATCACTACATTAGTTATTTGATAATTATAAGTTTTTTAGCTACTATGATCTATTTAAACTATATCTCGACTTCACTTCTACTTTAATAGTTTTAACCATTTAATTACTGAAGATGTGGCTATGTGTGCTCCTAGACAAGTTTCAACTGGGGATGACAGAATAGTAGTGTTTACTAATGACCTCGTAACCCCTGAGGAAGTCCTATAAAATATGACGCCCTGTTGACGAAATTAGGACAAAAAATATTTGCCCCAATTTCCTCGGGAGGGAGTCGAAAATTTGAAGCTATCCAAAATGTCAATCTGATAACAGCAATAAATAACAAGTAAAATTTAAAAACCTTGCCCAAATACCCCGATTCAAAAAGTAAAACGCCCATATATTTCGAACGGCAGAACTGATTTTCATCAAACATCGCTAAGAACACTCCCGATAGGTAATGTCCCTTACAAACAAAAAAAAACTAAATGGAAATCTGTTCATCCGTTTAGGAGCTACGATGGCACAGACATACAGAAATACACAAACAAACAGACCTACACACGTTAAACTTATAACACCCCCATTTTTCCGTCGTTGGTTAAAATAGTCTACCTGATTTTGACCACCTTACCTACGGTAGGAGCTTTGATATTGTATTGAGCTTTAGAAAGAGGTTTCAGGTAGCAAGTGATGGAGATAAAATTCGTGAAGGTACCATTTTACTGTAGAGTATTTTAGCTAAACAATTGCTTCAGAACCGTTTCATTTTTAGAGTAATTACCCGACTGCCGAAGGAGGGTAATGTTTATCAGTCTATCTATGTATATATGTATGTATGTTTGTTCCTATGTGGCGTTCCAGAGACCAAACGCGTTGGCCGATTTTGATGATTCTTACGTCCGTCATACGATTCGTCTTAACCTTGCGAGTACATTAAAATTTGAAAATAGAAAAATGGGGAATTTTGGGCGGCATATTGTGGTGCCCCAATTCTTTTTTTTCATCCTATTCCATCGTGTGGGGTATCAAAATATTTAAATGTTAGGTACATTTAAATATTCGAAAAAAAAATGTTAACAAAACAGTTAGAAATAAAAACAGTTAAGTAAAAAAAAAAAACCCGACTTCTTAAAAAGCGAACTAAAAAGACGTCAACAAGAAGAAAATCATGCTGTGCAGTCGGAGGATACATCTGGTTTTGGTTAGCTAGTTCGCGAATATGTATCCTCGGTCTCACCTCCGACTAATCTAAACTAAGACTAAAAAAATTTAGGTAATCGAGATTATAGGATAATAATTATGTCGATAGAGATGAACTGATGAACATGGCCTTCATAATCCGTGCATGACCGTACCGATCATGGTCAAATAGCAAAGCTAGGTGACCAGTAAATCCAGCAGTACTAGCCAAAAAAGGCCACACCGTAGTGAGAAAAGGCTTCGAAATAACAGCATCCAACACTAATGTTGTACATCGTCGTTAAATGGACTTTCTACTTCTGAAGTTATTGTAAAAACACTGACTGACATAATTTATTTATACACTTTTATATGGACCTAGTAATAGCAAGTCAGAAACAGCTGAATTGAATTTAAAGTTATAGTTACAGTGGTCACAGCGGATATTTTTATCTCTGAAGTTGGCTGCAAGACCCTGCGCAGTTGCTATTTTTACCCAACTGCGGGAGGGTAACTTTTTTGCGTCAATGTTGAAGTAGAAGATAGCATTGTATAACTGCCTCTTTCACTCGCTGACGTTTGTCGCATCGTCCTATCTCGCTTACTGTATGCAGTACGTATACTCGATGAATAACTGTTTTTTGCGCAATGTTTTGCAGAGCCAACTTCAGACCTACAGAGACACAAACATCCGCTGTGACTACTGTACATCTTTTTGTAACTGGTACTGACTTAGTCCCTGCTTGCACTTTTTTATTTGGTAGCAGGATAGATAGTAGACACTGAGTGTAAGTTTGAAGTACTAGATTTCCTATTATTTTCCATTCCAGATGGTTGTATTTGGAACCGATACTCTCTAACGATGATGGTGAATTAGGAGTAAAGTTCCGGAAAGTAGACCAGGGATTCCGGCAAGTAACTCGGATCTTAGAATCAGATTCCAGACTATCTGCACTGCTGCAGTCCTCGAGACTCCAACCTATGCTGGATTCTATATCAGAGCAACTTTTAACTTGCCAGTCAGCTTTAAATCTTTACATTGATGTAAGTATATGTAACTATTTAAAAATTAATAAAACGTTATCATTATTAGCAGTTTCCGTTTGCATACTTTTAAGCCGTGTTAATTGAACAGCGATTACAACTATGTAGTTAATAGTCGCGATTCAGGTTTAGTTACTTGTATGGATAGGCAGTTTTTATTTACATGACGTCATCAGCTGACTCAATTGGCTTGTAGTGTGGCTATGCTTAAATTAGATTATCAATCAAATACTTGATGGCAATTGTTTACATAATTATGAAATTTACCTATCCTATTAAATAAATAAGCCACCCTTGACATTTATTTACTATTAGGTACTTAATTATTGAGAGCAGTGGTTGCCCAGTGGTAACGGGTCCGACTGATGTAAGGTCGTGGGTTCGAGCCCAGGCAGGTGCTTTGTTTAAATTATTTCATCACCACTGCTCTAAAAACGGTGAAGGAAAACCGGCATGTACTAGAACCAAAAATTCGAAGACATGTGACATCCACCAAACCGCACTAGGCCCGCGTGGTGGATTAAGGCCCATTACCTCTATCACAGAGAGGAGGCCTGGACTTAATGATTGCCCGAAAATTATTCGGAGTTATGTTTCTAGGAAAAACGCTCAGTATTCCCAAGACTTTATTTCCTGAGCGACGATGATTTGTTGGAACTACTCGGCCAAGCTCGCGCCGGCGCTGAAGGCAGGGAAGCTGTCATGCAAACACATCTGAAGAAACTGTTCCCGGGAATCACAGGCGTACGTCTCGGCCCCGGAGATATGTCCATTACCGCATTGACTAGTCAATACGGAGAAACATTCCAGTTGGATCACCCAGTTGATATCGATTGCCCGGTAGAGGTATGCTGGACATCTCTATTAAATTCCGTTTTATAATTTGGGGCAATTTAAATATTATTTTATACCTATAAAACATTTTTAACCCCCGACGGAAAAAGAGGGGTGTTATATGTTTGACATGTGTATCTGTGTGTTTGTCTTTGGCACCATAGCGCCTAAACGGATGAACCGATTTTGATTTAGTTTTTTTTGTTTGAAATGTGATTTTGTCGAGAGTGTTCTTAGCTATGTTTGAATAAAATCGGTTCAGCCGTTCAAACGTTTTGGGCGTTTTAGTGTTTGAATCGGGGTGTTTTCGCAAGATATTGCCATAATTAAGTGTTCAATAGATTGCCGATCGAGGCGTATCTACTATGTACTAGATAAATTATGAAGCATGAAATAAAAATGTGACGGTGGTTTTTTAAATTTTGAAATTTTACTTGTGTTCTTAGATATGGTTGAAGAATTTGGAAGCTGAGATGCGATCGTCATTAAAGAGCATGACATTAAAATGCATTGTTACAAATACGCTACAGGAGCAGGATCCATTTTCGCTACCAACGCAAATACTGTGTCTCGCACAAAACATACGCTTTACAGAGCAAGCTGAAAAGGCCATCACCTCTAAAGAATTACACAAATTAAAAGCGAATGTTGAAAAAGAGAATTCTTACTATGCTTCAGCCGAAATAGAGGACGAAAGTGAGCGACGCAAAAGGCAGGCGCTCATATTACAATGTGCTCATTACTTGTCCGTCATCAGAATTTTGATAGACAACAATATTGTATCAACTAGCGACTGGCTTTGGCAAAAACAGTTGAGGTAAGTAACTTTATGTTTATAGTCAATGATATTGTTACAAGATAGGCCAACGCCATCTAGTAACGAGAGGAATAACTAGGTAGTAACTAGTGGCGCCATCTAGTATTGAATAGCGGAACTAATGTTTTCGAAAGCTCGTGTCGAATGGAATTTTCCAGAAGGTTCGAACCGAACATTCTGGAAGTTTCTAGTCGCTTCGGGAACAATGAGTTCGAAAGTCGATTGTTCTGGCAGTTTCTCGAATTATCTGGAACAGTGTGGAACGTTCTAGAAACTTCCTCCGTGCTTTATAAAGAGCGGTCGGGTTCGTCGTGGAGCAGTTTCGATTGAGAAGCGATACAGAGCGATCAAAGCGGAAAATAGTGCGAAGTAATAGAATTGTTTAAGGAGTGTTTTTGTAATAAACAGTGATTAATTGAAGTCTGCTGTTTAAATAATTTATCCCTGAACCCCAGCTCGTAACAAATTGGTGTCAGAAGTGGGATAAATTATGCCGGTTCTACCGAAGGAAGAAACGGAAGGGATGCGTACCAGGAGTCAGCGCCAGCAAGACGTAGACCAGAGGCGCTTTGGAGACGCTCCCTCACCGTCATCAAGTGGACATCGAGACTCCGCGGCTGCAGCGGAACCAGCTCAATCGTCGGCGTCGCCTGACCTAGCTGCCCTTATGGCATTCATGCAAGAGCAGGCTCGCCGTCACGAGGAGCAAGCTCGCCGCATGGAGGAGCAGATGCAGCGCGACAAGGAGGAGCATGCTCGCCATCAAGAGGAGCAGGCTCGCCGCTTGGAAGAGCAGCTGCAGCGTGACAAGGAGGAGCAGGTTCGCCGCTTGGAAGAGCAGCTGCAGCGCGACAAGGAGGAACAGGCTCGCCGTCAGGAGGAGCAGGCTCGCCGTCAGGAGGAGCAGGCTCGCCGCTTGGAAGAGCAGCTGCAGCGTGACAAGGAGGAGCAGGCTCGCCGTCAGGAGGAGCAGGCCCGTCGTCAAGAGGAGCAGGCTCGCCGTCAGGAGGAGCAGGCGCGCCGCTTAGAGAAGCAGCTACAGCGTGACAAGGAAGAGCAAGCTCGCCGTCAGGAGGAGCAGCTCTTGGTGATTAAGGACCTCCGCGGAGCCATTGGTAAGGAGATGAAAAAGGTAAAGGACCAGATCCAGCAGCAGGAGATCCGCATCGCCGAATTGGAGAGGATTGTTCGTGGGCTCAAATCTGGAGGAGAGGCCGTCGCATCTGCGGTAGTTGCGCTCTCGCCAGGTGGTTTTAAAGTGCCACCATTCGACGGCTCTTCGTCATGGTCTGCCTACAAGATACAGTTCGAGGCCGTCATGAAAGCGAATAGGTGGACCAAAGAACAGGCCTTGACTGCTCTAACCTTGGGTCTTCGCGAGCAGGCCTTGATTGTGTTAGAGGCACTTGGACAGGACGTTACTTTCGAAAAGCTTCTGGAAGCCTTGGAAGCTAGATACGGTGACGCGCACCTGGAACATGTGTTTCGGGCCCAACTGAAAGACCGGTCCCAACGGGTTGGTGAAACTCTTCAGCAATGGGCTCTGGAGGTGGAAAAGCTGGTCCGGAAGGCATACAAGTCTTCACCTGTGCTGATCGACGGGAATCTCGTACAGGCTTTCACGGATGGGATCCGTGACCTGGAGGTTAGGGCTGCAGTAAGGCTAGGCCATTTTAAGAACCTTAAGAACGCCCTAGCCTACGCTTTGGAGGTGGAAGCTGTACGACGGGACGACCGAGCTCACCGCATAAGGCAGGTTATGACTTCACCCCGGTGCTATAGCTGTGGAGAGAGAGGCCACATCCGGTTGAGCTGCCCAAAGCAAAGGGGTCCCCATTGCGGAAGTCAGTCACCAGTAGCAGGAAAACCAGTAGACGCCAGGAGTAAGTGGCAGTTAGTGGCAGGTGATGAAAGAGTCCCAAGGAACTCGATTGCACAAATTGTGTGTGAGTCACAATCATGGGACGGGAACAGAACACCACACAGTAATGCAGATGCTCTCTCGCTTAGGTCATGTTCCGATCAATGTAAGCCCTGTGCCAGGCAAAAGGCTAAGCAGACGACATTTGTGAGAATGTTGAGGACGGATCTTAGCGAAGATTGGAAGGGAATCTTGCAGAGTGCTCAGCAAGATGACGAAGACATAAACCCGATCCTCGAATGGAAGAAATCAGGAGCTCCGAGGCCTCAGTGGAGTGATGTTGCAGCACTGAGCTCTATCACTAAGAGTTATTGGGCACAGTGGGAAAGCTTGGTTATCCAGGATGGAGTTCTGTGCCGGAAATGGGAGAATGCTCGCGGTGACCAGTGTCAGCTACAAATGGTCGTACCTAAAGTTAAGGTGCCGGAGGTCCTACAGCTCTATCACAATGGAAGTTCAGGGGGTCACATGGGAGTTAAGAGGACTTTAATCAAGATCCGAGAACGATTTTACCGGATCCATTGTCGAGAAGACGTTAAGGAATGGTGCCGCAAATGCACAAGTTGTGTGGGTGCGGCGGTGAATGGACCACACATTCGTAGTAGTGGTGCATCAAAGATTTATGAGCGCATGAGACAGACAGGTCAACAGATGTCTGAGAGGATGAAGACCCGCTACGATCGGAAAGCGAACAATAAGGGCTTCGATGAAGGATCTGTTGTATGGTTACATAAACCGGCACGGAGCAAAGGAAAATCGCCTAAACTACAAGCAAAATGGGATGGACCTTATCGCGTAGTTACCAAGATCAATGACGTCACCTACCGAATTCAAAAGGGACCCCATGATGCATCAAAGGTCGTTCATGTGGATCGGTTGGCCCGTTATCATTGGTCTAACAATGCTCGGGACGAGCATGTCTAAGAGGGAGGCAATGTTACAAGATAGGCCAACGCCATCTAGTAACGAGAGGAATAACTAGGTAGTAACTAGTGGCGCCATCTAGTATTGAATAGCGGAACTAATGTTCTCGAAAGCTCGTGTCGAATGGAATTTTCCAGAAGGTTCGAACCGAACATTCTGGAAGTTTCTAGTCGCTTCGGGAACAATGAGTTCGAAAGTCGATTGTTCTGGAAGTTTCTCGAATTATCTGGAACAGTGTGGAACGTTCTAGAAACTTCCTCCGTGCTTTATAAAGAGCGGTCGGGTTCGTCGTGGAGCAGTTTCGATTGAGAAGCGATACAGAGCGATCAAAGCGGAAAATAGTGCGAAGTAATAGAATTGTTTAAGGAGTGTTTTTGTAATAAACAGTGATTAATTGAAGTCTGCTGTTTAAATAATTTATCCCTGAACCCCAGCTCGTAACAATATTCAAATAAACAGATACGTTATACACTCACAAAACAATTGAAAAAAGTGTTCCGCACACACACTTTTCATTTATCTGACATTTCACTACAAGTCGAAAGGGATGGCTTGATAAAACCAACAAGAAAAAAAGAGAGAGCTAGGGTTTGTCACTTGCGTGTGAATGTAAACAAACATTATTCTAACCACCAATGTTGTTATCTTTTTCTAACCTCCAAATATCAGAATATTAGGAAAAAAAAAAAGTTAATTGAGGCGTATTGCGTACTTACTTATGGTATGAGATCCCTTCTGTTTTATGTACTTTGGTATCATAATTGGTACAATTTCTAAATACACACGAAGGCATTTTTTTATATTGTTTTTGTTTCAACAAAGCCTATCGCTCTTCGCCATGCGTGACATAAACTAAAGACTGAAGGTCACAATTGTGACCTATTCCAGTCTTCACAATGCGCGCGCTCATAACATATCTGTTTATTTGAATACCATTGTTTATAGTGAATGTAACAGCCACAGACAAAAATCTAACTAGATGACGCGATTGTATCATACATCTCGTGCCAAAAAACGGAGTAAAGTTACGATCAATGATCGTAATCTGAGCTTTTCATTTAGCATTATCGGCTCCGGAAATCCACCGAAATCTAGAAAAATGCATTTTTATGCAAATATTGAGCTGTAAAGAATGTATAGAAAAAGCTGGCATTGGAAATGTTTTCTTTCATTGGTAAGTAAATTTGTTTTATATTGTTTGTGAAAAAGTGGCACGCTTGTTTTTGATTCAGATGGAGGGACTTGCGCTATCTAGTTAGATTTATGTCTGTGGTAACAGCGCTGTCAATTTTATCGCAATAAAACTATTTGCATATGTGCAATTTTATATAGAGCCTTATAGAGGTGGTTCTTAGTTGTGCCTATTGATTAAAGATAAAAAATATGTTTTGCAGGTTTTATTTGCTAAATTCAAAGGAAGTGGTAGCTAAAATGGGTCTAGCTGAGATATCTTACTCGTATGAGTACCTCGGAGTCAACACTGGACAGTTTGTGCGAACCGAACTAGCTGACGACTGCTTTCTTATTTTAACACAGGTCAGTAATTATTTAAAACTAGCTGTCCCTCGCGGCTTCTCTCCCGTCAACCTACCAACCCTACTTTACCTACCTACCTCTGGCAAAGATTAAAAAAAAACAAAAAACTGGGTAGGTATGTAGCCAGGTAGATCGTGTTGTTTTTTTAAACATTCCCTGTATACTGGCGAACCAAACAAAAAAAGAATTAGTCAAATAAGTGCAGCCGTTCTGAAGTGATGCGCTTACAAACATTTCGCCGATTTATTTTTTCATATTAGATATTTAGCAGCATCTTCTTTAAATCGTCAACATCTCGGCAGAATGAGAGCTAGAGTAAAGAAAAAGAAGTAAGGAAAGAGGGCAGTGCTGATCAGTAGCAATCTACAAAACATCGACCCAACGACGACCGGTCTTGCGCTGCCTGGATCCAGCGTATTCACGCTTCCTTCACATGTCGCCAGCCAACCTTGAACCTTTTCAAGGCCCCTGCATTCTCACAATGCAGAATAGAATAGAATAAGCCTTTATTAACAAGCACATTTGTTTTAAAATTACAATAAACTAGCGGATGCCTCACGGTTTCACCCGCGTAGTTCCCGTTCCCGTGGGAATACAGGGATAAAAAGTATCCTATATCACCCGGGGATAGTGTAGCTTCCCAACGGTGAAAGAATTTTTGAAATCGGTCCAGTAGTTTTTAAGTTAATTCGTTACATACAAATCTTTCCTCTTTATAATCTCTCAGGCTCTTCCAATGACAAAGCAGAATACTACCACTAAATTCATTATTTCTCTCTTTAATTCCAGTCACTTCATCTGGGTTTAGTTGGAAACCCTTTCGGCCCAGCAGGCACTGGGAAGACAGAATCTGTAAAAGCGTTGGGCGGCCTTGTTGGTCGCTTAGTGCTAATCTTCAACTGCGATGAGGTAATATTCAAATAAAAACACTTTTTTCTTTATTAACTTTAACCAGAAGCAATTAGGTACTAATGGAAGTTACTGTGTTGAACATAAATCAATAGGGAAGAAAGATTGTTTTTATTTGAACAATCAAATATTTTAATTACTTAGTGTACACCAATATCATAAGCAAACAGAAATTACGAGTTATCAATCACGTGATTTGAGTACATTAGGGATCCCCCGAGTCTTTCATTTTACTGATAAAGTATTCAATAGGTTTATATTCATTGGATAAAACTTATACAGGCTGAGTTCAAAATCGACGGGTTCGGTTCCTGGCTAGTTAGGAAAATTGATTTTCTAAAAATCCAATGATGTAGTTTTAGTATTCATTTTAAAACGGCTTCATGAGTCCTTTGAGCGTTTTCCGCTATTCCTCATAGTTCCGGATTTGGCCATCCACGTCTTCTTAACAAACTCATTCTGTAACCTACACATAACTGCATTAGAAAAATAAATTCGTGGCAATCAAAATTGTTGTAGGTACCATGCTTCTTAAGATATACAATGACATGAAGAGAGCACATCTATACTTATATCTATACTAATATTATAAAGCTGAAGAGTTTGTTTGTTTGTTTGTTTGTTTGAACGCGCTAATCTCAGGATCTACTGGTCCGATTTTAAAAATTATTTCACTATACGATAGCCCGATTATTGAGGAAGGTTATAGGCTATAAAACATCACGCTATGACTAATAGGAGCGGAGTAGTAATCAAAGATGCGAGTGAAACCGCGAGGTTCAGCTAGTACAAAATATGTTCATTTTAGTTTGGAAATTTAGATGCTTCCCTTCAATGTAGTATTCAAAATCAAATAGTTTATCTCAAATAAACCTTAGAGGTACTTTTGAATTCTCAAACAAAAAAAAGGATGACTCTAGTTGCAAATTCGCAAGCGTCAGTAGGTCTCAATGGCGAAGAATTTGCAAGAAACTCCACAGACACTCTTTTCCATCAGTTCTAATTACAAGTATTTGGTTACATCATTCTTGTTGGTCATAGGCCTATGTCCAGCAGTTGACGTCTTTCGGCTGATATGATGATGATTTTTGTTGAAAAATACATATATGTGAGAATGATGTAAAAAGACGTGCACGTAAAAGCGTCTTAGAGTAAAAGTGTCTTATATGAGGGTTTAAGAGCCAAGTAAAAATAAACCTTATTTACTTAACATTCTAGGCGCTAGACGCGGAATGTATGGGTCGCCTGCTGAGCGGCCTAGCCCTGTGCGGTGCTTGGGGCTGTTTCGACGAGTTCAACCGTCTGGCCGCTCACACACTGGCCGCCGTGTCTCACCAACTGTCTTCATTACTCTCTGCTACTACTGAGCGAACACCTGGCTCAGAACCCACTGCGCTCCTCAACGGGAAACATGTAAGGAAGCATATTGTTAATTTAATAAGATTAATAGAATACCGCTAAATGAATAATAATGGAAAGAAGGTAAATACGAGTATTAGGTCTTCACTATGAAATATCCGTTGTTTATGAAATAAGTTTACGTTTTTTTTGTTCTATATTTTTTGTCTATAAATCAAAGTAATCACCCACGCAATCGATGCATCTTTGCCAACGTAGTGGCAATTTAGATGGGAGGCAACAAATTCTTCAAAGGCATTTTGTACTGCCTCTCGGGTATTGAATTTTTTTCCCACCAAGAAGTTATCCAAATTTTGCAAATAGTAGAAGTTTGTCTGTAGGCGATTGACCAAAGCTGGTTGGAGACATGCGAGCTTCTCCATCATTGCGTTCAGTTCTTCACAGTACACATCTGCAGTAATGCTCATCCCGTCTGGTAAGAAGATGTGATGAATCACACCGGCCCTAGACCAGCAAACAGTGACCATCACTTTTCTAGGGGTAGGGTTTCGTTTAGGGCATTGTTTTTAGGTGCTGAACCAAGGTCTAACCAACTTGCTGAGCGCTTGCAATTGTCAACAAAGTGACATCAGCTTCCGCAATCGCATTTAATTCGTCATTGTCGACCAAAGTTTTCGGACGACCACGGGGTTCATTTTTCGAAATTTCAAGAACGAAAGCGGGCAAACCAATAACAGGTGGTCCGCCGTTTGTTTGTAGTGTTCGCTCCGTAAATGTCATTGATGTTGCTTGCCGCTTGTGCTGCTTTGCTGCCGTGACGATACTCATTAGGGTTCCGTACCCAAAGGGTAAAAACGGGACCCTAAAACGGACTAAGACTTCGCGGTCCGTCTGTCTGTCTGTCACCAGGCTGTATCTCATGAACCGTCAGAGCTAGGCAGTTGAAATTTTCACAGATGATGTATTTCTGTTGCCGCTATAACAATAAATACTAAAAACAGAATAACATAAGTATTTAAGTGGGGCTCCCATACAGGTGGGTACTGACCAACGTTACAAGGTGTAATGTAACATTCGCATCGAGCGTGTTACTCATCGAGCATGTTACGCAGTGTCCTTAAAATCGACGTAACATGCTCGTCAAAACTCTGTGCTCCGTCGCCGCCAGTTCACTCCGAGATGGCCGACAGCGAGGACGTATTGGGAACTTTGATTCTACTTAGTTATTGTTTCATCCAAGTGAAGAAAAAGAAAAAACGTTACTGGACATCAAACTTATTTAAAAATAGAGGCGTATGTGGTGGTTTGTCATTGATAGCAATATTAAAAAACCAAATGATTACTGGACAGTATAAAAACTTTGTACGCATGTCTCCGATTGATTTTGAAGAACTATTGAATTTAATTAGACCAAAAGTACATAAAAACGATACAAATTATAGAAAAGCTATCAGTGTCACGGAACGGTTAGCACTAACGCTTCGTTTTTATGCTACAGGAGATTCCTATACTAGTATGCAATATCTTTTCAAGATATCAAAACAACGAATAGGATTTATAGTGAAAGAGGTCAGCGAAGCCCTTATTGGAGCATTAAAAGAATATGTAAAGGTATGTATTATGTATGTATTAATTCAGAAAATGTAGTCATTACATATCAAATTAAATTAAATCACCAAATTCTGACATAAATTGTTCACTCATAGCTGGTGACCCATAGTCATTTTGATGGGACGTATTTGATGCAGGAGTTTCAGGGCTTTGCTGTGGCTCATAGTCATTTTGATGGGACGTATTTGATGCAGGAGTTTCGGTCTGTGGCATCGATGAGACTCTGGAAGTTGTTGGTCGTGTAGAGTAGCCTGAATAACTGTAGCTGTTCATTCCATTTCCAACATAGTCATACTCTCCGCGATCAGCACTGAACAATATATTTGATATATAATGCTGCACATGTATTTTTGTTGTCTTTGAATAAGATCGTAATTTATTTGCCAAAAACATACCATAGGCTTCACATTCGTCAGGTCTGTGCGAAGTTGCCTCCGTTTGCTCGGTTCTCTTTTTTAATATATTTAAAGTAGATACCATTATCTCTTCTGGGCTTGGGGCTACTGATTTCTTCCTTTTTGGAGGAGGAGGGCAATCATTGTCGCTTTTTTTGGCAGACGGAGGGCAATCATCAGGCAGTTGTTCTGAAGCACCTTCATGTCCACGTAGCTGAAAATAAATATTAATTATTATTTCAGACGCCAGAAACACCGGAGCAATGGCTGGTTGTAGCAAATGACTATGATACTTTGTGGAATTTTCCACATTGTTTAGGTGCAATCGACGGTAAACATATTTTACTGCAATCACCGATCAACAGTGGCAGTGAATTTTATAATTACAAGGGTTTCTTCAGCATCGTATTACTGGCAGTTGTTGACGTGAAATATAACTTTTTGTATGTAAATATTGGGTGTCAAGGAAGAATATCTGATGGAGGAGTTTTCAACAACTGTGTTTTAAACGAAAAACTAAAAAATAATGCACTAAACCTCCCTCAGCCCACTGCGTTGCCAGCAAGAACAGAAGAAATTCCATTTTACTTCGTTGGCGATGAAGCTTTTGCTCTTTCCCAAAATATGATGAAAGTATATGCAGGATATCATGAACGTGGTTGTAAAGAAAGAATATATAACTACCGACTTTGCAGAGCTCGTAGAGTAGTGGAAAATGTGTTCGGCATATTGTCAGCAGTGTTTAGAGCTTTGCGGAAACCAATGTTGTTAGAACCGAAAACCGCGACATCTGTCGTAACAGCAATAACATCTCTCCACAATTTTTTAAGAAAAGGTAATAATGCTCATGTATATACCCCTGCAGGTAGTTTTGACGAAGAATTGAACGGCCAGGTCAGATTAGGAAACTGGAGAGAAGGTAACAATGATATGACTAGTATGTTACCCTTGCAAATAAGACCGCGAAGGGCTACAACATCTGCTCACAATATTCGTAATGAAGTTGCTGAATACTGTATTCAGCAAGGGTCTGTAAGTTGGCAAGAAAATTATGCTTAAAATGGACTTACAGTATCTGTTGTGTCACGAGGTGTATTTCTATCCAGTAGAAATAACATGAACTTCATCTGCACCTGAAATTTAATTTGTAATTAATATTGAATTATTTTAAATAAAAAGAAGCACTATACAGATTAATACCGAGTTTATATTGTTTTCCCCACACTAGCTTGGAAACACCTACTTCCCTCACTAATTTCCACCCCCCCCTACTATAACCCGCGTTAAACTTAATAAATAATTACGTACCTTTTCCAGTACCAGTTGATTGTTTAGTTTTCTGTTTTTCCCTCCTCAATGATGCCAGTAAACTTGTCATTTTCTTTTTACAGGCTTCTCTTTCGCTGTCGAGTAACGAAGCCAATCTATCCCAAGCGTCTTCTTTCTTTAATTTGTTATAATGCTCTGGGTGAGCTGGGTTCCACAACAGTGTTTCTTCTTTGTATTTTTCAATAAAATACAAAGTTTTTTCTTTATTCCACTCCATGCTTCTTGAAACTTGATATAATTACGAGAGGAATAACGGGTGATCACTTGCGATGTCCACGTGCGCTCGTGACGACTCGCAACGGCGTACTGACTGAACCGAGTAACAGTCAAAGGATTCGCCAAAAAACCGACAGCCGGGTTGAGCACTCAAAGCGAGCAACGAGCGGCTCGTTGCTTGCTGGTTTTCCCGTAACACGACGTACTGACTGCATGAATGCTCGCATTACGCCCCGTAACGCCGGTCAGTACCCAGCTTACGACAAACGTGTTTTTTTTTGTCGTTTTTGCGATAATTGCTTAATGCTTTCTAGCTATCACGGTTCATGAGATACAGTCTGGTGACAGATGGACACACAGATAGACAGATCATGGAGTCTTATTAATAGGGTCCAGTTTTTACCCTTTGGGTACGGAACCCAAAAATAAAGCATTTCATCAATTGCATGATATATAAAGGTTGTCTGTAAGAGATTGCCCTGTGCGATAAGACCGCCCATTGTACACTTATTTTAATAAATGTACTAGCTGTCCCGGCAAACTTTGTTTTGCCATAAAAACACCAAACATTTACCTACCCTACCTGCCCTACCTACCTTACCTGCCCTACCTGCCCTACCTACCCTACCTACCCTACCTACCCTACTCTACACCTAAAAATAGATAGTAGGTATATTCTCAGACCTACTGAATATGCATATAAAATTTCATAAAAATCGGTCAAGCCGTTTCGGAGGAGTATGGTAACTAACATTGTGACACGAGAATTTTATATATAAGATTGTTCTGTTATTATTTAAGTGGTGTACAATAAAGTATATAATAAATAAATAAAATAGATATGAGTCTTCGAAGATTTTCTACAAAAAAAGTTTGTTAGAATTTTGTCCTTATATGGTGTATACCGTGTGTGTTTTTTTTTTCCAAAATGAACGAGTTTGTTTCCAAGGCTAGGAATATTGATTTTTCAATGATGTTTTCTTTTTAGTTTTCATCAAAATCGGGCTCGTGTCTCCTTTAACTGTTTTTTGCTATTCTTCATAGTTTCAGATTTGGGCATCCACACCCACTTTAAAAACTCATCCCTATATGTTACGATATTAGGTTGTTGAAATAATCTTTCATGCGGCAGCATTAGAGTTATGTGGATATATGTTTGGTCTGGCAAAATCAATCTCTTCACCTAAATTGGGCAAGAGCCTACAACGGGTATCACTGCAACATTTATATAAACGTAATATATTAACTATTGTAATTTCTTAGGCACCACTCAAATCTACTTCATTTCAAATGAAAAACATTGTGTTTGTTCACTAAATGTTATGTTCATTCAAAATACACATATTCGCGAGCTGGCTGACCAAAAGCAGATGTATCCTCCGACTGCACAGCATGATTCTTAAAACCCTTTATTTTGATACCCCGCACTATGGGTTTGGACGAAAAAAATAATTGCGTCCCCACAAAATGGCGTCCAAAAGCCGCCATTTTTAACCCCCGACGGAAAAAGAGGGGTGTTATAAGTTTGAGGTGTGTTGCTATGTATCTGTGTGTCTGTGTATATGTGTGTCTGTCTGCGACATCATAACGCCTCAACGGATGAACCGATTTTGATTTAGTTTTTTTTGTTGGAAAGGTGATTGTGTCGAGAGTGTTCTTAGCTATGTTTGAAACAACAAAATGACGGTTCAGCCGTTCAAAAGTTATGGGCGTTTTACTGTTTGAATCGCGATGTTTTCGCAAGATAAATGTGTCGGGGGTTTTTTATATTTTGAAATTTTACTTGTCTTTCCTTTGGGTTTAGTTGGGCACAATGAAGTCTTTAAATTCAAAAAAGATCTAAAAGTTAAAAATAAAATAAATACTTAACTCATTATGTTAATGAAAATTTTCGTAATTTTGTTTTATCAATAAGTAATAATTGGTTTTGTTATAAAACAAAGGTACAAAAAAAAGATTTACTTGTCCCGCTAATTTTGCCAGTGTGTGTACATACATACACTGATAAACACATTACCCTCCTTCGACAGCCGGGTAAAAATAAATTGTCTTAAAAAGAACAATATTGCTGCCAAATATTATACACTTATTATTTGTTCAACTGGTTTAAAAAAATAATCTGAATGTTCCACACGAGATTATGACAAATACTATTCAAGGTTAGAATCAGAAATTATAACCGAACTGTAATTTCGCGCATGCTTAACAAGTCTTCGGTAGTATAGTGGTAAGTATCCCCGCCTGTCACGCGGGAGACCGGGGTTCGATTCCCCGCCGGAGAGAATCTTTTTGTATTTTTATTGCCAATTTGAGCGTTTATTTGGCTTTTTGGCTAGTTTCTAAGCTTCGATAAATGATAAATAAAGAAGATATTTGTTTTGTTTTTCAATAAGCAATTCACTTTTTGGTAATAATGCGTGTTTCTAGGAACCATGGGTATACAGATTAGCACTGGCAATCTGTGGCACTGACCCTTGTGTGTTTGTTTTTTTTTTTGACTAACTGTCGCCCGCGACTTCGTCTGCGTAGCATTATTACTTTGAATAGCCATGTTTTTATATCGCGCCATAATATTATAGGTTAGAAATTATTAGTTCACCATACAAACTTATACCTCCCTGTTCATCCCCTAAAGGATGATTTCCGGGATAAAAACTATCCTACGTCCTTGCCAGGGTCTTAAACTATCTCCATACCAAATATCATCTATATCGGTCCAGCGGTTTAAGCGTGAAAAGATAACAGACAGATAGAGTTACTTTCGCATTATTATATAAGTATGGATTTGTGATGCTTGTATTATCGAGGGCTAATTAGAAGTGTCACTTTGCATGTGCAGTTTATTTATTTATTTAATGTCTACGTACAAGGCGGACTTAATTCATCAAGGCATTTTCTATCAGTCAACCTTTGGATTCTTTTTTTAGAAGTTTTTAGACATCTACCACTAAAAGACACGACGGACCCAAGCATTATTAGATACATTGACCCAATATTTCCATTTCAATTGAGCCATACTTTACTGTTTATTATTCATACTTTCAGGCATACTAAACAACCCTTTTCAGAACAGATTGTGTTGTCTTATTGGACTCAATATATAACTTGATGCGTTTTCTTCAAGGTGAGTGTATCGAAATGGTGCGGGGTAGCAGCCACAATGAACCCAGTGGGCCGCGGGTACGGGGGGCGCCGCACCCTACCAGCCGCCTTACAGCGGGTGCTGCGCCCTGTGGCCATGCTGCAGCCGCGACCTGACGTACTGGCGGCTCATCTGCTGGCTGCTGCTTGTGTACCTGATGCCGAGTTACTGGCTAAGGATCTGCATAATGTCTTCACTCTCGCCAGGTAGGTGATGTAATAAAAACAGCGCCTGTATGCCATAGCACAGCACACTCACATTTTGCCATCTACAATATATCAATATTGAGTCAGTATATCAATATTGAATCTTCTTTTGAACAGTTTTGTTTGCAAAATATTCTTTTTAATTATGTAAGTAAATTTTAGCCATCATTGTTAGCCATCAATTTTTCTGTGTAAAAATATTTTTTATACCATTCCCCCTCTAAAAAGCTTATTTTATTCACTGAAAACAGTGAATAAAAAGCACTTTTAATCACTGTTTTGGTGTTTGAATTTAGAACACACCAATATAATATTCAAACTCCATCTCAATGCTGTACAACCTCCTTACGCATAAAATATTCGATATAAACTTAGATAGAGTTAGAGATAAGAGTTAGAGATAGAGTTAGAGATAGAGTCAGAGATAGAGTTAGAGATAGAGTTAGAGACAGAGTTAGAGATAGAGTTAGAAATAGAGGTAGAGATAGAGTTAGAGATAGAGGTAGAGATATACTTAGAGATAGAACTAGAGATAGAGTTAGATATAGACTTAGAGAGATAGAGTTAGAGATAGAGTTAGAGATAGAGATAGAGTTAGAGTTAGAGTTAGAGATAGAGTTAGAGAAAGATTTAGAGATAGAGTTAGAGATAGAGTTAGATATAGAGTTAGAGATAGAGTTAGAGATAGAGTTAGAGATAGAGTTAGAGATAGAGATAGAGATAGAGTTACAGTTAGAGATAGAGTTAGAGATAGAGTTAGAGATAGAGTTAGAGATAGAGTTAGAGATATAGTTAGAGATAGAGTTAGAGATAGAGTTAGAGATACAGTTAGAGATAGAGTTAGAGATAGAGTTAGAGATAGAGTTAGAGATAGAATTAGAGATAGAGTTAGAGATAGAGTTAGAGATAGAGATAGAGATAGAGTTACAGATAGAATTACAGATAGAGTTACAGGTAGAGTTAGAGATAGAGTTAGAAATAGAGTTAGAGATAGAGATAGAGCTAGAGCTAGAGATAGAGTTAGAGTTAGAGATAGAGATTGGAACACAAGTGCTGTTACCTAGCTCAGGGGTCAGGGTTTCACATTTTTTTGTAAATTTTGAAGGTAATAAACCCATTTATTTATTATTATTCCTTGTGCCGCTTCAATCTTTCTTTTTCTCGTAGTCATGGTATAAAATATAGTATGCAACTCTTGAATAAAACGGATTTATATCGAGGGCAATGAATCACTCGCGTCGCTCATGATTCTAACACTTGAATCACTCGCTATGCTCGTGATTCAATCATCATGAATCACTCCCTACGGTCGTGATTCAGTCGTTAGAATCCTTCACTTACTTGTGATTCATCTACGGCCCTCGCATTAAATCCGTCTTTTATTCACTTGTTGCATAATATACTATTATACCATTCCCCCTCTAAAAAGCTTATTTTATTCACTGAAAACAGTGAATAAAAAGCACTTTTAATCACTGTTTTGGTGTTTGAATTTAGAACACACCAATATAATATTCAAACTCCATCTCAATGCTATACAACCTTCTTGCGCGTAAAATATTCGATACAAAATTAGATAGAGTTAAAGTTAGAGTTTGAGTTAGAGTTAGAGATAAAGTTACAGATAGAGATAGAGTTAGAGATAGAGTTAGAATAGAGTTAGAGATAGAGATGGAGTTAGAGATAGAGATGGAGTTAGAGATAGAGTTAGAGTTACAGATAGAGATAGAGATGGAGTTAGAGACAGAGTTAGATAAAGAGTTAGAGATAGAGTTAGCGATAGAGATAGAGATAGAGATAGAGATAGAGATAGAGATAGAGATAGAGATAGAGATAGAGATAGAGATAGAGATAGAGATAGAGATAGAGATAGAGATAGAGATAGAGATAGAGATAGAGATAGAGATAGAGATAGAGATAGAGATAGAGATAGAGATAGAGATAGAGATAGAGATAGAGATAGAGATAGAGATAGAGTTAGAGATAGAGTTAGAGTTAGAGATAGAGTTAGAGATAGAGTTAGAGATAGAGTTAGAGTTAGAGTTAGAGATAGAGTTAGAGATAGAGTTAGAGATAGAGTTAGAGATAGAGTTAGAGATAGAGTTAGAGATAGAGTTAGAGATAGAGTTAGAGATAGAGTTAGAGATAGAGTTAGAGATAGAGTTAGAGATAGAGTTAGAGATAGAGTTAGAGATAGAGTTAGAGATAGATTTAGAGATAGAGTTAGAGATAGAGTTAGAGATAGAGTTAGAGATAGAGATAGAGTTAGAGTTAAGATAGAGATAGAGATAGAGTTAGAGATAGAGTTAGAGATAGGGTTAGAGATTGAAACACAAGGGCTGTTACCTAGCTCAGGGGTCAGGGTTTCACATTTTTTTGTACATTTTGAAGGAACTCTATTTATTTATTATTATTCCTTGTGCTTTTCGCTTCAATCTTTTTTACCTCGTAGTCATGGTATAAAATATAATATGCAACTCTTGAATAAAACGGATTTATATCGAGGGCCATGAATCACTCGCGTCGCTCAGGATTCGAACACTTGAATCACTCGCTATGCTCGTGATTCAATCATCATGAATCACTCCCTACGGTCGTGATTCAGTCGTTAGAATCCTTCACTTACTTGTGATTCATCTACGGCCCTCGCATTAAATCCGTGTTTTATTCACTAGTTGCATAATATACTATTATACCATTCCCCCTCTAAAAAGCTTATTTTATTCACGGAAAACAGTGAATAAAAAGCACTTTTAATCACTGTTTTGGTGTTTGAATTTAGACACCAATATAATATTCAGACTCCATCTCAATGCTATACAACCTCCTTGCGCATAAAATATTCGATACAAACTTAGATAGAGATAGAGTTAGAGATAGAGTTAGAGATAGAGTTAGAGTTAGAGATAGAGATAGAGTTAGAGATAGAGTTAGAGTTAGAGATAGAGTTAGAGATAGAGTTAGAGATAGAGTTAGAGATAGAGTTAGAGATAGAGTTAGAGATAGAGTTAGAGATAGAGTTAGAGATAGAGTTAGAGTTAGAGATAGAGTTAGAGATAGAGTTAGAGATAGAGTTAGAGTTAGAGTTAGAGATAGAGATAGAGTTAGAGATAGAGTTAGAGATAGAGTTAGAGATAGAGTTAGAGTAGAGTTAGAGATAGAGTTAGAGATAGAGTTAGAGATAGAGTTAGAGATAGAGTTAGAGATAGAGTTAGAGATAGAGTTAGAGATAGAGTTACAGATAGAGTTACAGATAGAGTTAGCGATAGAGTTAGAAATATAGTTAGAGATAGAGTTAGAGATAGAGGTAGAGATAGAGATAGAGGTAGAGATAGAGTTAGAGTGCTATTACCTAGCTCAGGGGTCAGGCTTTATATTTTTTTTGTAAAATTTGAAGGTAATAAACCGTTTATTTATTATTATTCCTTGTGCTTTTCGCACGATCTTTCTTTTTCTCGTAGTCATGTTATAAAATATAGTATGCAACTCTTGAATAAAACGGATTTATATCGAAGGCCATGAATCACTCGCGTCGCTCAGGATTCTAACACTTGAATCACTCGCTATGCTCGTGATTTAATCATCATGAATCACTCCCTGCGGTCGTGATTCAGTCGTTAGAATCCTTCACTTACTTGTGATTCATCTACGGCCCTCGCTTTAAATCCGTCCTTTATTCACTAGTTGCATAATATACTATTTCATCACACTTGCACGTAAACGGTATCAAAACATACAGGTTAACTTGGCCGTAATGGCCCATATAAAACCCTCGGGCTTTCTTTTTGTCATGAAACCCTAGAGCGGTAAGTAATATTTATTTAATTTATGGCACAGCACACAGGTCATGCAAGTTCAAGCAAGGAGTTTCCACGCACTTGAAAAATTGTCTTAAAATGTTATCTAAACAGGAATTTCTTTGCAATCTCGCTACATGTTACTTAAATACTCAACCAATGGTCTTAATAATCGATTTTAATAGTTATAGTATGAAAACGTCGAAATTATTTAATTCTTTTTACACTCCGTCATGGCGTATACCTACGTAAGTATTTGCCCTTAAAATTTCTGAACGAAACACTGTATAATCTGTGGTGTGGGCAAAAATTCGCAAACCGCTTAAAAAAAGGTTCACGTATTTCGTAATAACAGCTGTGCTGACTTGTGTATTAAAGCTATAATTATTACTCACAAATGTGATGAAAAACATTGTATGTATCACGGGCGGTACGGGAATTACGAACCTCGACTCAGAAAGCCCTCAGTCCTCGACTTCGGTCTTCTACTAGAGTCTCGATCGTAATTCCTTACGTACCGCCCTTAATACACAATGTACTATAAACATCCCAGTCGTTTTGGATGTGTATCCAAAAGTAGCGATTTATTATCGTGTTGTTAATTATTTTTTTAAAGCAAAACTATTAATTACACGAAAAATAGTAGTTTATGAAACTGTTGCATAATCATGGGTATTAAAACATGAGTGTGTGTTTTCACACGAATGTTTTAATACCTAGTTATTTGCAGTTTCATACACTATACTTTATCTACACTTATAAATTGGGATTGAACCTACTAAATACCTCTTTTTGCATTGTCCATGCCATAAAATCGTGATAGCATTTGTCATATACTTTTCTCGACTTTGCTGGTAATAAATTAAGAGGAATTTCCTTCGCCGCATCTAAAATATCGGGCGGCGTCAAATTTTCTTCACATTCACTGATATCAGACATTTCTAAACAATAATTTAAATAACTCATGAAATTCAGTACAGAAAAACTTGCAAAACGTATGAATGGCGCCAAAAACCAGCACATCACCGCATTAACCGCGCATGCGCTAAGGCTTAGCACGCACTGCGATCTTTTTTCTCGCGATTTTTTCCGCCCATTCTGCGACCTATGGAATTGTATGAAGTTGTTCGCATTGCGGTAAAGAAATAGTGCGGATATAATACCGCAAGAAATCCGAGTTTTGCCACAGAATCCACCGCACCACGGCGCGAATTTTATTCGCCCGAATATTTTGAACTCTATGAACAGGTAGAAGGAAACAAAATTCGCGCGAATAAAAATCGCAGTGCGTGCTAAGTCTAAAGCGGGCATTGTCAAAGACAATTTAAAATTGGAATCAAATCTTTTTATAATAGGTACTTTAAAATGGCATTACAAAAAAAATATGGATGGAAACTCCTTAGTGATTAACTTCTTGGATTTGTCCTGTATCGTAATAGAAAAAAAATTGTTTTATAGCATTATTTTGTTGAGAAATAGTGTTATAATAAGATTCTATTTTTAAATTTCGGTATTGTGTTTATAAAGTAGGCCAATATAAACTCGTTTTGAATTTTATAATTCGAATATTACGTTATGAGAGTAGATAAAAGACGGTTCACAACTATTGTACATGAAACCATTTTTTTAAATTCTTTTATCCTAGCCGTTACTAAGGAGTATGCTTTAGAAAGTAACCGTTTTGCGCACTAAAGCGGATGAAGGCCCCCCTTAAGCATGACTTACCTGCCCTAAATAATAAGTAATAATAATAAGTGGCGTATCTATTGTCATCAACCAGTCAAAAATGATGACTACGTATATGACTGATGTATGACCTTTTAGAGATGGATCGCGGATATCCGATTTTTTTGCATTGCATTAGGTAACGTCTGGTAACGTCAGATGTAGTATTATCAACAGCCTATGCATGGTAACTACGTGAATTTGACAACGTCCTATTTCGTTGCAATTATGAAAATCTCCCTTAGTTTTGTAATTCAAGTTTAACTTTTAACGTGCGGAAGACCGTATTTGCCTTGTTGTCCATTGGTGACTACATGTTTGTGTGTCGAATGCGGAGTTGAAGGTGGAAGAGTCGAAAATGGAACGCTCATTCAACCTTTTCTCATTTTTATTCAGCTCTCTACTAAGCGAGCAGCGTCACTACGACTGGGGCCTGCGAGCTCTGAAGGCGGCAGTGGGCAGTTGCGCTGCGACGCTGCAGAAGCGCGGCGCCGACGTCACTGCGAGACGCGCCGCCGCACGACGCGTGCTAACCCTCAATAACCTGTCCAAATTGACGAGATATGATGCTCATAGGTAAAGGACAGTGTAATTTATCTTTTTGCAGTGTCAAGTTTAGGCAAGCACAAGTATTTTGAAAATGTACATGTTTGGGATAAATTTTATGCCAGTTATACCTATCTGTACTGTTCATTAAGTAAAGTTAAGATTAGCACATTTGACGACACGGTTGGCGTAGTGGTTGAGTGATTGGCTGCAGCGCTGCATGTCGCGGGTTCTTTAACCGCACGGATCAAATATTTGTATGGCCTATAGATAGTTGTTCTGGATCTGGGTGTATTTTGTATGTGAGTTTAATTGTTCAACACAGGAATAAATTCCTGGTGTTGGGAAACCTTTTTTTTTTTAATGCAGTAATCTGCGGCGTGACACTGGCCGTGTTACGCTAGCTTATTGAAATCACTTTACTTTGGAAAAATAAATAGTTACCTGTTTGCTTTTCCCTTCAGAATGTGCGGTCAGTTCTCAGAAATCTTCTCTAACTAATCTGATGAACCCCTAGAAGAAAAATCGTTGTTCCAACTTTTCTTGCACCTTTTAATTCAATGCCTCGGCAAAAATTGCCTGATCTCATTATAACATAACCCCCAAATACCCGAATTTAATTTTACTTTGTGTCTGCAGATTTGAAAATATTCTGTCGTTGGTTTTCGCTGAAGTACCGACTGAAGAATCTAGCTCAGATCCGATAAACTCAGCACTCGAAGCTACCGTAGATAATCTCAAGCTTGTGCACAATAAATTACAGGTAATACATAATAGTTTATCTTCTCCCATTTTACCCTTACGCTGTTTAAAAGTTAATAAATAAAACGATTAATTTAAATTGATGTTACAGTTACAAAAGTGTGTAGAGTTGTACGAACAAATGCAACAGAGGATGGGAGTGGTAATTGTCGGGCCCCCAGGATCCGGTAAAACTACGATCAGAAGACTGCTAAAATCTGTGAGTAAGCCCTTAATTTGCAGGTTCAAGAATGTCCATATTAAATGTTAAGTTTAATTATTAGTTAACTAAATATTTTCCAAGGCCCTGGCACATCAAGGCAAAAACGTGGTGGAGTACATTATATGCCCGAAAGCGATGAGTCGCGAATGGCTGCTTGGCAACATCGACCACGATACGCGGCAGTGGACCGATGGCGTTATATCTTCTACTGCACTTGAAATATCTAACCAACCGGCCGGTAAGTAGCAAAATAAAAATATTTACGGCGACACAGTGCATTGAAATATCGTGTGACGTCACGGTGCGATACTCTTTATACTGATAAAGTGACGTCACAAGACGAACTTTGATCCTCTTTGTCAATTTCTATTTATTTGATAAAGCAAGACATACGGGTCCTATATTATTGGATAATCTCACTGACGGACTAAATAGAATTATAATTTTACTACCCAGGAAACACCTACCTAACCTATTGCTGGTCTCAGTACAAACATAAACAAATATAGGATAACTTTTGTTTGTCTTGTTTAAGTGGCAAAATAAAAAAATTTAAATATTTTTTATTAATCTACCTGACGGACTAAAATACTTTTAAGTCAACATCCCTATTTAAGTTTCTTCTTAGTATAATTTTATTATGCGCTCCTTCTTACTATAAAACTATTTTAATGGGCTTCTTCTTCTTTGCGTGTCGATTTGACTCAAATTTTGTCCGACCAAAATGTGGCCACATGGATAGCTCTGTCATTAGCCTCGTTCGAAAGAGCAGGTTTACACTGGCACCGTGTTTAGGATGGCTCTAGGATACCCCATTTTACCAGGTCATCTCTACAGCGAGCAACCTATGCCCGCAATCGGTTCAGAGATTTCCAGATTGGCCATTGCAGTTCGTGCATGGGCACGAACTGCAATGGAGAGATACTCATTGCGAACATGGGAGATACTCTGCCGCAGTGATGAAGTGTGGATGAGTGGGATGTCTGTTCCTCCATAGTTCACATCTCTGGTCTGACGCGTTGTTCTGCGAAGATATTGTAAATTTTAGGAACTTTTACGACTCTTTAAGCGCGCAGGTAGTAGTTGGTGTCCAATTTAATAAGCTGAGATGGCCTGTTATACACCGGGTGACATATTTTATTAATACTTTTACGGACGCCTTTAATTGTTGCTCCATCTTCAGTTTTTTGCGCTATACCAGAAGATGACCCGAACCTTATATTAAAATCCTTTTAATTTACCTTTTATATTAATTCATTTACGTAATCTTTCAAGACGTGTGGTCCTGGGTGGTATGCGACGGAGACATCGACCCCGAATGGATCGAGGCACTGAACTCCGTGTTGGATGACAATAGACTGCTCACACTGCCTTCTGGCTGGAGGATACAGTTCGGTTCCAACGTCAACTTCCTGTTCGAGACGCATAGCTTGGAGCATGCTTCTCCTGCTACTGTGTCGCGTATGGGGATTATATTGTTGAGGTGAGTGGCTAATCAATAGTTTTGCTAATTTGCCAGCTGTTTTGATAATGTAATTTGCCGTGTTATGTTAAAGTAAAATAAAATAAATAAACCAAATGATATGGAAGAGTTTTCGCAATATCTGCCACCGCGTTTTCAAATCGGATCCTATAGTCAAAGACTGTAGTCATAATAAAATTGTTTCTTTACGAAAACAGTTCCATCTCTCAAGCAGAATTGTAATTAAGGTGCTCTTTTTAACCTCATTTAGATATGCTATTTTAGTCTATTTTTATAAGTTTGGGTGAATGTGTGATTCAATCCTTTGAAAATTTGAAATAATTAATTTGCGGTGCTCATCATTTAGCTTTTTTTTCTGCAGCAAATAGGGATCACTTTTTTTCTGGTAGTTTTAAGTACTAACACTAATTTCTAAGTTTTGTGTATGCTAACCAAAACGAACTTAAAGTCTAGATACATTTCGTTTCATTTTTTTTTTTGGTCCATTTCGTGTCGAGCATAAAAATCGAGATTTTTACACGAGCGATGTAGCCAATTTCGACGTGAGCCGAAGGCGAAGGCTACCTGATGATCTTACTTAATTAAATGCAAATAAGTTCCAACAAAAATTTATTAGAAACGTTCAGACTAAAAACCACAGACTATATACACACAACCAACGCGCGCTTTTTCGAGAGGTAACAGGTTCAGTATCATTCTGCCGGATGTGGCGGTGGCAAAAGCGCGGGCGTAGCGGCAGAATGCGTCTACCAACAGTCGCCTATTCAGTTACGTACTTTTTTTTTCTTTAAATTGCAAATTGTTTCACTCGTACTTGGCCGCCAAAAATAAAAATAATTACTTTGTAGTTACATAATGATATTATGGTTGGTAACTGTTATTATGTAATTTTGTTTTTTTTTTAATTTTTATTTTATAATCTTGTGTCTAAATGTTCATATTTTGAAACGATTTTCTTAGGCAATGTTTTACATAATAGACAAGGTAATGGAAAAAGATTTTTTTATACCATAATACTTACCTGGCCCTATGTCTATCTTCTCTCGTTCAGTCCATCCAAAGGTTATCTGTAAGAGATTGCTCTGTGCGATATACAATTGTTTTTATAAATGTTTGTCCTGTTCTTATTAAGTGGCGTACTTACAATAAAGTATGTAATAAATAAATATGTATATATCTTGATATTTTTCAGTGAGGACGTAAGCTGCGACCTAGACGTATTAGAAGGATGGATGCGTACAGCTGACTTTGATAATGAAAGTGCTAAAATGGCGCTGCCATTGTTACAACAAGTCATTAAGAAATGTATTCAATGGCTCACTGATCATAAGGCTGACCTAGCTCTCAAACTACATAATATTACTGTGGTAAGTAGATATATATAATAATAAAAAACTTAAGTACTTACTAAAACATAAACCTACGAAATCGAGAAAAAAGGTAGATGTTCTAAGGGTCTACAATATTACGCTACTCAACTGCAACACTCTCTGTCACCACCACTGTTACATGAATTCGTTTTAGCGCAGTGACTTGCCACGCGTTCCGAGGCGCTATTAAGGTGCTCCTAGTCAACGGCACGAACTATTTTGTGCGCGGGGTTAAAATGCATGCTGTCTCATCCAACAACACGTGCGAAAGAGGTTGATGATATATACTTTTGCATATTTGTAGCGAAATGGATGATGATATAGGACGAAAAAGAGCGCGCGAAATTTTATGAACAGGCCTTTGGGAGTCTAGATATCATGAAAAAACTACTAAATGTATATTTCCAAAATAAAATTATTTGCATTGTTGAATTACTAATCTATCCCTGTATGGAGGCAGTTTTGCAATTTTCCTTCTTCTTATAGTATTTATTTCCGCCCAAACATGCGTTAAAATTTGTGTTGAAATACGGAACTTTCGACGCTCATAACTCTCAAATATTGTATTTTTTTACTTTTCTGTTTCCATACAGGGCTAGATAATGATGAGACAAATTGATATCATTTTTTATTTTGAACTTACATCGTCAAACAGTGGAGTAATCTCTAGACTACGTTTGTATGGAAGAATTTTTGACTAGTGCAATCTTAAGTTTGAATCATGGATTGCATTTTTCGATCATTAGCTTGTTAAAATTTTCGACACACACTTATAGTGTTTAATTTTTTTTTTTTTATAGGTCAAACAAATACTTACTCAGTTCGAGTATATAACACAAGACACAGGGTTTAATACCACACGAGTGAGTCCCGAAGAAATGGTCTACCTTGCTATTGAGAGGAGTGTGGTCGACATAATCAAGGAAAGTGCTATTGATAGTTTTCATGACGAGGTAAGTTATCATTGTCAATAATGCCAATAACTTTCAAGTGTTTTTCAGAGAAACTATTTAATTATCAATACGTCATGTCATAGGTATATCCATCGACCACATAGCCACTAGACGCCTAATAACAGGCGAGCGATGTCTGTCAACACATATGACTAAAAAGATCATATACAGGTAATACTGATCGCCACTCGACAATTTCGAATTAGTAGCGACCACTTCTGAGAGCCATAAACACTTCCGTGTCAGTCAATAAAAAAATGATAAAATAAATTTTATAATGGCCTCTTGTACAATACGTTGCTATGGTAACAACAGCCAGACATCGAGTTTCCGAAATAATAACATAACATTAAATTGATAAGTTAATAGTTACATAAACATAATTAGATTTATTTTCTAATATTATTTATCGGAGTTCATATTATACTGGTCAGTTTGTAGGTGAACACGCCCACCGCATGTTTGCGTCTCTTTCTTTTGAAAGTATTTTTTTCGCTATCTCTTGTCCTCTATAATTTCGTAAACAAAACTAGTGAAGCACCATATCCTATGACCAAATCTGTTATCGATAGAACTAGAAACCTTACAAATACAGACATTAAATTGAATAGTTTATTAATTGTGAAACGATTTTTTGACTAAGTTTTTTACTAATATTTAATATTACTATATTTAAGAACCAACAACCGAAAAAAAAGTATGTTTACCTTTAGAATTTTGTTTCCTTTTTTTTTATTTTAGCATTTTATGTTATTACTAAAATGTTAAAACGCCGTATAATTAATAATAAAAAAGATAATATTAATTTAAAAAAATACAAATACTATTTATAAAAATCGATACCTTCCTGGTTTTATTTAAACCTGTCCCACCCTTAATGATGCGTATGACCTTGGTAAGGGACCAATCAGAGCGCAGTACCCCGTGCCTCATACTTCAGCTAGTTGACAGAATTGTTTTGATGTATTAGATCAAGCATTAGGCGTCTAGGGGCTATGTGGTCGATGGGTATATCATAACATTCAGCCATAAAGCCTATTCCTAAGTAGTGAAATATGCACTAAAACAGTTTTATAAGCAATATTTTCCATGTAACCAATTTCATCATCTGCGTTATAAATAACAGAAAATTTAATTTTTAACCCCCGACGGAAAAAGAGGGGTGTTATAAGTTTGAGGTGTGTTGCTGTGTATCTGTGTATCTGTGTATCTGTGTATCTGTGTATCTGTGTATCTGTGTGTCTGTGTATCTGTGTATCTGTGTATCTGTGTATCTGTGTGTCTGTCTGTGGCATCATAGCGCCTCAACGGATGAACCGATTTTGATTTAGTTTTTTTTGTTGGAAAGGTGATTGTGTCGAGAGTGTTCTTAGCTATGTTTAAAAAAAAACGGTTCAGCCGTTCAAAAGTTATGGGCGTTTTACTGTTTGAATCGGGATGTTTTCGCAAGATAAATGTGTCGGGGGTTTTTTAAATTTTTAAATTTTACTTGTTTTTGATGCTACCGTACTGCGTACTATTTTTGTCGACTTGCTGACGACTCGGACAATATACTCGGACGCAGTTTCCGAATTTACACATTTTAATTTTAATATTTTTTTCACTAACATTTCGGGTACCGTCAAATTATTGAAGCTGTTGAGTACAGTCGAAAAGTGAAAAGTTGAATGAAAAGTTTTAAAATCTATACTCAAAATCAAAATCAATATTTTTATTTCACATAGGCCTACATGGGCACTTATAAAACGTCGACAAAAGGTGCACGGTTCGGGTTGGTCGTTTCCTATGGAGAAGAACCGGCAAGAAACTCCATGGTTACTCTTTTAAAAATGGTTTGGTTTTACAATATTTCCATGTTACAGCATTAGTACTTAGACATGTGGGAACAACGTAGGCCCGACTTATGACAATAAGTCGTAAGAAACTAAAAAAATAAAATAAAAGGATTATATATTTTATAAAAAGTTAACAAATGTTAACTAGCAACTAGAAGGCCTACAATGTTCACACATTCACAAAACAATCGGTAAAAGAATCTATACATTGTAAATAAAAATAAGTATAACAAGACTAAATTTAACATGTGGCACAAATTTTGTTATCAGTGCTGTAACTATTCTTAGCAAAGGGCTATAAAGATGTTTGAAAACCATTGTAAAAAGTCTAATTAAAAGAAGGAAAGAAAAATGAGATTGAGAATAGTTAGAGACATCCACATATTTGTGCCGTTTACAAGTTACTAGGGAAGCTGCATGCGCAGAAGGAGCTAAGGCCAAATGTTTTTATCTTCAACGTAGTCCTTGATTTTATAATATGCTTTTTTAATAAGGATACGTTTGATGTAGTTTTTGAACCTTCCATCGGTCAGTTCTATAACTGACTTTGGCAACTTGTTATAAAAGCGTATACTGTTTATAAGAAAAGACTTGCTAGTTTTCGTTAATCTGAATTTGGGTATTACAATTTCGTGCTTACTGCGTGTATTTAAATTATGGAAGTCGCTTCTAGTTTTGAACAGCCCCCGATTTTTACGGACATACAAAATACATTCCAAAATATAAAGTGAAGGTAGAGTCAGTATATCGATCTCTTTAAATTTTTCTCTGAGGGACTCGCGAGGACCCATTTTATAGATTGCGCGTATTGCCCTCTTTTGTAGGATGAAAATTGAGTCAACGTCTGCTGCTGATCCCCACAGCAGAATGCCATAAGACATAATACTGTGGAAATAAGCATAGTATACTAACCTAGCTCGGTTAGCTGCCTTATTTTCCTTACTGCATATGCAGCCGAACTTAACCTACCCGAAAGAGTTCTAATGTGCGCGCCCCACTGCAATTTTGAATCGATAGTAATCCCTAAGAATACATTTTCCGTTATAACTTCAAGATTTTTGCCGTCAAGATTTAAGTTTAGGTCATGTTGTGGTACATTTGGTAAAGAGAACTTTAGACATTTTGTTTTTTTCGCATTCAGTAAAAGATTGTTAGCTGCGAACCATTTTGAGAGAACAATTAGACTTTCGTTGACATTTAAAACATCCGTATCTTGCCTATATATTTTAAAAATTAGCGAAGTATCATCAGCAAATAGAATTATATCCGATAATTTGGCCATCATAAAAGGGAGATCATTAATGTAAACAAGAAAAAGGAAAGGGCCGAGAATTGAACCTTGGGGCACGCCCATCTTGACTAGAGACCCGGAGGACGTCGCCCCATTAACATTTACTTTTTGCTGTCTGTACTAATATTATAAAGAGGTAAAGTTTGTTAGTTTGTGTTGTATATTATATGTCAATATGAGGGTGGTTGCATCCACTCCTATATAACTTATGTCGCTTGCCAAATAAACTCAGTGTACTACCAGCTATCTGTTGTTTCACTTGCCTTACATACACATCAGTTTGTGACGTTGTAAGGGGTAATCTCTGGATCTACTGAACCGATTTTGAAAATTAAAGCTACATTATTCCTGAGTTTAATATAATTTCAAAAAAATTTGAGATCATTATGAAAATAGCAATAATGTACCCAAGGTAGCAAAATGTTGCCTGTAAAATACATTATTTGGCGTGCGCTGAGAAAACTATTGATGATAAATAAAAAATTGTAGGTAGGTAGGTAGGGCAGGCAGGGTAGGCAGGGTAGCCAGGGTAGGCAGGATAGCCAGGGTAGGCAGGATAGCCAGGGTAGGCAGGATAGGGGCAGGGTAGCCAGGGTAGCCATGGTAGCCAAGGTAGGCAGGGTAGCCAGGGTAGGCAGGATAGGGGCAGGGTAGCCAGGGTAGCCATGGTAACCAAGGTAGGCAGGGTAGGCAAGGTAGGCAGGGTAAACAGGGTAGGCAGGGTATGCAGGCTAGGCAGGATAGGTAGATAGGTTGCCAGCTGACGGGAGCGAAGCCCCGAGGGTCAGCTAGTATAATATACATGAGCAACATAAAATACTTATATATATACTTAGGACGGATGGCTTGCTGTTCGTCGGCGGTGCGTCGGAGCAAAACGAGCGAGAGAGACGTATACGTATACGAATAAAAGAGATCGAGAGAGTGACTTTTCTATGCATTCATTAGCGCTTTTTCGCTGGGTACTGCACTTACTTGAGCAAATCCTTATTATCTGACTGCCAAGGCGCGTATCTATTTAAGTGGGTTTGTAATATTATTGATTAAAAACGGCTGCTTTCGTTAAAATCCGGTTACAAATTGTTTTATTACAACTACAGGCTGGGCGATTTCTGCAATTAAGGGATAGTTGGAAGTTTTTTTATTGCTGTACAAAACAGCATTTTTAGTGTTCGAATCATCAGTGAAAATAATTCGGATTCGGACACTGTGTCCGAGTCGTCAGCAAGTTTTATTGTCGGCTGAACAATGGGAACAGATGCATTCTAATTCCTGCTTCGTTTGGAGCGACTTTTTAGTCCGAAGTTATGTTTTTGACTGCCAATATATATAATGACACCACACGTGTATCATAAGGATATAGCTAATTTTATATTGTTATTTTCTAAATCCAGCTGTCATCACTAATGGGTCCACCAGTAGCATCCCCAATGAGTACAAATGAATGGGTAACAGAAACACTTCTCATGTCAAGACGCCTGGTAGCTTGTGAGCCGACCCTGCGCGCATGTGTCATGTCACCTACCGCGCATATGCTTGTAGTAGGACCTGATGCCTGTGCTAAGAAGTAAGTATGGCCGATAGAAAAGGTATTCAGCATTTGTTTGTTTTGTTCAATAAGTATCCATATGTCGCGACTGTAACGATTTGAATTTATAATCTCAGATAAGTTCCAATCCAACGCCAAAGTACAAAACAAACATTTTCTTAATGTCCCTCGGCTTCGTGTTTCGTCAGTCGTCGGATTTTTATCAGATGCCCTTTGCACTTGGTGCAGACCGGACGCTCTCATTTCTCAATCAACTTGGAAGTATATAGAGTTGCTAATATTCTTTTAACATAATTTTAAAAATGGGAGAAGCTGCTATTTTAACAGCTCTATATATTTCACTCGGAAATAAAAACAAAATTATTATACACGATAAATCAAATAATTGATGGACATGGAAATTAGCATTCGTTTGTATTCGGAAATGCGTTGATTGTCGAGGGACATTAAGAAAATAGTTGTACTGTACTCAAATATTTATACCGTTATGTAGGTACGTTTGTTGCTATGTTCGTATTATTTTGCGTTTTGAAGTCTTCTTTCTTCTTCTTCTTTCGTGTCGATTAACTCAAACTATAGTCTCAACCATTCAGATTTTGTCCGACCAGTATGAATGAAGCTACTCGGACAGCTCTGTCATTTTCTACGTTCAAATCCTGAAAGGTGCAGGTGCTGGGGCATGAAGGACAGACAAGAAGGTGGGCCATGTATTGCGAAGGGGCCCACACTGTCCTGTGTTTTGGATGGGTCTATGATACTCTATTTGACCCAATCGGTTTAGGGATTGCCAGATTGGCCACTGCAGTTCGTGTCCAAGGGTAGATGCTCTGCCAGAGTGATAAAGTGTGGAGGAGTAGGGTTCACATCTCTTGTCAGTTGCGCTGGCTTTCGAGGAGGTCGTATGTCTCAAGAAGCTCTTAGGACTCTTCACACGCACAGGTTGGTGTTGATGCCGACTGTCCCGTTTGAAGTATGCACCTTCTTCAAAACGGTAAAAAAATATTTGACTAAACAAATTTGGTTGCACAGGATTTGGAAGTTTGTCTTATATATGACATTAAGTTTCTTGTTCCATAATTGATCATTATCTCAGGGTCTGAATTCAAGTATAGATTTCCTAAATGAAGTTAAAAGATATTTATCTTTAAGTTTTTGTGATTACATTTCAGCCTTTTAGCAGAATACATAGTGAAGGAATGTAACTCATCCATCCTAACAATAGACTGCACGCCGATACTAGAACCAGCTGACATAATCGCAGAACTAAAAAGGGTAAGTAATTAAATTCTAAATCTTAAATGGGTGTAGGATGTGGGCTTTTCTGATCACGATGGAATTCATATCAATTGTTTAATGTAATATTATTTCAGTTTATAAGCACATTTCAATAGTATTTCAATCTATTGGAACACATGAGCAACTGCCGACAAAATGTCTTATTTTTTTTTTTTTGCACGTTTTTAATAAATAAATAAAAATTTCGTGGACCCATTGCGCATATGAAATTATAAACATTGCAAACTTATTGTGCGGAGTGACGAGATTGGATAAAGCCAAAAACGAGTATATTAGAAGAAGTTTGAAAGTTGTGTCAAAGACAGAAAAGTTGAAAGGGAACCGTTTTTCCTGGTATGGCCACGTGAGGAGGGATGAAACTCATGTCACTAAAAGAATTATGAATATAAATGTGGATGGATGGAGAGGGAGGGGACGGCTAAAGAAAAGATGGATGGACTGTGCTAGGAGTGATATGAAAGCTTTGACGGTGGGCAGGACGGTATGGAAGAAGAAAACGTGTTACGCTGACCCCAAGGACCATGGAAAAAGACCTGGAAAATGAGGCAAACTTATTGTAGGCAGTTAGCCGTCCTAAAAAGAGGTTTTTTTTTTAGTAAAAGACATGACGTAATTGTTCACTTTTGTTTATAGAACAACATGGTTCGTTCGGGTGGGCGCGGCGCCTGCAGCGGCTCTCGCGGCACGTTGTTGATCCGTGCGCTACATCGAGCTCGCATGGATGACTGGAAGTCTAGCCCAGTGCATTCGTTCTTGTTACAGGTAAAATAAATGTCCTATAAGTTAAATTATTTACTTTAACCACAGAATATATAATGATACAGAACCTTAACTATACAGAAAATGATTCTGCATGTACAAAAACCTATTTAATCTAGAAAATCTCAACACTTGATCTATTTCAAATTAAAATATCATAATACCGCAATATGTATGAGAAGATTCAAGTTAAAGTCTCTTTACTAAGAGAACTCTTTAATCTTGTGTCTTTACCTACCCTCGTTATGGCTATTTATTTTTAGAATTCCGTACCCAAAGGGTAAAAACGGGACCCTATTACTAAGATTCAGCGGTCCGTCTGTCGTATCTGTCTGTCACCGTGAACCGTGATAGCTAGGCAGTTGAAATTTTCACATTTGATGTATTTCTGTTGCCTTTATAACAACAAATACTAAAAACAGAATAAAATAAATATTTAAGTGGGGGGCTTCCATACAATAAACTTGATTTTTTTGCCGTATTTTGCGGTAATGGTACGGAACCCTTTGTGGGCGAGTCCGACTCGCACTTGGCCAGTTTTTTTTTTTGATGTCATACGATTCTATACCACATGTTTGACTGCCCACCTTTTGTCGCACCGTATACACCTTTGGTCGCACTTTCAAAATAGTACTTTTCGTGTCGAGCATAAAATGTCGAGATTTTAACACGAGCTATGTAGCAAATGTATTTTATAATCTTGTGTGTATATTTCGTAACCAATTTCTTAGGCAATGTGTTACATAGTAGACAAGGTAGTGGAAAAATGGCCTTTTGAAATTACTTAAGACTATACAAAAACGCATCACTGTTTACAGTTGATACAACACAACGGTTTCTGGACGCGGGGCAGCGACGAGGAGGGTGGCACTGGAACTCAGTGGTGCCAAGTATCACGACTGAGGGTGCTAGCCACTGCTACCTCACTCAACGCCATCTCACCACGTTTAGCCGCCGCGCTGGAACTTAGAGCTTTGAGGTAAACATGGTTAACGGCGAACCGCTAATAAAATTTCGTGTTTTAGGATATTTTTTGTTTTAATAGGTAGTTAATATGATAGATACTTCCTTTTTAAATTCTTAGATTTTTAGAACTTGGGACGTAAAAGTTATAACCAGTTTTATTTTTTAAGGTTATGTACTAGTGTACCATTGTAGGTCGTTGCATGTAGGTAAATGTTGCATATTGTATAAAGTAAATTGTTTGTTGCTATCTTTGTAGTGTTTTACTTACCATTAAGTAGGTAGCTTGAGATGAGGAACGTACCTACTCAGGGCATTAGGAGATACCTATATCCAGCAGCGGACTGCAACAGTTTGTTAATGATGAGTTTGATTATATTTAATGTTATTTCTAAATAATTAATTATCATTTCAATATTTGTGTTATTTTACATAAGGCTACTTCTAAAAACATAACTGCGTTTAGTGTACGATTTTTAACCCCCGACGGAAAAAGAGGGGTGATATAAGTTTGAAGTGTGTTGCTGTGTATCTGTGTATCTGTGTATCGGTGTATCTGTGTATCGGTGTATCTGTGTGTCTGTCTATGGCATCATAGCGCCTCAACGGATGAACCGTTTTGTGTTCCAATTTTGATTTAGTTTTTTTTGTTTGAAAGGTGATTGTGTCGAGAGTGTTCTTAGCTATGTTTGAATAAAATCAGTTCAGCCATTCAAAAGTTATGGGCGTTTTACTGTTTGAATCGGGATGTTTTCGCAAGATAAATGTGTCGGGGGGTTTTTTAAATTTTGAAATTTTACTTGTATTACGTTTATTTATTAAAATCTTTTTATTGATATTATTAAATTATCCGAAGTTCTAAAAATAGTAAAATTACATGAAAATAAATGCCTTATTTGCCTTAATAAGTGGTACAAATTCTATAACCGAACAACAAAAAAAGTATGCGGTACAAAATCTGCCGTTCACATTTTAATTATCTCTCAAACAAAGGTAAATGAACCTATCGCTAAAATAAAACTCTCCATGCCTGTGTTTTCAGTGAGCCGGATGATGAAGAATTGTCAGAAATTGCAACCCATTATTTGAGGAGTAGTGTTGACAAGAGTATACCAATGAAGGAAATATCACACCTGGCTGACAAACTTCTAGCTATGTTTAAAGAGGTGAACTCTTTACGGCAATTTAATTGTCCTCTCATATTATTTATTTATGAAGAAGATATCTGTTCACAAGCGTAACGTTATTATGTAACATTTTTTAATTTTCTGTTCAGGTAACAGAGTCATTCGATTCACAAACACATTATAAATGGAATGCCTCACATTTGAAGAGACTTTGCGAAAACGTCAAGTGGTACACGCCGGCCAATACTGAACAGCTTATCATGGTAAATATTTCTTTGTCATCATTTGTTTATCGTATTTCTTAACGTGTTGTAAGACAATACTAGTGGGTACTATGCGGTTGACCGTTGGCAGTTCTGGGTGACTCAAAATTGAGGCGTGGAGATCTCATCGGCGCGATCCATGCCATAGTTACAACTCTGCTTTCTAATTAGAGGCGTAGGGCCTCTGATTAGGAAGCAGAGTTGTACGCATGAGCAATATACATGCGTCCCGTACACACAATGGAACCTTGCTCGAAGAAATCATGATAGGACCCAGATCAATTAATTATTAACTGCAGTAAAACTGCCGCGGTCAACCGCATAGCACTATACTCTATTTGAAATAACATTAGACATGTTTACAAATCTTTTTAAAGTCCTTTCAACCGATTTTGAGTTCTATCCCGTAAACATAAGGATGACATAAAAAGCATAAACCTGTTACCAAAAACAACTGTTTAGTACAGCTACCATTTGTCGTATCACCAATGCAATAGAAGTCAAAATCGGTTAAACGGGCTGTAAAATGGGCTAATTTAAACGTCTAATGTTATCGCAAATGGAGTATACATAGCACTAAAAGCCCGTGCAACAATAGACGTCATCTAAACTATGAATGTCAAATGCTTGTAGGCTATAAGTGCAGAAGCAAACCTCATATTCCGAGACAGACTAATATCTGACGAAGAGAAAGCCATATTCAGCTCCATATCCAGAAAACATCTGAAGGTGAACAATGAAGAAATGTACTTCGCGTGCAAGTTGCGAGGCGACGGCGTCTACTTAGAACATACTGATTACAACGACTGGCATCACAGGACGGAGCAACTTATTAACCAGTGTTGTGAGTATTACATTCAAAGATTTTGTACAAAAAAATAAATATCTAATTCTCGTAAAGTTTGGTCTTTTTTAGGGTTCCGTACGTCGAAATGAAAAAACGGAACCTTTTTGGGATCACTTTGTTGTCCTTCCGTCCGTCTGTCTGTCATTCAAGACCCTTTTTCTCAGGAACCCGTGGAGGTATCAGGCTGAAATTTATATCAAATACTCAGGTCTACTGTCCCTTAAAGCTGTGATAAAATCAAACTTCTAAGCCAACGCAATCAAAAGATACAGCCGCAATTTCCGCAAATTTTCGATACTCGCAAGGGAATCAAAACCTACAGGGTACTTCCCGTGAGCTCAGAATCTTGAAATTTGGTACGAAGCAACGTCTTATAGCACAGATACAAGAAAAATAGCGAAAACCGTAAATTTTTAGTTACATCATATAATAAAAATATTTTTAATAGTTTTAAACTTACTAACCCTTTCCTCATGAACGCGTAGAGGTATTAAATTGAAATTCGTATCGAATACTCAGGTCTATAATACCTTAAGCTGAGATTTTTACGGAACCCTCGGTGCGCGAGTCCGACTCGTACTTAGCCAGTTTATTTTTTATTTTTTGGCGTCTGTGTCATTCTGACTCCATAAATTCAATATGTCTAGCCTTTGGCCAATCATGTTGGGGTCAGCTTCCAATCTAACCGGATTTAGCTGAATACCATTATTTACATAGAGCCACCTCCACTACGCAGTAACTGGGTAACAAGGTACCCCTTGGCAAGACTGGTGTCAGATTTGATGGCTATCAAATCTAATCACCGGGTAATACTACTACACAAACACGGATACGGGGTATACCACTTTTTTGGAATTTTGACGTTAATATTCTAAAGATGATTATGCCAAATGCCAATGTGTCTTAATGTTTAACCCCCGACGGGAAAAGAGGGGTGTTATAAGTTTGAAGTGTGACTACGAGACTAAGGTGGCAGTCAAATCACCTTACAGGACCTAGCACGAATGTTTTCCCCACAATATTTTATTCCCGTTCTATACGTCATCTGTCATTCTGTTTTTGCCTCTAATTATGCATTTGGTTGTCGACTGGCGTTAGGAAGTGTCGATGCTAGTCTGCCGATCTGGAATGCACTATTAAAATCATAATAATAAATAAGTAGGTATTACCTGAGGTAGTCTCCGAGGATGGCAGCCGACGGATAAATTGCGAATTTACGGCAGGGCGCAATCCGGCAGGTAATGGTCACACGCTACGCAATTAGGGCACCAGAAAGAGTTATCGAAATACAAAACCTCCACCTTTAGTGTGTTCGTCAAGGCCACTATCATTAATGTTCCGTTTGTTCCGGCATTAAATCTATAACTAATATTATTAAGAGGTAAAGTTTGTGAATTGTGAGTTTGTGACGTTGTAAGGGGTAATCTCTAGATCTAATGAACCGATTATGAAAATTCTTGCTCCAGTAGAAAGCTATATTATTCCTGAGTGTAACAGGCTATAGAATATTTTCAAAAAAAATTAGAGATCCTTATGAAAATTGCAATAATGTAACCCAAAGTAGCTGAGAAAACTATTGATGAGAAATAAAAATTATGTACTACATGATTAGGTAGAGTAGAGTAGGGTATGGTAAATAGAGTAGGGTAGAGTATGTAGGGTAGGGTAGGTGGGTAGAGTAGGTTGGGTAGGTAGGTAGCCAATTGACGGGAGCGAAGCCTCGGGGGTCAGCTAGTTAAATATAACTCCGCACTCCAAAAAATAACTTTCTTTTTGGAAGTTGGTGTCCATAACGACTTCCAAAAAGAAAGTCATTTTTCACTTTGTAGTGATTTTATTTGGAAGTCGATAGTATTTTTTTGTAAAAATGATTTTTATATTCCACTTTTCAGTTGTACCTAATAGGCAAGTTCTTTAGTAAGGTACCTATAAACTATATATCATGAAACTTGAACATAACCGGCGAAATGAGAGTGTACCAAGGTGAACTGTACACATTTGCGTATCCCTTTAGAGCGTACTGGCGTGATGTTATGTTATGAAATAGTATATACAATAAACAGACATGCGATTGCATAAATCCCAAGAGATTTGCCGTCATTTATTGAAGAGTTCTATTGCATATCTCCAAAGTTCTTCATTAGATCTTCACTAAATTAAATTGGGACTAATTTGGGAACATACTCTTTCAATAAAAAAATACTTTTGTAAATCGCTCCACAGTTGAAAGAGAAATCGGTGAAAAAGAAAAAAAAACCATATAGTCGAGTGAATGTGAGAAAATGTTTTTTTGCATTTCTAACAATTTACCAGTAATTAAATAGGAATATATAATGAGTACAAATTTTTTGGCATGCTCCCGTTTCATCACTTCTATGCCAGCTGGAATTTTAGCGTGGTCGTGCTGGGAAAGAATCTTGCCAGCACGACCTTTATATCTGCGATAATTGAGAGGTATAAAATTTCTAACTAGTGGTATAAAATAGTACAAATTAAAAGGATTTTAGTACTAACTAAAGTTATAATGAATGCGTTCATGGTCATGCTACGAAGTACAACACCAGTCTAACCGGATTCAGATGAGTACAAGTGTTTTACATGGAGCGACTGCCCATCTGACCTCCACAACCCAGTAACTGGATAACACGGTACCCCATGGCTAGACTGGTGTCAGATCTCAAGCTTCTGACTACTCGTAACGACTGTCAAAGATCTTCAAATGACAGCCGGGACCAACGGCTTAACGTGCTTTCCGAGGCACGGCGGAAACTCGGTATGTTGAAATGGTCACCCATCCACGGACCGTCCTCGTCAAGCGTTGCTTACCTTTGACATCGACCCGTGCGGCTGTTATTATTTAGCCACGAGATCCTCTCAGGTGCTTTCGCAAGATATCGTGTCATTATTACGTGTTCAATATATTGCCGATCGAAGCGTGTCTACTACTAGATAAATTATGTAGCACTAGTTTCTGCTAACGGCTTCGCCCGCCTGAAAAGTGTTCCAGAGTATCCAGATCAGTTTAGCCATTCTGGTGTGATTGAGTGTCAAACATACATCTATACATCCATCCAAACTTTTGCATTTACAGTATATTTTGTAAGATGAAATAACAATATTTTTGTTTGTTTTGTTTTTAAATTTTACTTGTTATTTCAGTGTCAGAAAACGAGCACAATGTGTTCGGTGAAACTGGAGCTGAGGTGTGCTCTGAGTTAGCAATACTTTGCCCGGCGATGGCGCGATCGGTAATTTAGCTTTTTCTATAAACCACTTAGTTAATTTATTTTATTTTAAACAAGTGACCCACCCCACAGGATATATAATTTCTATAAATAAAAACCGTACCAAAATCCGTTGCGAAACAGACTTGAAGCAAACCGACTTTTATACTATACAGACTCTACATTTTTGAGATTCAGGTCTTATTTGCTAGTTTAACAAAAATTAGAATAAGTTTTTATAAAGTTACCTTGCTAAACAGTGATCACAATGCGTGTGCTATAATTTCAGACCAATGGAGGCTTACTAGTGTGTGTGGGATGCGCAGGAGTGGGTCGCCTGGCCGCTGCACACATCACGGCGGCCGCACTACCGGCCGCGTTGTTCGTTATCAATCACAACACACAGTTCAACGCGCAGTTCAAAAATGTAAGTTAAAACAGATGTCAAATGGTCTTCGCATCTCGTTTTAGCTTAGGGAAACAACGTACCTGAAAAAAAAAAAGGAATTTAATAATGGGCCTAATTGTTCAGATTTCGCCAGAAGTGTGGAAGTAAAGACCCAGTAAGTAACCGTGCGCTAAAGCAGACAAAAATAATTGAAACAAAATTTAAAATAACGTGCGTGAGTCGATTCCTGTATATATTATATTTCAGTTCAAACGCGTTCGCGCATAAATATTTTCACTCAAATCTTTGGTGAACATTAATTAACTTCAATTTTGTTTGGCTTCCTCAACAATTTTGCTGTTCTGTCTGCGCTTACCCGGTTTTTATTTAAAATTCTTTTCCCTGAAAATTTTGTTTTACTGGTACATAATGTAATATGTTTTGGAAGAGCGAAATGCACTAATACAGGCTATTTTTACCTAAAAGGGCGCTTCAAATACCAGACGATGTACTTATCTATGAAGGAAAAATTAATTATTAGTCATTTTCTTCAAATTCCGGTAAAATCTAATAATTTGTTTCGCAGGCCCTAGCGTCGGCCGGTGAAGGCAAGCGCACCTTAGCACTGGTGTGTGAGAGCGCAGCTACACGAGCCGCGCTGTCGGCCATGGAAGCTCTGCGGCGCGCGCGCAGCTCGCACGCCCTGCCCAGCCAACTGCTGCCCAATGCTGAACAGAACGCGCTCCGAAGTACCTCACTTTTATTGAATTACCTCTTCTTCTTATTCGTTGTCTTCATTGCTGAAGGTCGTGCCCGTCTTCGAAAGCTTTGACGGAGTCATTACCAACTTAATTACCTACTAGTCTATAGTTGATCCAGTAGGTTATAGTACATTATTGCATAGGCCGGGCAATAGGCAATTGCAGGTCGAGTGTGAGTTTGAAGGCCGAGCCTATAATATTACTTCGAAATCGAGACAATGTAAATGATGTTTTTAAAAATGGAACAAGTTTAGAACAAAAGTATCGTATACTATTTATCTGTTGCGGCTACAAGATCTTTGCCTTATACCTAATAATTACTAAATAAAAAATAAAATAAAAAATGGACGCGCGAAAATAATTCTGATTGAATTTTTGTTCCAAATTTTATTAAAAATGTCTTCAACATCAAGTGATATTGAAAATACACCACCAGATATAACAAATAGAGCAGTTGCGGCTACAAATAATTTACTACCAGAAAAATCAAGACATGTATATGAGAAATGAAATACTTAAACACACTTCCTGAAATACTTATTTGTCTATATCTGTGTTTTATTCCTTCCTTCATAGATAAAATCTTGTATGCAACTGTACGTTATTGGTCTTTTAATAACTCGTGCCCACCTATTTCGGTACGCGCTACGCTTGTACCGAAAAATGGCACTCGTATTAAAAGACCGTCCATAACGTAACAGTTGCATAAATAGCGATTATATTATACATTTAATTTATTAAAAGTTACAACAACATTGCAAGCAAATAAAGAATGATTTGATTTTATTGCTGGAGCGTTGCAATGTTCCAAATTCAAAAAATTCTCCTGCAATGGATTTGATTTTCATTGTTCGTAAATTCGATACATCGCGTGTTCTTTTTTCGAAATTAATGACAATATTTCGGCTGCATGTTTATGCACTGGGTCAACGTGGCGGATTATCGTGGCCCACTCCCTCTCACAGAGAGGAGGTATGTGACAGCTTTACCGTAATAGTTATTAAACGCTGGTAAAAGATATTTTAACCTTAATAAATTATGTATTTGCTATCATGCTTGGGCCTATTTTTGATGGAAATACGAATTCAGTGTTAACGCTGCAGAAACGCGACATTTATTTTTTGTTTCTTATGGCTTTGGTCTTGACTCTAGTCTAGGTCATAGGTGACAGAGTCGAAGATGGAGTGAGCTTACCCAGAAGAAGCCTGTAAACCTCATGTAAATAACAATACAATATCCATTACAGACATAAAAGAAAATCTCGGCATAGTAATATGCCTAGACAAGAACCAAGAGAACCTATCAGACCTAATGGAAAAGTATCCGCTTCTATACAACGATGGTAACGTGGTCTGGCTAGATCGCTGGTCGGATGACACGCTCCGTGAAACTCCGCGTATGATCGTGCAGAGGTATAGGAGATAAAATATGACAAGCGGCACTTTGCACTTAGATTTGAAACATGTTGCACTGTACATCTCGTTGGAAAAGGTAGGTAGTGTGATTTGCACATTTATTCCCGGTTCTTATGGTCTTAAAGCAGATTGTGACATTTTGAAGTTCAGCAGCCTAATTGTGTTAGTGCAATCGGCAAGGCAAAGGGTTTTGACCCCATCAATCGACGTTTTTTTTTCTGATTCCGTCTATGTGATTGGCCGGTTGATGGCGGTCAAATTCTTTGCCTTGCCGAATTCACTTACGCAATTCGGTATGTAAAGTAAAAATTAACCCGTGGCGATTCCAAAACCATTTCGAGATTTTAGGTTTGTAAGCCTTGTTTTTCTATTTTTAGGTCTTATAATTTTAAGATCGTATTTATTTTCACAAAAATTCTTCACTTCACTAAACTTTCAGTTTCCTTGCAAGAATTGCCAACAAGTGCCACGTGTAATTAAATAATTAAGGCTCACTTGCCCGAAAAACTTAACTCAAAGTTAGTTGCTAATTTGCTAAATGAGGTTAAATAGACAGTTCATCATAGAATATTGACAATTTAACCTCGTGTTAGCACCTAACTATGAGTTATGTTTTTCGTGCACATGGGCCGATGTTTTGTACGTGTCAAGCGTCACCGTCAAGGCCATCTGATTCAGACTACTTTATGACGTCAGCACGAACAAAACTTAAAAAAATAACTACAGCTTGGAATAACGAAATATTTAAATAAGTTGCTTAAAACAACTAAATCTATAAATTTAAAATATATAAACACATCAACACGGTCTAGGGATATTTAAAAAAAAGCGAATCACTATCAATGTGTTAATTATTTATATGACATGTATATATTTAAAAGATACGTTATTTAATATTCTACCATTTTTTAATAATGGTTAAGGTACTTCGATTAAAATTTCAGGATTTTATGGAAAAAAAATGAAGCATAGACGGAAACCGTATATGAATTAACTTTTAATTTATGAGTAAAAACTGAAAAAAATAGAAAAATCATTTAATTTGTGTTTATAAACTTGAAGTTAGTAGTCTGAGAAAGCGCCCATGATGTTCATAACATATCGGCAACGATTCGGCATGCTCAGAACAAGGTTGTCAATGTCTTGCTGCGGAATATTGTCCCATGTCCTTCTGAGGTGCGCAAAAAGTTGATCTTCTGTAGCCAGATTTTCAGGAACTTCCTTCAGAGCTCTTCTTTGCAGCATATCCCACGCATGCTCAATGGGATTTAGATCTGGCGATTGAGCAGGCCAGTCTAAGGCCCTAACATTGTGTGTATGTAACCAAGCTGCTACCGTTCTCGCCGTGTGTGCCCGGGCATTGTCGTGCATGAGCAGGAAATCTTGCCCCATTTGTGTTCTGTGGGGCAAGATTACGGGCCCCAGCACCTGTTGGACGTATCGTTCTGCCGTCATATTGCCCCGCACCCAAACGAGATCCGTCCTCCAAGACGAATTCCTGCCCAAACCATAATTGTTCCTCCTTGGTATGGGTGAACTTCCTGAGGGTTCTGAAGACTGCTCCATCGTCCAGGAACTCGCCAAACACGCGTCCTTCGTGAATCTGGATGGAAGCCGAACCTGGATTCATCCGTGAACAGCACATTGGACCATTGCTCACGGCCCCAGTCCACGTGGTTCCGAACCCATTCTAATCGTCGTCCACGATTGCCTCTCCGTAAAGGTGGGACCCGGAGTGGTCTACGAGAGCGTAGATTGCTTTCATGCAGTCGCCTTCTTACAGTTTGGTCACTCACAAGCACTTGGTGGTCCACTCGCAGCCTTTGGACCAATTGAGTCGCCGTTGCATTTGGTTGAGCTCGCGCAGTAATTTGCAAATATCGGTCTTGTCTGGGGGTAGTGATGCGACTTGGCCCCCGGTGCCTCTCCGCTACTTCACCTGTGGCACGATAGCGTGTCCACAATCTTGAAATTACATTTTGGTGGGTCCCTATGGCCTCAGCAACATTACGCTGAACAGACCCAGCTTCCAGCATTCCCACAGCTCGTAACATCTCCGCCCTCGTCAAATGTTGGCGTTGCATGGCTACAATACCTCAATTTTAACTTTATCTTTCGTTTAAAAATGAAAAAAAACTGTAACTAAACGTAATTCGTATTGTTTTCTAAATTTCGCACAAATGAAAATTCCCTCTCCTACACATCAAGACATTTTTATGCCACCGAAACTTCAAAAATTTGAATTTGGAATTAGTCTGAGATAAATTACAAACAAATCGGTGTATAAAAGATTCCAATGCGGCCAGTACTTTTCGAGTTATTTAATTGAGTATGAAATATCCCTAGACCGTGTTGATGTGTGTATTTAAAATACCAGAAAATACTTTACATACGTAATTAGGCTGCTAATCTGATCCTTTGAAAGCTTTTGCCCGGAGATAATACCCCTAATGGGTACACGCTTAAGAAACGACTACCGCCAGTAAGGCATAACACGCATTGCGATTTTTATAGTATTATTGTCGCGTGATATTTTTACCGCAATGCGTGCAGCTTCATGCAATTCCATAGGTCACAGAATGGGCGGAAAAATACGCCCGAATAAAAATCGCAGTGCGTGCTAAGCCTAACGGCTTTTGTTTGAGGCGATATGAATGGCTGTAAGAATCAGGCAAACAATTCGTAAACGTATCATAAATCACCATACTCCGAAGTTCACTTGCACAATTATTTATCACAAGGTTTTGTACTTTTATGTAGCCCTAAACAAGTATACAACTTGAAACAGAATAAACGCAAAACCTGGAAGGGGTTTATTGTCTTTATATAACTTTTAACTTTGGGACTAACCCTGAAACTGAATAAAATAATTAACTTTCTTGTTTGTTACAGCTATGTTTCCATAACTCAAATGAAATACTGAGTATTTTTGCGTTTATTTTGTTACACATTGTGTACAGGATGATTTTTTCAAGTGGGCGTGGAGCATAAGGAAATATCTACATACATACATACATACAAAACGCCTTTTTCCTATGGGGGTAGGCAGAATCTACAGAACGCCATCTGCTACGATCCTTACATACTTCTTTTGCTTCACTCACATCCATACATATAGTCATACAAACACGCCGGTTATGAGTACTGCGCACATGACCTTTCTGAAGAACATCACCTATTAGGTCTATGTATGTCTTTCTAGGGAGTCCCCTCCCGGCGTTTCCATTCACGTTTGCCTTGTAAATACCATTCGTTATTCGCCTTTCATTCATCCTCTCTCAACATGGCCAAACCAAGGCAAGTTCTCTTTCTTTATATTTCTATTGAAGGAGCAAGTTTTTTTTAAATCCTATGTTATAGTTTTCACCAAAATCGCGTCGGAGACTACTTTGAGTGTTTTCCGCTATTCCTCATAGTTTCGGATTTGCCCATCCACGCCTGCTTGAGAAATTCACCTGTATAGTAAGTAGTAAGATCAAGCGGACCAAAAACACCCCTGTATGTACCTATGTTTTAGGTTGCTGAAAGAAAATGCAATTGAAATTTCAAAGGAGCAACTAGACGCATTACCCATTGACGGGTTCGTGAACATTCATAACAGTATTGACGTGGAATGGAAACGCGCGCCCTGCCGATACGTCAACTTTGTCAAGACGTACTACAATATCATCAACAGAAAGAAAGCTGCTCTTATCCAGAGGCAGACTATGCTGTCGGTAAGATACATGTGTTTTTTTATTTAAATAGTACGTTCTGTCCTGTAAGCTTATCTAGAATTTTGCAAATCTAAACGCATACAAAACATTGCTACAACTGCAGCGACGTGACGGCATTACAAAATACAAGTCGTAAACATGAAATTATATTATGAAAACGTAAACTTCAGGTCAAACACAACATAATAAGTTTAGAGATACCGGTAGGTGGGCAGTGGTGTTTAGTACACTGTTGTTTCGCTAGATATATTTTAGTCCTACAGAGGGCGAACCTATTGCCATCAATTGTGTACACATCCAAACATTCGATTTCTAATCACACTCGATTGGTTATGATTTAAACCCAACAATTTCAGTTAGATATCTGCATTTATAGAATAATTGATAGAAGTGACTGGTCATTCAAACTACAGGCAGGCGTAGAAGCTCTCCGTCGTGCTCGCACCGATGTATCCCGCCTGCAAGCGGAAGCTGGACAGCAAGAGATAGCGCTACGGGAGAAGCAAGCGGCCGCTGCGCATGCGCTGCAACAGATCAGCGCCACCGTTAGAGCCAACACCGACCATAAGGATGAGATGCAGACCTTAAAGCGGAATATTGAGATTGAGAATGAGAAGCTTCAGACACAGTGAGTCTCTTATAAATATGCTCAGCTTTTCAGCAATCTTAAAGTATAATGAACACTACCTCAAACAGCGGTAACTGGCAAGATCGAAGAGTAACGTCCTAGAGGTAGCAGTCCTAATCAGATGGTCAGACCAAGTCCACACATTGTTGAATACAGGACTACACGATGCTCTCCACGATGCAAAACACAGAAGCAGATGGCACAAATTGGTAAAGGAAAAGTTGTTTCCTTGACAACCAAGGAATTACTCAGTAATGAGGAAAACGATGCGAATACAAATACAACCATATCCCATCATCCACTATTTCAAATAATTTTTGTACTGCTTGCTGCCAACCACTGCTACTTACACAATCCACCAATCATTGCATTCAATTTAGATTTGACATCATCAAGTATTTTAATATAAAGATTTATTATTCTAGGAAAAAAGAAATAGAAGCTGAGTTAGCAGCTGTGGAGCCTATCATAGCGGCTGCTAGATCGGCTGTAGGAGATATACGACCCGAGTCGCTAAGCGAGGTAAGAATTTCATAAAATAGTAACATACTGTTACGAGCTGGGGTTCAGGGACAAATTACCTAAACAGCAGACTTTAATTAATCACACTTTATTACAAAAACACTTCTTAAACAATTCTATTACTTCGCACTATTTTCCTTTTCCGATCGCTCTATGTCGCTTCCAAATCGAAACTGATCCACAATGAATTTTTTTTTTTTTTTTTTAATCGTGGCGTCTCGCAGTTCGGCCAAAGTAGCCGTCCTCTGCTTAACCGGACTAACCTGTGGAGACTAAGCTATGTAGCCTGATCCACAACGAACCCGACCGCTCTTTATATAGCACGGAAGATATTTCTAGAACGTTCCATACTGTTCTAGATAATTCGAGACTCTTCCAGAACAATCGACTTTCGAACTCATTGTTCCCGAGGCGAAGAAGAATTCCATTCAACATTTGAGTAGTAACTAGTAGCGACACTAGATGTCGCTACTAGTTACTACTAGTTCTTCCGTTCGTCATTAGATGGCGTTGCCCTATCTTGTAACAATACTTTAGTATAAATGGCTCTCCTCTACATTATAATCGGTCTGATCTCTTCGTGTCTCAGGTTCGTTCACTGCGAGCCCCTCCAGAAGTAGTACGAGACGTATTGGAGGGTGTTCTGCGTCTCATGGGCATCGCTGACACATCATGGCATTCTATGAAGAACTTTCTCTCCAAACGAGGTGTTAAGGAGGATATCAGGTAACATATTCATAGTCAAATAGATTGCTTGCAGTAAACACTATATGTAGTACTTTTACAGTAGATGATCGAATCTTTAAAAAAATCGCAAATGGTTTTCAAACATCGCATTATTTTGGATATTCGGTTCTCATGTAGTCAACAAATTACTGATTACATCCCACTGTTAAGATAAGACGCCTTACTTAAGTTTGCCAGCTATTTTGGTCCAAGGTTTGCTGGATCATTATTTTTTGCATAAACTGACTTAATGTTTCCACTGCTGGTACACAGGGGGGTGACCACAAGCTCTTAGAGTAAGGTTATTTTGAGATCGAGTAAGTGACAGATGTATACACGTCTTATACATCTGTCCCTTAATCGATCTCAAAATAACCTTACTCTAAGAGCTTGTGGTCACCCCCCAGGGCTCCTCTCTGTGAGAGGGAATGTGCCTTAATCTACATGCAAGCATTGTGGGTTGGTGAATGTCACATATCGTCGAATTTTTGATTCTAGGACATTCCAATGTTTTCCGTCACTGTTTTTAGAGCACGATGAATTTGTGTTTGTTGGTCAATAAAAAAAAATGTGTTTTAGATGTATGGATGCGAGTCAGATAAGTCCAGCTGCTTTGGCAAGCGTACAGAAGCTATTGGAATCCCGCGGCGGATCGTTCGAGCCGGCAACAGCGAAGCGAGCCAGCGCTGCGTGCGCGCCGCTGGCCGCGTGGGTTAGGGCCAACCTGCACTATGCCAGCGCTTTGCAGCGCGTGCAGCCGCTGCAGGCGCATCAGGCGAAATTGCACAAGTTAGTACTTAGTTAGTATTTTACTTTAATTTTAACCCCCGACGGAAAAAAGAGGGGTGTTAAAGTGTAACGTGTTTGTGCATTTGTATTTGTGTGTCTGTTTGTGACATCATAGCTCTTAAACGGATGAACCGATTTTGATTTAGTTGTTTTTGTTTGAATGGTGACTTTATCGAGAGTTGAGACATATCGAATGTTAATGTAATATCAAATGTTTAATGAAAATCGGTTGAGCCGTTCAAAGTTACGAGCGTTTACTGTTTGAATTCGGGTAATTTCGCAAGATATCGTGTCATAATTACGAGTTCGATAGATTGTCGATCGAAACGTGACTACTATAAGATAAATTATTTAGTTTAAAAAGCATAAAATAAACATGCATCGGAGGTTATATAATATTTTAAATTTTACTTGTGGTTTTTGGTACCTAATTATGGTTTTAACAATATCATTTTAATGAAATCTTTAATATTTTTTGAGTCGGTAACGACAGATTGCAAAAATTCGTAGTAGGTAATAGTAGCACATGAAACGGCAGTCCATTTAGTGATAACTTAATGATAGAAAATTTCCTCACCAGAAACTTCGAAATTTATGAAATATGAAATACTATAAATTTTACAATTGTTTTAATACTTTGATTAAAACAATGTTTCAAAATTCACTTTTCTTTTCAAACTTACACGCTAAACATATTTGTTCAATATAAAAGTTTAGTTTTAAGTTTTCGTCATCTGGCAACCCATCTCCCAATTCTCCTCATCAGAAATCTAAACGACGCAGAGCAGCAGATGGCAGCACTGTCGAGTGGCCTGGCCACAGTAGAAGAACGCGTCGCAGCGTTACAAGAACAGCTCGGACAACACACGCGCGACGCCGCTGCATTAGAACTGCGACTGACGCAGGCCAATGAAACTATTACTGCGGCCACTAACTTGATAGACCAGCTCGCGCATGAGTTTACTGCCTGGGAAAATGATGTAAGACTTTAATTCAAGATAATTTTAATCAATCACCACTAACTCAATTATCGACTTTAGCGTTGTGTATTTTAAGTTGATTTTTAGTGACCATTTGTATGGTATGATAAAACCTTAAAAAATTAAGTGCTGCAATAAAATTTGGACTTTATTTTGTATCATATAGAAATTATTGTTTCAAAATTTGATAATAATGTAAAATATTGAATTTAAATATAGACAATGCTATTGTTAGGAAAGCCGGCTAGGCAATTTTTAAGAGATTAATTATTTTAATTATAGTGGTTTATGATACTGACACATAATAAAGGTTATTAGGCGAGGTTAACAATCTAGAATGTAGTTCTAGTTCCAGTAGAATTATATGAGGAAGCGACTGCCAGTTGGCAGCTCATTGGCAGGTTGTATAATTAATGAGTTTGAAATGGTAATGTTGCTTTCAGCTGGAAAACATATCAACCGAAATATCGCAACTCAATCAGAGATCACTGCTATCAGCCGCATACATCGTTTATTTGCCAGATGTTACCGAACCGCAAGCCAGGTAATATTATTAAAACTATACTAATTGCAAAGGCCTCTTTGGTCTTGTGTTTACAAGCACTTCTGCTGAGCACGTTGTCCTGCGTTTGATTTCCGGGTAAGGTCGGGGGCAAGTTTTTCAGAGAAATGAAAGGAATGTGCTCAGTTAGGCAATAGGCTAGTCCCTTTTATATGAGCCTTATATATTACGAGTATAGATACAGTCGTGATGTGATATTATATACAGCATCCAACAAAAAACCGGCCAAGTGCGAGTCGGACTCGCGCTCGAAGGGTTCCGTACCCAGGGTGGCATCAACTATGTATGTATGGGGACAACCTTTAATTTTATTTTTTTTCTTTATTTGTGCTGTAAGACCTTACTGTTTTGCCAAATTTCGTGTCTAGGTCAACGGGAACTACCATATAGGTTTTCGACCCCAAACATATACGGTACTTACTATCGGTTGTCAGACAGACGGACAAGAGAGTCATCTTATAAGGGTTCCTTTTTTATCTTTTAAGGTACGGAATCCTAAAAAGGAGATTAGAATAATAGAATTTTATTTCATTTACAGAACCTATGTAACAAAATGGAGTGCTCTTATTGGATTTGAAGATTCTTCATTTTCTATAATAAACTTCCTATCGCCCACTGAAAAGCAGTTGAAATGGGAAGCTGACGGCCTGCCTTCCGATACATCGGCCATTAAAAACGGCGTTTTGGTCGATCAAGTAAGTGTTTTTAGTCTCCATACCGTACTCTCAAGGCCCACAATCTACTATAGAACCTTTACTGGATACAAGAAATGACAATACCTTCCAATTTCAACAAGATTTACTTATAAATTGAATTAAGCCATTCTTTGCAATTTAATCCTTATGTTAAATGGCACAAAGACATAAACGGTGCGCTCGTGATTTGCTACGACTATAGTTACTTAGGACAATATTATCTTCACAGTTCTTGGAGAGTCAAAAGTGTGGGTTTATTCCATTGATCGTGGACCCTGACGGCGAAGGTCTGACGTGGCTAAAGAACACGCTTGCAGATACACAGTGCGACTTTGTGTCGCAGCGCAGTGAGAAGTTGATGACAACTGTACAATATGCTGTCAGGTAAGCTGTAGACTTACTGCTTATCCTACTTAATATCGCATGTGTCATGTGTGTGAAGTGTAAAATGTTACTTTAAATTTAATTTTGTTTTAATGAAAGTTTTCTGAAATACACAGCCAACTTAGCTCCGTGCAAAAAGCACAGAAGCTTCTTGACTGGTTTCGCAGAGTAACCTCACTGTTCCCAAGATTTCAGCACGTTGAGAAGCTCTCGCATTCCACGATGACGTGCGTGGCTGATTACTTTAGCAAGAGTGTTTTATTTTTTGCTTGGATCATCATCATCAGCCTCATCAGCCTTTTTAAGGTTCCGACTGCTGGGAAACAGGCCTCCTCTCTGTGAGAGGGAATGGGTCGTAATCCACCACGCGGGCTCAGTGCGGGTTGGTGGATGTCACATGTCTTCGAATTTTTGTTTCTAGGACATGCCGATTTCCGCACGATGTTTTCCTTCACCGTTTGCCGTCTTGCTTGGATAAAACTAAAATATAAAAAAATGTCATATACAACAAAGTTCAAATTTCATTGCATTATAGGCGGTTTTAAATTATGTTGTGTGTCTTCCAGACTGGGCCGCACCCTGGTCATTAGCGACGTGGACTGCGTACATTCCTCATGGTGGGGCGGCGCGCGTGGCCCGGGCGGTGCCGTGCGCGTGCTGCTGCAGTGCCGCGCCGCGCCCGCGCTGCCGCCGCACGTCGCCGCACGACTCTCGCCTGTCAACTTCACGCCTACCTTACATGCACTTACTGGTAAGCAATATGGTAACTTAATGCTGCAGTGCCGCGCCGCGCCCGCGCTGCCGCCGCACGTCGCCGCACGACTCTCGCCTGTCAACTTCACGCCTACCTTACATGCACTTACTGGTAAGCAATATGGTAACTTAATGCTGCAGTGCCGCGCCGCGCCCGCGCTGCCGCCGCACGTCGCCGCACGACTCTCGCCTGTCAACTTCACGCCTACCTTACATGCACTTACTGGTAAGCAATATGGTAACTTAATGCTGCAGTGCCGCGCCGCGCCCGCGCTGCCGCCGCACGTCGCCGCACGACTCTCGCCTGTCAACTTCACGCCTACCTTACATGCACTTACTGGTAAGCAATATGGTAACTTAATGCTGCAGTGCCGCGCCGCGCCCGCGCTGCCGCCGCACGTCGCCGCACGACTCTCGCCTGTCAACTTCACGCCTACCTTACATGCACTTACTGGTAAGCAATATGGTAACTTAATGCTGCAGTGCCGCGCCGCGCCCGCGCTGCCGCCGCACGTCGCCGCACGACTCTCGCCTGTCAACTTCACGCCTACCTTACATGCACTTACTGGTAAGCAATATGGTAACTTAATGCTGCAGTGCCGCGCCGCGCCCGCGCTGCCGCCGCACGTCGCCGCACGACTCTCGCCTGTCAACTTCACGCCTACCTTACATGCACTTACTGGTAAGCAATATGGTAACTTAATGCTGCAGTGCCGCGCCGCGCCCGCGCTGCCGCCGCACGTCGCCGCACGACTCTCGCCTGTCAACTTCACGCCTACCTTACATGCACTTACTGGTAAGCAATATGGTAACTTAATGCTGCAGTGCCGCGCCGCGCCCGCGCTGCCGCCGCACGTCGCCGCACGACTCTCGCCTGTCAACTTCACGCCTACCTTACATGCACTTACTGGTAAGCAATATGGTAACTTAATGCTGCAGTGCCGCGCCGCGCCCGCGCTGCCGCCGCACGTCGCCGCACGACTCTCGCCTGTCAACTTCACGCCTACCTTACATGCACTTACTGGTAAGCAATATGGTAACTTAATGCTGCAGTGCCGCGCCGCGCCCGCGCTGCCGCCGCACGTCGCCGCACGACTCTCGCCTGTCAACTTCACGCCTACCTTACATGCACTTACTGGTAAGCAATATGGTAACTTAATGCTGCAGTGCCGCGCCGCGCCCGCGCTGCCGCCGCACGTCGCCGCACGACTCTCGCCTGTCAACTTCACGCCTACCTTATATGCACTTACTGGTAAGCAATATGGTAACTTAATGCTGCAGTGCCGCGCCGCGCCCGCGCTGCCGCCGCACGTCGCCGCACGACTCTCGCCTGTCAACTTCACGCCTACCTTACATGCACTTACTGGTAAGCAATATGGTAACTTAATGCTGCAGTGCCGCGCCGCGCCCGCGCTGCCGCCGCACGTCGCCGCACGACTCTCGCCTGTCAACTTCACGCCTACGTTACATGCACTTACTGGTAAGCAATATGGTAACTTAATGCTGCAGTGCCGCGCCGCGCCCGCGCTGCCGCCGCACGTCGCCGCACGACTCCCGCCTGTCAACTTCACGCCTACCTTACATGCACTTACTGGTAAGCAATATGGTAACTTAATGCTGCAGTGCCGCGCCGCGCCCGCGCTGCCGCCGCACGTCGCCGCACGACTCTCGCCTGTCAACTTCACGCCTACCTTACATGCACTTACTGGTAAGCAATATGGTAACTTAATGCTGCAGTGCCGCGCCGCGCCCGCGCTGCCGCCGCACGTCGCCGCACGACTCTCGCCTGTCAACTTCACGCCTACCTTACATGCACTTACTGGTAAGCAATATGGTAACTTAATGCTGCAGTGCCGCGCCGCGCCCGCGCTGCCGCCGCACGTCGCCGCACGACTCTCGCCTGTCAACTTCACGCCTACCTTACATGCACTTACTGGTAAGCAATATGGTAACTTAATGCTGCAGTGCCGCGCCGCGCCCGCGCTGCCGCCGCACGTCGCCGCACGACTCTCGCCTGTCAACTTCACGCCTACCTTACATGCACTTACTGGTAAGCAATATGGTAACTTAATGCTGCAGTGCCGCGCCGCGCCCGCGCTGCCGCCGCACGTCGCCGCACGACTCTCGCCTGTCAACTTCACGCCTACGTTACATGCACTTACTGGTAAGCAATATGGTAACTTAATGCTGCAGTGCCGCGCCGCGCCCGCGCTGCCGCCGCACGTCGCCGCACGACTCTCGCCTGTCAACTTCACGCCTACGTTACATGCACTTACTGGTAAGCAATATGGTAACTTAATGCTGCAGTGCCGCGCCGCGCCCGCGCTGCCGCCGCACGTCGCCGCACGACTCTCGCCTGTCAACTTCACGCCTACCTTACATGCACTTACTGGTAAGCAATATGGTAACTTAATGCTGCAGTGCCGCGCCGCGCCCGCGCTGCCGCCGCACGTCGCCGCACGACTCTCGCCTGTCAACTTCACGCCTACCTTACATGCACTTACTGGTAAGCAATATGGTAACTTAATGCTGCAGTGCCGCGCCGCGCCCGCGCTGCCGCCGCACGTCGCCGCACGACTCTCGCCTGTCAACTTCACGCCTACCTTACATGCACTTACTGGTAAGCAATATGGTAACTTAATGCTGCAGTGCCGCGCCGCGCCCGCGCTGCCGCCGCACGTCGCCGCACGACTCTCGCCTGTCAACTTCACGCCTACCTTACATGCACTTACTGGTAAGCAATATGGTAACTTAATGCTGCAGTGCCGCGCCGCGCCCGCGCTGCCGCCGCACGTCGCCGCACGACTCTCGCCTGTCAACTTCACGCCTACCTTACATGCACTTACTGGTAAGCAATATGGTAACTTAATGCTGCAGTGCCGCGCCGCGCCCGCGCTGCCGCCGCACGTCGCCGCACGACTCTCGCCTGTCAACTTCACGCCTACCTTATATGCACTTACTGGTAAGCAATATGGTAACTTAATGCTGCAGTGCCGCGCCGCGCCCGCGCTGCCGCCGCACGTCGCCGCACGACTCTCGCCTGTCAACTTCACGCCTACCTTACATGCACTTACTGGTAAGCAATATGGTAACTTAATGCTGCAGTGCCGCGCCGCGCCCGCGCTGCCGCCGCACGTCGCCGCACGACTCTCGCCTGTCAACTTCACGCCTACGTTACATGCACTTACTGGTAAGCAATATGGTAACTTAATGCTGCAGTGCCGCGCCGCGCCCGCGCTGCCGCCGCACGTCGCCGCACGACTCCCGCCTGTCAACTTCACGCCTACCTTACATGCACTTACTGGTAAGCAATATGGTAACTTAATGCTGCAGTGCCGCGCCGCGCCCGCGCTGCCGCCGCACGTCGCCGCACGACTCTCGCCTGTCAACTTCACGCCTACCTTACATGCACTTACTGGTAAGCAATATGGTAACTTAATGCTGCAGTGCCGCGCCGCGCCCGCGCTGCCGCCGCACGTCGCCGCACGACTCTCGCCTGTCAACTTCACGCCTACCTTACATGCACTTACTGGTAAGCAATATGGTAACTTAATGCTGCAGTGCCGCGCCGCGCCCGCGCTGCCGCCGCACGTCGCCGCACGACTCTCGCCTGTCAACTTCACGCCTACCTTACATGCACTTACTGGTAAGCAATATGGTAACTTAATGCTGCAGTGCCGCGCCGCGCCCGCGCTGCCGCCGCACGTCGCCGCACGACTCTCGCCTGTCAACTTCACGCCTACCTTACATGCACTTACTGGTAAGCAATATGGTAACTTAATGCTGCAGTGCCGCGCCGCGCCCGCGCTGCCGCCGCACGTCGCCGCACGACTCTCGCCTGTCAACTTCACGCCTACGTTACATGCACTTACTGGTAAGCAATATGGTAACTTAATGCTGCAGTGCCGCGCCGCGCCCGCGCTGCCGCCGCACGTCGCCGCACGACTCTCGCCTGTCAACTTCACGCCTACGTTACATGCACTTACTGGTAAGCAATATGGTAACTTAATGCTGCAGTGCCGCGCCGCGCCCGCGCTGCCGCCGCACGTCGCCGCACGACTCTCGCCTGTCAACTTCACGCCTACCTTACATGCACTTACTGGTAAGCAATATGGTAACTTAATGCTGCAGTGCCGCGCCGCGCCCGCGCTGCCGCCGCACGTCGCCGCACGACTCTCGCCTGTCAACTTCACGCCTACGTTACATGCACTTACTGGTAAGCAATATGGTAACTTAATGCTGCAGTGCCGCGCCGCGCCCGCGCTGCCGCCGCACGTCGCCGCACGACTCTCGCCTGTCAACTTCACGCCTACCTTACATGCACTTACTGGTAAGCAATATGGTAACTTAATGCTGCAGTGCCGCGCCGCGCCCGCGCTGCCGCCGCACGTCGCCGCACGACTCTCGCCTGTCAACTTCACGCCTACGTTACATGCACTTACTGGTAAGCAATATGGTAACTTAATGCTGCAGTGCCGCGCCGCGCCCGCGCTGCCGCCGCACGTCGCCGCACGACTCTCGCCTGTCAACTTCACGCCTACCTTACATGCACTTACTGGTAAGCAATATGGTAACTTAATGCTGCAGTGCCGCGCCGCGCCCGCGCTGCCGCCGCACGTCGCCGCACGACTCTCGCCTGTCAACTTCACGCCTACGTTACATGCACTTACTGGTAAGCAATATGGTAACTTAATGCTGCAGTGCCGCGCCGCGTCCGCGCTGCCGCCGCACGTCGCCGCACGACTCTCGCCTGTCAACTTCACGCCTACCTTACATGCACTTACTGGTAAGCAATATGGTAACTTAATGCTGCAGTGCCGCGCCGCGCCCGCGCTGCCGCCGCACGTCGCCGCACGACTCTCGCCTGTCAACTTCACGCCTACCTTACATGCACTTACTGGTAAGCAATATGGTAACTTAATGCTGCAGTGCCGCGCCGCGCCCGCGCTGCCGCCGCACGTCGCCGCACGACTCTCGCCTGTCAACTTCACGCCTACCTTACATGCACTTACCGGTAAGCAATATGGTAACTTAATGCTGCAGTGCCGCGCCGCGCCCGCGCTGCCGCCGCACGTCGCCGCACGACTCTCGCCTGTCAACTTCACGCCTACCTTACATGCACTTACCGGTAAGCAATATGGTAACTTAATGCTGCAGTGCCGCGCCGCGCCCGCGCTGCCGCCGCACGTCGCCGCACGACTCTCGCCTGTCAACTTCACGCCTACGTTACATGCACTTACTGGTAAGCAATATGGTAACTTAATGCTGCAGTGCCGCGCCGCGCCCGCGCTGCCGCCGCACGTCGCCGCACGACTCTCGCCTGTCAACTTCACGCCTACCTTACATGCACTTACTGGTAAGCAATATGGTAACTTAATGCTGCAGTGCCGCGCCGCGCCCGCGCTGCCGCCGCACGTCGCCGCACGACTCTCGCCTGTCAACTTCACGCCTACCTTACATGCACTTACCGGTAAGCAATATGGTAACTTAATGCTGCAGTGCCGCGCCGCGCCCGCGCTTCCGCCGCACGTCGCCGCACGACTCTCGCCTGTCAACTTCACGCCTACCTTACATGCACTTACCAGTAAGCAATATGGTAACTTAATGCTGCAGTGCCGCGCCGCGCCCGCGCTGCCGCCGCACGTCGCCGCACGACTCTCGCCTGTCAACTTCACGCCTACGTTACATGCACTTACTGGTAAGCAATATGGTAACTTAATGCTGCAGTGCCGCGCCGCGCCCGCGCTGCCGCCGCACGTCGCCGCACGACTCTCGCCTGTCAACTTCACGCCTACCTTACATGCACTTACTGGTAAGCAATATGGTAACTTAATGCTGCAGTGCCGCGCCGCGCCCGCGCTGCCGCCGCACGTCGCCGCACGACTCTCGCCTGTCAACTTCACGCCTACCTTACATGCACTTACTGGTAAGCAATATGGTAACTTAATGGTTCATACAGTTACATTGTGTCATCCTGATTATTCGTCGAGCCATTGGAGAGCCTTCCGCGTTGGCACGCGTTGCCGTGGCCTATCTGGAAAACTTTTAACAAACTCCGCTGTCAAAGACAGGTACAGGTAGGTCGGACGCAGAAAAGACAAACTCCATTGGTGAAAGTTCTGGGTTCAGTTTGTACGGCGTCTCTCCGCAGACCGTGGCCTATCGCGTCCATGGCTATAATCTTTTGCCGTATGTCCTGTACCCTGTTTTTGTGAAGACCTTATAATTTTTGTGACCTTGTAATTAATTGCGTTAGCGGACGGTTATTGTGTAGTGGGTAAACGCGTCGGTCGGTAAGTTGGTGCTGGCGCAGCGATGCCGTGCTCTTTGATATCAGCTTAGCTTTAGAAATGCGACTATAATAATGGTTCACTACTGATTTCAAAAACCAACTTCAGTACAACAATTTCGCACCACAACAGATAATTATTAACATTTAAAAAGGTGTTACTTAAAAGGTCGCTTTTACTAATGTAGCTATTTTGTTTTAGACCAACTAGTTTACTACGCCTTACAACAACAAAATCCAGAGGTGGATGAAAAGTCCAGAGAAATCAAACTAAAAAAAGCTACTCTACAGAAACAACAACACGAGTTGCAGGTTTGCGTATTACCACTAACACTTACTTGTCGAGTTTTCTGACCATCTTCCTAATTGGCTAATTTATAACTGATATTAACCAGGAAAACCTCCTCCGAGAACTATCAAACAAAGGCGACATACTAAAAGACGCGGGTGTACTCGCCTCTCTTAGCAAGACAAGGGCTACTAACGACACCATAGTGGAGGCTTTATCGGCGGCGCGAGAAGTGGAACAAGCGAGCCAGGCCGCTTGTCAGATGTACGAGAGTGCGGCCCAGCGCGCGGCCATGTTGGCCCTGGCCACGAACGGGCTGGCCACACGATGGCCACTCATCGCGCTGCCTGTTGATGCGGTACTCGATGTGTTTGTTGAAGCCGTCAGAAGACAGCCGGTAAGTTATAAAGGAGTTCAGTTATGACGTTTTTCAAAGAGAGGTAAGGGTAGCTAGACAAGTTGTGAGCTTGTTGAACGTCATGAAAATCACAAGAACGAAGTGTATTCGCCTTAATAGAGATAATAAGAAAAGTGCTATTTGACACATTCTTAATAAACACAATGTAATACTTTAGGTTATAATTAAATTACTTATTAGTCTATTATTAAGGCTAGATTGTAATAAAAATAGGGTTCATCCTATTGAAGAACCCTGGAAAAGAAAAAAAAAATACATGTCAAACTTTAGGCAAAAGCTCTTCTTTGCCAAAATGTATAAAAGAACAGAGTATTTTAGGGTCGGATAAATCGCTACTAGATAGAAGTGTTATATACAACCGAGATCTTTTACATTATGATATCTTTTACATTATGATTTAATGTATTTTCCAGGATCAAAGGAACATAAATAACGCAGAAGTTGTCAAGTGCGTCACCAGAAAAATAGTGGAGAGAGTACTATTGAGTCTGCACAAGAAAGATAAATACGTAGTAGTTTTATATTTACTAAAGCAAGTTTATGAAGATTTAATACCCAATGAGGTAATATGTCTGGATCTCCATACCGACTAAGAAGTCTTTAAAATTAACCCTATGTTAATTTTCTTGTTTTCTCGTTTCCAGTTCTGGCAGATATTCATAGGGAATTATGACCTAGAAGACGCTGGAAATGTTGATGAAATAAAACGCAAACATCCCTGGATACCAAAGAACTCCATCAAGAAAATTGCCAAAATCAAGGTCGGTTACAAGAGATCTAAGTATTTAACAAACTGATTCATTAATAACGAAATCGCAGTTGAAAAGGTACTTTAACCGGGATTTATCTATTCGACGGTGCTAGTGGTTCTTTATAGTTGAGTGTGTTAGAATCATTAATGAACTCCATATAAAAGTATCGATATTTACCAAGATAGCAAGCTTGGAATACTTGGAATGTTAAGATGGTTGTTGGTTGTTTACCGTGTATCAGAGTTCCGAAAGGTTTTATGATGAAAAGCACTGAAACACAAGACTAGGTATTTATTTCAATTTTCAATTAGGCTTGTCAATTAATTCATATTGAGAAGGCTCAGAGAGCTAACCACCAGTTCGCTAAGCTAGTTTTCGTGGAGAAGAAGGGCAAGAAACTCTACGGAAGCTCTTCTATATTATCTATAGATATCTTTTACAATCATGTTAAGATCGTTTACTACAATAAAGATCCATCAGAACCCAACCCGGTTATGTTAAATCGCGTTGTACACGCGCGTCGGCCGACGTGTCAATGCCATCATGATTCCATTGTGAGATAAGAAATGGTTATATTCGTCTTGTATAGCCTGATCTTTCCCTCGCATGGCTCCTGGCCATGGGGTTCCGGCATTCATAGTAAGGCCTCAGGGGTCATACATCCACAAATATTTAAATACATCTCATTAGTCGACACTAATTTGTTTTCTGGGTGTTCTTCTTTCAGGTTGTAAACGAAGACCTTTACAATAGATTGTCACTGCAAAGTGAAGATGTTTGGAAGGAGTTCCTACAAGCTGGAGATATCAATATAATAAGCAGACTTAAACTGAGCGCTTTCGAAACAGTTTTAGCAGTTGCAGTAACGCGACCAGATAGCTCCTACCGAGCTATTGTGGCTTTCGTCGATCAAATACTAGGTACGTTCTGCGTAAATCAGAAACTGTGAGGAATAGCGAAAAACACTCAAAGGAGTCACGGGGCTGACTGTAATGAAAACTAAAGCAGTTTTATTGGATTATAGAAAAGAAAAATCAATATTCCTATCCAAGAACCGAAACCACACGTTGTATTATTTCACCATCCGGTAGTATCGCAAATAAACATCAAAGGGTAGTAATATCATACGAGAAACTTGGGGAAACATAATTTTTAACAATATACTTTTTTTACTAGGAAAATTAAATAATAACCATCATTTGTTTGTGTTGTGTGGTAAAGCGTTATATGGTACAGGTGCGGGCGTGTTGCGCGGCGGCGACCCCGTGCTGCGAGCTAGCGTGTGCGCAGCCCGTACTCGGCGAGTGGCGCGCCCGGTGCTGCTGCTAGCTGCGCACGCGCACGACGCTCTCACCGCCGCGGCTGCTAACCGACAACTCACACATGTAACTAATTCCTTTCTATCTACAAGGTACTGCAACCATTCACATGTAGCGGCGTCTTCCACACAGAAACTCTCCCAATGAAAGTGTCTTTTTTGTAATTGATAGGCTCCCGTTCGACCACTATCTCACCTGATGGTAAGCGATGATGTGGTCGACGGTGAATATATACAACGGCCCAACAACAACCATCAGACAGTAGCCCATCGGACACAAACACCCGTCTGGTCAGAGGAGCTTCGCTTTTCAATGAGGATACGGGACTTTCGACCCTGTCCTGCACACCTCTATTACCCTCACTCGTATAATTTCAGGTGGGAATAGAAGGAGGAAAGGCAGCATGGGAGACTGCATTAGAAGCATGTCGCAGTGGCAGTTGGTTAGCCATCGTAGTGGGTGCTTCGCCCTTCACGAACGATCTGCAGGCATTCATCGCAACGTTCCTTGAGTCACCGGTATATACTTATGAAATTATTTTACTACTAGAGGACGCCTCGCGGTTTCACCCGCGTAGTTCCCTTTCCCGTGGGAATACAGGGTTAAAAAGTAGCCTATGTCACCCGGGGATAGAATAGCTTCCCAACGGTGAAAGAATTTTTGAAATCGGTCCAGTAGTTTTGGAGCCTATTCGGTACAAACAAACAAAAAAATCTTTCCTCTTTATAATATTGGTATAGATAATCACGGCTCAAAATGTCCATGAATATCTTAGTGAAGGACAAGTTATAAAATAATAATAATTTACAGGCTGACCAATTCCATGAAGAGTTCAGGCTATGGATATTATCAGAAGACCGTGAAATTCCAGCACTTATCTCGAATGCCTGCGTTAATGTCATACTTGAGGTAAGTCATCTTTTTTTAAACTTACAGTGTCATCAGCTTTTACGATTTTAGAATGGTCTAGATAAGATAGAAAATCGTTTTTTGCACATTTAGGTATGAGAAGATTGAAATAATATTCCATGTTATTCAAATCTTTGTTTCATTCAAACACTTTACATGTATAAATAAAGTGGCTTTCAGAATAAAATCCATACTAATATTATAAATGCGAAAGTGAGTTACTTTCGCATTACCTTTTCACGCTTAAACTGCTGAACCAATTTAGATGAAATTTGGTATCGAGATAGTTTGAGACCCTGGAAAGGACATAGGATAGTTTTTATCCCGGCAGATTTAGAAGTTTGTATGGTAATAATTTCTCAAGTAAGGCGGCCCACAAACTTATAATATTATGGCGCCATATAAAAAAAATGCTATTCAAAGTACTAATGCTACGCAGACGAAGTCGCGGGCAACAGCTAGTAGTTCATAAAAATCATAAATTCTCTGTGACGGTCAATGGCATACTAGCCAAGAGCCTCGACGAACATCTTGGGAGGCTCTCGTTGGGCGGCTGGATCAAGGGCTTGATCCAAAAATCGGTACTCCTGGACACAGTGCGGATAGTCGGGAGGTACCTCTCTCAGAAGCCCTGACCACCGGTAGCTTGGACCCTGTTACCCACAGATTACCTCCCAATAGATTCCGCATAGAAGACAACTTACGAGCACCACACATCAGCCTATTTAGTCTGATATAACTCAGCGCACGGTATGATCTCTTTAGTGTCGACCAGACATTAGAGCTGTAGGGACGCAAGCGATTTCAGTTTTAATTCTGTTTAAAAAATAGTTATCAACGGTTTGCCTTAAAAAAAAATACGAGTTGTGCAGTAAAATGGTGTGGAAAATCAACCAGCCCTTCAAGTTCAAAAAAAGATGGGATAACATTCCAACGGTAGGCAAAGTAATAAATATTGACCAATCTAAAAGCTCAAGTTATGTTAGCTAATCAAAATTGCACACTTTACAGTAGCGCTCGTTGATGTCTTTAGTGAAAATCCCTATCACTCATAAGGAATTATTATATTGCTATCTTTTTTCCACAGAACTAAAAATGTTTAGTAAAAAAAAGTTTTTTGCTTATCGAAAAGTATCGATGATCGATGTTTAATTAGGTATATAGGAGAATAAAATAATTTTGTAAAAAAATATTATTTAAAAATTAACAAATTAGTTTAATTTTAATTTGACCTAAATGTGCTCTACTCATAACAAGAGCTCAGAGTGGCCCTGTGTACATAGAATTACAATTAAATTAAATCACTTTTGGCCAAAATCAAAATCTTTTCTCGATCGATGTTTTTGCTTTCTCATTATTAAAGTAATTATCAAATCCGGCTAAGTAATTTTACATAAAATACCATTCTGTTTGAAAAATATCGATATCTTTATCGACCTTTAATGCGCATGTCCCACAACTACGACAGGTACCGTGACCTTGAATAGCCAATCACGGCGCACTTGTCACTCCCCGCGCAACCCGTGCCTTCCGCAAAATTTGGTGAACTCGGAATCAAACAAAACAGTAGGCATGCGGTATCTATTGGGAGGTAATCTGTGCTGTTACCGATGCCGGTGGTCTACTGTTTAAAAACTCTTTTTTTTTTGTTTTTCGCTTGTTTCTTATTTTTTTCCGTCTTCAGGCGCCGGAAGGTGTTAAAAACAACGTGATGGGCACTCTATACGCGTGGGGCGCTTATACTGCTGACGCTAACACCGTGCGTCTACACGCGGCGCTGGCGTTGTTCCACGCGCTAGTGCAGGAGCGACGCGCTTATATACCGCAAGGTATGTTCTATTTGTCTGCCGTAACAGCCACATAGGTACTCATGCGGGACTATTGCTGCTATTCTATTTGTTGAGATAATATTGTGTAATAGATAATGTCATACAAATCTGCACTCAATATTATAAGTCCTACATATTCGAATATTTTATTCAAGTAGATAAGACGGACTTTTTCGTTATCTTATTTTTTTCCTCGAACTTTGGCAGTCCTATTTTAAACGTTGGCTACACATTTCGAGTGACTACTTTTATCAATATTCTAATCATCGTGGCCTTCTAAAAATTCACGAATTATAATTATTGTTCTAATTATATCTTCATATTGTATGTATGCAATTTTTTGTCCATAATAAATAAATAGATGACAAATAAATGCAAAAATTTCGTCATTAAGGTTGCCCTAGTCGTCGTCGGCACGAACTATTTGGTGCGCGGGGTTAAAATGCGTGCTTAATCATACGACAACAAGTGCGAAACAGATGTGATGAGCAGTAAGAAGCTAGTTCGCAAACAAATACACACTTTTGCAAATTTGTAGCGAAATGGATGATGATTTAGGACGAAAACGGCCGCGCGAAATTTTATAAACAGACCTTTGGGAGTATGGATATCAAGAAAAAACTAATAAATGTATCTATCTATTCAACTATTAATCTAACCCTGTATGGTGACTGTTTTGTAATTTTCCATCTTCTTATGGTATTTATTTGCGCCCAAAGATGCGTTAAAATTAGTGCTGAAATATGGAACTTTCGACGCTCATAACTTTCAAATATATATATTTTTTTTTACTTTTTTGCTTCCATACAGGGCTAGACAAATATAATAGATGTGACAAATTGATATGTATTTTTATTTTGAACGTACACCGTCAATCGGTGGAGTAATCGCCAGACTAGGTTTTTATGGAAGACTGATCGACTAGGGCAACCTTAAAAGTGATTTTGAATTTTTCAGATGGTTTGTTTCAGAACCTGTTAGTTTTTGTGAATACTTTTTAAAAAGTTGATCTTTTAAAAGATTCAGATTATTACCGATACTGTCTGTAAATATCGATCGATATTTATCGATATATTCTTTTCATTTGTTCCCATCCCTAATCTACACTGAGACGCTGCGCTGCGACGACGTGCGTCGCCCTCTTGCGACACGTGCGTCGTCGCAACGCAAGTGTGGCGCATTGTGCGTTGATCCGTTGCGACGACGCAACGGATCAATACTGGCAATAATATTTCCGTATTCAATTCTTTAAACGCTTTTTTAGGGTGCCGTACCCAAAGGGTAAAAACGGGCCCCTATTACTAAGACTCCAGTGTCTGTCTGTCACCAGGCTGTATCTCATGAACCGTGATAGCTAAACAGTTAAAATTTTCACAGATGATGTATTTTTGTAGCCGCTATAACAACAAATACTAAAAATAGAATAAAATTAATATTTAAGTAGGGCTCCCCTACAACAAACGTGTTTTTTTGCCGATTTTTGTGATATTGGTACGGAACCCTTAGTGCGCGAGTCCGACTTGCACTTGGAAGGTTTTTTTTATTACACATTCATTTGTGCTGATGTGTCTCATAATGCTGACCCGAACGAGTGTGCACGCCTCATCTTTCATACATACTCAATATAATATGTACATATTTTAGTTGATAATAGTAGTTAATAATAGGGGTTATTAAAACACGAGCGTGGGTTTATCACATGAGGCGAAATGTGATAATAATAACACGCGAGAATTTTAATTCCTAATTATATGCCGTTTCATACACTTTTTATCTTCACTCATACAGTTGAAATAAAATAAAAGTAGAAGCGGAAAACATATGCGGTATGGCGGGCAATTTAGATTCTCATTGCACCGTGACTGCGCAGCGCGTGCATCCGTAGACAATGACACTACTTTTCGACATTAAGTCAACGAGCCCATAGGCGCCAATAAATTGAAAAGTAAAAGTGTCAATATCCACAAATATAAAGTACGTGTTTATACAATATTTTTTGAATTCTTATTTGGAAATTACGTTGTGAGTGTAGATAAATAAAATTATCTCCAGGCTGGTCACAGTGGTATGCGTGGGAGTGGGGCGAGGCGCACGCTTGTTCCCGCGCTGTGCGCAGCGGAGGTGGCGGCCGAGCTATAGCCGCGCTGTACGGCGCCCGCCTGTGCTCCGCGCCCGACCAGCGCATCCTGGCCGCGCTGCAGCGACGCTACCTCGGCGACACGGCCATGTCGTCCCGCTGGAAGCCTGCGCCGCTCACTATGCCCCTGCCGCTCTCTACGTCACTGAGGGTAAGGACAGCTGCACTCCACACGCCTGTGCTCCGCGCCCGACCAGCGCATCCTGGCCGCGCTGCAGCGACGCTACCTCGGCGACACGGCCATGTCGTCCCGCTGGAAGCCTGCGCCGCTCACTATGCCCCTGCCGCTCTCTACGTCACTGAGGGTAAGGACAGCTGCACTCCACACGCCTGTGCTCCGCGCCCGACCAGCGCATCCTGGCCGCGCTGCAGCGACGCTACCTCGGCGACACGGCCATGTCGTCCCGCTGGAAGCCTGCGCCGCTCACTATGCCCCTGCCGCTCTCTACGTCACTGAGGGTAAGGACAGCTGCACTCCACACGCCTGTGCTCCGCGCCCGACCAGCGCATCCTGGCCGCGCTGCAGCGACGCTACCTCGGCGACACGGCCATGTCGTCCCGCTGGAAGCCTGCGCCGCTCACTATGCCCCTGCCGCTCTCTACGTCACTGAGGGTAAGGACAGCTGCACTCCACACGCCTGTGCTCCGCGCCCGACCAGCGCATCCTGGCCGCGCTGCAGCGACGCTACCTCGGCGACACGGCCATGTCGTCCCGCTGGAAGCCTGCGCCGCTCACTATGCCCCTGCCGCTCTCTACGTCACTGAGGGTAAGGACAGCTGCACTCCACACGCCTGTGCTCCGCGCCCGACCAGCGCATCCTGGCCGCGCTGCAGCGACGCTACCTCGGCGACACGGCCATGTCGTCCCGCTGGAAGCCTGCGCCGCTCACTATGCCCCTGCCGCTCTCTACGTCACTGAGGGTAAGGACAGCTGCACTCCACACGCCTGTGCTCCGCGCCCGACCAGCGCATCCTGGCCGCGCTGCAGCGACGCTACCTCGGCGACACGGCCATGTCGTCCCGCTGGAAGCCTGCGCCGCTCACTATGCCCCTGCCGCTCTCTACGTCACTGAGGGTAAGGACAGCTGCACTCCACACGCCTGTGCTCCGCGCCCGACCAGCGCATCCTGGCCGCGCTGCAGCGACGCTACCTCGGCGACACGGCCATGTCGTCCCGCTGGAAGCCTGCGCCGCTCACTATGCCCCTGCCGCTCTCTACGTCACTGAGGGTAAGGACAGCTGCACTCCACACGCCTGTGCTCCGCGCCCGACCAGCGCATCCTGGCCGCGCTGCAGCGACGCTACCTCGGCGACACGGCCATGTCGTCCCGCTGGAAGCCTGCGCCGCTCACTATGCCCCTGCCGCTCTCTACGTCACTGAGGGTAAGGACAGCTGCACTCCACACGCCTGTGCTCCGCGCCCGACCAGCGCATCCTGGCCGCGCTGCAGCGACGCTACCTCGGCGACACGGCCATGTCGTCCCGCTGGAAGCCTGCGCCGCTCACTATGCCCCTGCCGCTCTCTACGTCACTGAGGGTAAGGACAGCTGCACTCCACACGCCTGTGCTCCGCGCCCGACCAGCGCATCCTGGCCGCGCTGCAGCGACGCTACCTCGGCGACACGGCCATGTCGTCCCGCTGGAAGCCTGCGCCGCTCACTATGCCCCTGCCGCTCTCTACGTCACTGAGGGTAAGGACAGCTGCACTCCACACGCCTGTGCTCCGCGCCCGACCAGCGCATCCTGGCCGCGCTGCAGCGACGCTACCTCGGCGACACGGCCATGTCGTCCCGCTGGAAGCCTGCGCCGCTCACTATGCCCCTGCCGCTCTCTACGTCACTGAGGGTAAGGACAGCTGCACTCCACACGCCTGTGCTCCGCGCCCGACCAGCGCATCCTGGCCGCGCTGCAGCGACGCTACCTCGGCGACACGGCCATGTCGTCCCGCTGGAAGCCTGCGCCGCTCACTATGCCCCTGCCGCTCTCTACGTCACTGAGGGTAAGGACAGCTGCACTCCACACGCCTGTGCTCCGCGCCCGACCAGCGCATCCTGGCCGCGCTGCAGCGACGCTACCTCGGCGACACGGCCATGTCGTCCCGCTGGAAGCCTGCGCCGCTCACTATGCCCCTGCCGCTCTCTACGTCACTGAGGGTAAGGACAGCTGCACTCCACACGCCTGTGCTCCGCGCCCGACCAGCGCATCCTGGCCGCGCTGCAGCGACGCTACCTCGGCGACACGGCCATGTCGTCCCGCTGGAAGCCTGCGCCGCTCACTATGCCCCTGCCGCTCTCTACGTCACTGAGGGTAAGGACAGCTGAACGCTGGGTAGGGTATCATCATTTCAGTCACAAGTCATCGGGGTATAGGCTTACCCAACCATCAACACATTGGCCGGATCTATATTTCTCGCTACCAAAGGACTCCCGCGGACCAACCATTATATCGTGAAAGACCTGCCAACGCTGCGTTTCCCGGTACTCGGTCGCCATTTTAGAACCTCGGTTCGGCGACGTTTTGCGAGAAATGCACCTCCCCAAACACACTTTACTAGTGTGACACAAAACGGCGTGACCATTATTTTATAGACTGATTATTTTCCCCCATGTTAGTTCTCGATAGTCATCATCATCTACATCTTAATAATGTAGCCTCCACCCGATCTATTCCCACCTAAGAATTGGCAACTGAATAAAAAAAAACGGGCGTGTACTTTTAAAAATTAAGTTTTAATTTGCAAAACCAAACTAGATTAGCCGGAGGCACACAAATATTTGTAGGTAGTGGGTTACGGACGTCTGTTGTCACTCCTGCAGGGATAGGTACTCTCCTGTAGTAGCAGGAAGCCGGAGATGGAAGCTGGCAGATGATATGCAGAGGTGCTGTACGTCGATGTCTCTGGCAGCTTATACGGCGAGGTGTCAGCCACGACTCGCTCAGCACACCAGTGGCGTAGCGTCAGGTGGGCCTTCGGAACTGCGGCACACGTGACGTGCACGCAGTACTTGTCGAAGTGCTCGATGCCGAAGAAATGATGAAGCTGCAGAAGCGAAGAAGCCGTAGATCCTGGAAACCACCGTTCCAGCCTATTAGATCGTGGCCGAATATTCTCCGTCCTGGGGTACCACCGACGACAACAATAAGAAAGTACCTATTTAAATGTAGTAGTATTGACGTGGTGGCACTGACCAGAACGGAGTTTACATAAATATCAAGCAAGCTTGAGCAAAAAGAAAACAGTAAAAACAATGATTAGGAATCCGTTAAAACGTTACAGACTTATTTTTCAAAATTATTAATAAACTTGAAGGTAGAAGAAAATTAGGTAGCAAGATGCAACATTATTAGCTATAACTGAGGCTATTACTAAATGGTGTTTATTGGAAAAAAGTAATTACATCTGTAGCGTAACGAGAAGTATAGGGGTAGGTACAATAAATAATGATTGGCAAAAGAAATGAAGATGGCAATGATTATGCTTTGCGTAATTTGTGTGCTATTCAAAACTTACCCTAATTCGGGATTTCCACGCACAACTTTAACGGCACTTATTAAACCGTCGTTAACTCGCGAAATAAATATAAGTTTAAAAAATTAACGCTCGTGTCTGCTAGGGCGCTCGACAGGACGCAAAGCAATACGTGTGCTCGCAAATCAGCCTAGGAGCGACTGGCGGACGACTGCTGCGCGGGCGACCGCGCGCAATCATTTTTTATCATTCGATCTATGCGAACACTCGCCCCCCGCGCCTCAGGTACCCGCCGCTTTCCAAGTCACAAACAAACAAAGAACGAAGCATTAGTTCATTGTTGTAACGTTTCGTTACATTACCCGCCGTTACCTCATAAGGATTTTATTTTAATAATAAAATCCGCATGTTATATTTGTTACAATATCCTTTCACTCATCCTTTCACTTCAATCATACCTCATCAATCAAATACCTAATATACAGTACATCACACAATATAACAAATTATGCGACGTGTCCTATCATGCCGAAAATCTATTGACTAATATCCGTCAATGACTTTTGTAACAGGTCTTAAAGTCGTTTAGTAGTGTATGGGAGAATGTAACGAAGACGGAATTATATTTAATTTGATATTTTCAGGTCCTTTATATGCCAAGACCCTAAGCTCTTACCTGACATATCCTCCAAGACATACACAAGTGGTGATAGTTTTTGAATGACCCGGCACTTAATGTATTTGGGAGCTAATTTTTTGCTAAAGTGCTTATCCTTATCGCTCAGGACGTAAGCACGCTTGTATACGATATCACCGTTATTAAATTCAAAAGCTTTACGTCTTAAATTATAATATGATGTATTTTTAACATGGGCGTGATACAAAGTTTTTTGGACTTGGTCAAAGATAGAACTTAGGCAACCAAGGTTTTCCGCATACACATCGCGAGGTAGAAATAAAACCTCATCTCCTAAGTCTGTATCGGCGTAATGTGAACCACATAATACTATTTCCCGTCCAAAAACCAGAAAAGAAGGTGTAAATCCGGTAGCTTCGTTAACTGAGCTATTTATCGCGAATTGTACCTTCGGAATAAATAAGTCCCATGATCGATAATCACCATCAACGAAAGCAGCAATGCAAGTAATAATAGTTTTATTATACCGCTCCACAGTATTGACCTGAGGGGTATATTTTGGTGAATAGAATGTGTTTGGTACTTTATATTTCTTGAATAAATCTTGAGTATGTCCACTAATAAATTGTGTGCCATTGTCCAGAAAAATACTTTGAGGAACACCGTGAACTAAGAAAATTTGTTCTTCTAAAATTTTAACTATTATCTGAGAGGTTGCTTTTTTAATTGGGAATATATGACAAAATTTGGAAAAACAACAGGTTACTACTAATATGTAACTATTTTGTTTACGAGTGACCGGGAGTGGTCCCATTAAGTCGATTGATATCATTTGGTAAGGACGAGAGCATTGCTTGGGGCGACCCATTTCACCAAGAGTAGCATGGTTTTGAGTCTTGTATTGAAGACAAGTACTACAGGATCCAACGTACTTTGTTACATTTCGATGCATGCCCGGCCAGTAGTATCTGAGTGCAATGCGTCTATAGGTCTTAAAGATACCCAAATGACCAGCAGTTGGCTCATTATGGTTATCCGCAATGACCTTATCCCTAAGTTCAGAAGGAACGACTTCCTTCCAAGAAAATTCGTTGGTAAGCAAACACTTATTTTTACTAAGGCGGAAAAGTGTGCCATCTCTAATTTGGTAATTGGGAAAATTTTCGGGTTTTGTGACACAGTTATTATAAATATTCTTATACCAATCATCACTAGAAGTCGCGAATGAATTAGTAGTGACCATAGAAGAAACAGTTACAGCTCTAGACAACGCATCGGGGATAACGTTGTCGACACCTCGACGGTGCTTTATATCGAAATTGAACGAAGACAAGCGCACACCCCAACGTGCGAGCCTTCCCGTAGGGTTATTTAAAGAGAGAAACCACTTTAATGCACTATGGTCAGTGTAAACCGTGAAAGTTTTCCCGTTTTCCAAATAGCATCGCCAATGCTCTAATGCAGTGAGAACTGCCAACATCTCCCGCTCCGTAATGCTGTAGTTCCTTTCTGCCGCCGTTAAAGACTTGCTCATGTAAGCTATGGGGTGCTCTTTTCCATTTATAGACTGAGTGAGCATACCGCCTATCCCATAGTTACTTGCATCCGTATGCACCTCGAAAGGTAAATTGTAATCGGGACAAGAAAGAACTGGCGCGGAAACTAAACATTCCTTTAGTTTTTTAAATGCAACTTCCGCCTCATCAGTCCACCTGAAGGGTGGAGTGTTCTTCTTATTCGAAGTCAACTTGTTGAGTGGTCCTGCAATTGTGCTAAAGTTGGGAACGAACCTACGATACCATGTAGCTGTGCCTAGAAATCGCTTTAACTCCCTGCGATTAATAGGAGTTGCGTAGTTAAGAATGGCTTCAACCTTTTCTGGATCGGTTCGCAACCCGTTCGCATCAACCACGTAACCTAAGTATTTAAGTTGGCTTCGAAAAAACTCACACTTCTCCAAGTTGACGGTTAGGCCTGCCTTACGCAATCTGTCTAAAACGCGAATTAGGAGGGACACATGCTCATCAAAACTATTGCTAACAATTATAATGTCATCTAGGTAAGCAAATATCCTGTGGTCTACGTTACCCAGCAACTTATCTACAAGACGCTGTTGCGTAGCGGGAGCATTTGTCAAGCCAAAAGCTGTGGTCTTGAATCTAAGTGTTCCTCGACCTGGGACGTAAAAGGCCGTTTTGTCTCTGTCCTCCTCTGCAATGGGTATTTGCCAAAAAGCTTTGGATAAATCAAGGCTAGTAAGAAAACGAGCGTCGCGCAGATTATCCAAAATTTCAGCAATGTATGGTAAGTTGTATGCATCTCGTTTTGTGACTGAATTTAACTTCCTGCTGTCAAGACAAAAACGAGGCTGACCATTCTTCTTAGTAACGAGGAGTACCGGAGACTGCCAGGCACTTTCACAGTGCTCCACCACATCTAGATTTAACATCTCATCTACCTGTTCGACAAGGATTCTCTGTTTTTCAGGAGATAGCCTGTAATATCTTTGTCTAATAGGAGGAGAATCGCCAGTATCGATGCGATGGGTTAAAACGTGCGTACGGCCCAAGCCTTTGCGCTCAAATGAAATGTCCCTAAATTGCTCTACAACGTTATCAGCTATAGCGCGTTGAGACTCATCTAAACTGTCGTAAGAACGAATAAAAGTTTTATGATTATTATTATTTAAATCTACTAAAGGATTAGTTGACAACTGAACAGAGCCCAAATATTTCGGACATAATTGGAAGGCGCGCCAGAAATCAATACCTAGAATAAGCGATGATTGAACTTCTGGAACTACATAACACTTAATTATGTGAAATTGCTCCTCTAAATGTACTGGTACATTAATGTAGCCAATACTCTTTAGTGTTTGACCACCAGCAGCTACTATCGAGGGAGTATCATCAGTACAAAGCTTAAGGCCACGACTGAGTAACGTGTTATGTGCATAATTACCCAATATTGTAACAGCTGACCCGGAATCTAGGAGGGCAGACGCCGTAATACCATTTATTTTAATATCTATATATGGTCGCGAATCACCTGAAGGCTTAGCTTGCAGGATTGATGAAATTTTGTAACTGTTGAAAAATAAATTAATTGTTTTCAACCAATTATTCCAATCATCCCTATTAAAGCGACCTTCTAACGTAGACGATTTGACACAATCCTGCAAACCTAGTTTTTTGGTTTCTGATCCCTGTTACATTTCGGACAATCTGGTTTCTTGACACCTTTATGTCCACACTTAAAACACATAATTTCTTTACTTTGACAATCCTTGAGGCTATGCGAATCGTTACGACATCTAGGACAATATGGCAGTTTCGCATCAGGAACTGTATTATTTTTATCTATAGCATGTAAATATCTCTCATTAACATTAGCATTATTTGAATTTTGTTTGTTACTATCCAAGTTGGTTTTATTGTTTACATTTTTAGAACTAAAATATTGATTTTGTTTGTTAACTGTATCTGATCTTTGTTTGTATGCAAATTCTGGTGCTAATGTGTCAGAAGTAGCAGCCGAAGGTTCTCGGAACTGAACCATGCGTGACTGAACATTTTCAAAGTTCCTGCAAAGAGATCTCAACTGTTCAACAGATGTGATTTGAGATGCAGAGGCTAGAGTGCTCGCATAACACGGTCTAATATTGTGTAAAATCACCTCCAGTTTGTCCTCCTCCGCAAAAGGCCTCGACAAGCGTGAAAACATCCCCGAAATGATGGACAAGTAAATCGTAATGTTTTCCGTTGCCCCCTGAGTCCTAGACCGAATCTCAGATAAAAGACGGTAATCGTAATCCGCTTTGTCGAAGTCCTGTACCAGAAGAATGACTAGTTCATCCCAAGATGATACTTGTTGCTTTACGCTTCTGAACCAATGAAGTGCATCGTCCACAAAAATATCGGTTGCAAATGAAAGCAATTTTGAATTCGTAATGTTTCGAGCAACGCTATATTCATTTGCTCTTTGTATAAAGGCACGCACGCAAGTCTTACCATCAAACTTTAGTTTTGTTAACTCAGAATGTCTTGAACTACCCTCACATGTCACTGAAATATTAATTCTTTCAGTGACCTGTGGGTCAGAAATTGGGACGGCAGCTATGAGAGGGTCAGTACCCTTTGCCTTTAGTGATATGAAAATTTCATAGTACTCCTTAAACATTCTCGTACATTCCGTATGCACATCTATAAATTTCTCATCCAAAACGATCCTATTCAGCCGATGATATAGGTGATGGAAAAGATTTTCCATTCGCCCCAAAACATTCCTGTCCTTTGTGTCCACATCCAGACTAGATTTAATTTTATTTAATATTTCCAATGAATTATTCAAATCTTCAAGGGGGTCTAGATGGGAACACAAAATATCCTCAGACACAAGAACCTGACTAAGTTTGCAAATCTGCCGCCTAAGATCCGCCACCGTACTAGCCGGGGTTTCACCTCTTACGGCTACCTCGTATTCCAATTCTGATTTTTGCAACGATAAATATTTTATAGGGTACGCCATAATAATAATAATTAAAAAAAAATATCAACCAATATTAAAAAGTTGTAAATAGCACACAAATTATAACGAATTAATGATGAAAGTACTCCGTTCTGTTACAATCAACTTTAACAGAACAGAACGCTGTGTTATATGTTTTATGATAAGATCAATTAACAAGCTAATGATTGAAACAAAAGAAAAAAGAAAAATGCGTATGAAAAGAAAAAAAAACGTGATAAAAAAATTTTTGCAACTGGTGTGAAGGTAGTTACACAATAAGTTTGAGAAGCAATATGATTCCAAAAAAACTATACCCGCAATATTTAACGAAAATAAAAAAATCAACCTGTATTTTTTTATACAGTTAAGAAAAAGAATAACTAATATGACAAGGTTAAAAAACTGTAATTAACAAAAAAATGTGAACATTAATCTTCACCCCAGTTACTGCACACACAAAAATTAACAAAGCGTTTTACAAAAGAAGAAAAAAAATATATACCCACTCACCGTACAATAACTAACTACTAACTACAGAAGCGAAAACAGACAGAACCACGTAATTGGGCGCCAGTGTAGCCTCCACCCGATCTATTCCCACCTAAGAATTGGCAACTGAATAAAAAAAAACGGGCGTGTACTTTTAAAAATTAAGTTTTAATTTGCAAAACCAAACTAGATTAGCCGGAGGCACACAAATATTTGTAGGTAGTGGGTTACGGACGTCTGTTGTCACTCCTGCAGGGATAGGTACTCTCCTGTAGTAGCAGGAAGCCGGAGATGGAAGCTGGCAGATGATATGCAGAGGTGCTGTACGTCGATGTCTCTGGCAGCTTATACGGCGAGGTGTCAGCCACGACTCGCTCAGCACACCAGTGGCGTAGCGTCAGGTGGGCCTTCGGAACTGCGGCACACGTGACGTGCACGCAGTACTTGTCGAAGTGCTCGATGCCGAAGAAATGATGAAGCTGCAGAAGCGAAGAAGCCGTAGATCCTGGAAACCACCGTTCCAGCCTATTAGATCGTGGCCGAATATTCTCCGTCCTGGGGTACCACCGACGACAACAATAAGAAAGTACCTATTTAAATGTAGTAGTATTGACGTGGTGGCACTGACCAGAACGGAGTTTACATAAATATCAAGCAAGCTTGAGCAAAAAGAAAACAGTAAAAACAATGATTAGGAATCTGTTAAAACGTTACAGACTTATTTTTCAAAATTATTAATAAACTTGAAGGTAGAAGAAAATTAGGTAGCAAGATGCAACATTATTAGCTATAACTGAGGCTATTACTAAATGGTGTTTATTGGAAAAAAGTAATTACATCTGTAGCGTAACGAGAAGTATAGGGGTAGGTACAATAAATAATGATTGGCAAAAGAAATGAAGATGGCAATGATTATGCTTTGCGTAATTTGTGTGCTATTCAAAACTTACCCTAATTCGGGATTTCCACGCACAACTTTAACGGCACTTATTAAACCGTCGTTAACTCGCGAAATAAATATAAGTTTAAAAAATTAACGCTCGTGTCTGCTAGGGCGCTCGACAGGACGCAAAGCAATACGTGTGCTCGCAAATCAGCCTAGGAGCGACTGGCGGACGACTGCTGCGCGGGCGACCGCGCGCAATCATTTTTTATCATTCGATCTATGCGAACACTCGCCCCCCGCGCCTCAGGTACCCGCCGCTTTCCAAGTCACAAACAAACAAAGAACGAAGCATTAGTTCATTGTTGTAACGTTTCGTTACAATAATTAATATTATAAAGAGGTAAAACTTTGTAAGATTGTGAGTTTGTTTGTAGGAAGTAATCTCTGGCATTACTGAACCGATTTTCATGAATTTTGATACAGAGATAGATGAGAATGTCCGTGGAATCACTTCTTATTTTGTCGTCCAATTTGCTCACGTGAAAAGAACCAGGAGGCCAAGGGAGAGACCATAAGCTCTTAGAGTAAGGGTATTTTGAGTATACAAGTCATATACTTCCGTCCCTTACACACACTCAAAAGAACCTTACTCTAAGAGCTTATGGTCATCCCGCACAGAATCAGAAAGTCAATTGTATCCAAGACTGGAATCGTGAGTGGTAAAGACTCTCAAACTAATAGGACATCAGGATCATATAGAAGTATTTCGCGGATTTGAATCGTAAGCCGTAAAGACTCTCAAACTACCAGGAGATCCGAATCATGAAGAAGTAAATAGAAAATCAGAATTGATTGACAAAATCTATATTAACGCGAGCGAAGCCGCGGACAAAGTCTAGTATTTTATATTTTACATCATACCCCATGCTTTGATTGGTATCTCAAATTCTCGCTTATAGTTTTGCTGCTCTATAAACTTTGCATTAACATAAGATATCTTTGCTCTACCAGGAGTATACGGTAGCCTTCGATGCGTTGCCCGACATCGACTCGCCACAGCTGTTAGCTTTGCCTGCCAACTGCCGCGTTGCTTGGGAAAAAAATGCTGCCAATGACATTATCACCAGGCTCAAAGGTAGTATTAACCTATTATTAAAATGATCAACAATGTTTTTGTTCCATGGACATGAAGAAGAAGGATCCTAAACTGATATATGAGGTTTTACGATAGACCGAGCGAGCCCAGAGATGACTGTTCATTCTTGCTTTAAAGACGGATTATAGGAGAAAAAACGAACGCTAACTGAGAATCCCACACTTAGGCTGCGCATAAAACCTGGAGGAGAAACGCGCATCCAGTCGGGATATAAACCAAGTTCGGGTACCCTGGAGTACGTCTTGAAGTCCGGCAGATCGTGCTACTCGTGCACTGTATTGCCTACCTACCTTTTTTCTGTCCCAAAGAAACAAATAAAATAAAACTACTTTAACGGTCATTATAGGATATTCGACAATACCCTATTTGATAGAGTACAAATTACATACAATTTGTACCTACTAAAGAAATTACATCCACAGCCATAATGGTGTATGTCATGACTTTCAAGCAGTTTCAACAATAAATACTGTTTCCATTTCAGAATTAAATTCGACGGTTACCGTTATCAACAAGAGCGACAACATAACACCACTGAAGTCGCTTCTATCTCTGTGGAAGAAACTTATGTCGGGCAGTCCATTCATAAAGGGAGAGTACCAGGTTGAAAAGGTTTGTGGAATTCGATACATAGCTTATTTATAATTAATTACTTGAAAAATATTCGTGTCCAAATCCTGCTGCGTTAAGACGGGAAACACTTACATGTCGTGGTGTGGCGTGGCGCAGCAGCCACCAATAAAACGACTCTATTCCAGCCTACGTCATAACACAATGAGTTTTGTAGCCAATCAACTGCGTCAGAAGGCGCCACGCTACGCCACGACATTGATGTCTGTTTCCGTCTGTATAATGTTAAAGGCTCATTTTCATTGGTCACTCGCTTTATATGACGGGTTTCTGTATTCACTACACTTACTTGGGGGAATTCCCGCAGACGTCAACCGACTGCGTTATCTCTTACATTCATCCATTTATGCTGTATATCGTCCGAGCTATCGACCAATCAAATAGCCTAATGATTATGTAATCTGCACTTCATCAGACGAGCATTTATCCAAATACGATAGAAGTAGAATCTATACTAATATTATAAAGAGGTAAAGTTTGTGAGTTTGTGAGATTGTGACGCTGTAAGGGGTAATCTCTGGATCTACTGAACCGATTTTGAAAATTCTTTCACCCGTAGAAAGCTACATTATTCCTGAGTGTCATAGGCTATAATCATTTTTCAAAAATATTAGAGATCCTTATGAAAATTGCAATAATGTAACCCAAGGTAGGAAAATGTTGCCTATAAAATTCATTCTTTGGCGTGCGCTGAGAAAAACATTGATGATAGATGAAAATAGTAGGTAAGTAGAGTAGGCAGGGTAGGCAAAGTAGGCAGGGTAGGCAGGGTAGGCAGGGTAGGCATGGTAGGCGGGGTTGGCCGGGTAGGCAGGATAGGCATGGTTGGCAGGATGGGCAGAGTAGGCAGGGTTGGCAGCAGGGTAGGCAGGGAAGGCAGGGTAGGCGCGCCAGTCAAGGTAGGCAGGGTAGGCAGGGAAGGCAGGGTAGGCAGGGTAGGCAGGGAAGGCAGGGTAGGCAGGGTAGGCTGGGTAGGCTGGGTAGGCAGGGTTGGCAGCAGGGTAGGCAGGTTAGACAGGGTTGGCAGGGTAGGCAAGGTAGGCAGGGTAGGCAGGATAGGCAGGGAAGGCAGGGTAGGCAGGATTAGCAGGATAGGCAGGGTAGGCAGGGTACGCAGCGTAGGCAGGGAAGGCAGGGTAGGCAGGCTAGGCAGGGTAAGCAGGGCAGTCAGGGTTAGCAGGGTAGGCAGGGTTGGCAGAGAAGGCAGGATAGGCAGGGTAGGCACGGTAGGCAGGGTTGGCAGGGTAGGTAGATAGCCAGTTGACGGGAGCGAAGCCCCGGGGGTCAGCTAGTGTAGTAATAATTTTCAATCTTCTTATATAATTTCATATAAATTCAATCTCTAAAATAAACCCGCACCGATTAGAACTTTTGGAGAATTAGAGTTTGTTAAGACTGTCGAGGGCTATTCTTCTTTTCGGGTTAGAGGTTATTATTTTCTTCTATAAAGTACGTGGGCCCATAAAGCACCTGTTCCATTTTCTTTTTATCGTAGTATTGCGTTCACTGACTTACCTAATATTTTTTGGCATTTTTATTTCTAGACCGGGAATAAAGACAGCCGTCCTGCAGCGACATTAACATTTTTATGATCCTCAACATTATTTACTTATGAAAAACGATACAAACTTAGTTATTTTTCAGGTCTCTACAAGAGATATTAGGGAAAGAATAATAACTGCTAATGCTACGCAAAACGAACCAACTAGTGTTATAAAAGCTACTTTTATTTGTGCAGTCTGGCTCAGGCTGGTGGTGGTGCGTGTGTGAGGGCGAGGCGCGGGACGCGGCGCGGGCGGCGCGGCTGCTGCACGCCGACCTCGCCAAGCTGGCGCACCAGCACGAACGCGTACTGCTACATGTCAGTACTACTTTATTTACGTCTATTTATTTTTCTTTTTACGTATTCGTGAGTAGTCTTCATAGAACTTCACCACCAATTCGCACCAAGCGCATTCAAACATCCTTCATAATGCGCACAGCAAAAGAGTGGAACTCACTGCCTGCGTCTGTGTTTCCGATCGCATTCAACCCGAATCTCTTCAAAGTTAGAGTGAACAGGCTTTTTTTGGGTAAGCTAGCTCCATCTTCGACTTTGCCTCTGTCACCTCTGACCTAAATTAAAGTAAAGAGCAAACCCACCTCAAAAAAAAGCAATATCACGAATTCAGCTATATTTTTGAACGTTTAGAATTTTGAAAATAGAAGTTCGCTCTTAAACATTGTTTTCAAGGGCAAACTTCAGGTTTAATTGCACAATATTTTGATTACATCATGTAGGATCAGTATTGCACAATATTTTGATTGAAGCATGTAGGAGCAGTATTGCACAATATTTCACAATTCTCTAGCTAGGCAAGTGTCGTTTTAAATGTTACCTTTGAACCTACTACCTACAGGTAAGCGAAGAGTGGCAGATGTTATGGAGCGGCCCCAATGCGGTGGACGCGTACGTGCGCGAGTTCGGCATGCGAGCGCGCGCCGCGCTGGCACGACTTGATACTAAACAACTGAAGCCGGACTACATGCCCGCAGGTATTGTTCAACATCTTTGCAGTTTGCATGTTATTATTATCTGTTCAGACTATGTCCTATTTGCTGTAGTGCCCCAACTATCAGTTTAGGGCCTGCGCAGACGGGGGACGATAATAGTCTGGCATAGCACATAGGCTTTATACTTTTATCCCGGATTAATGTTCCTTCGGGATAATTAAACATACTCTTACTACTATTATAAACGTGAAAGTTTGTGAGGATGGATGGATGTTTGTTATTCTTTTACGCAAAAACTAGTGAACGGATTTGATGATAATTTACGAAAATATATTTTATACATCAGAATAACACATAAGCTATAATTTATAAAGATATTGGGAGAAGTACTAATACCACGCGGGCGGCAGCTAGAAAAAAATAAAAGTTATAAAGGAAAGTTTGGATGGATGATTTTTACTCAATTATGCCAGAACGGCTGATCGGCAGCCTTATTGCGTAAGTGAATACGGTAACGGAAAGGGTTTGACCGCTATCAATCGACCAATCACACAGACGGAAACCCACATCGCGTCATTCATCTCGCATGTGATTTGTCGATTTGATAGCGGTCAAACCCTTCGCCTTGCCGAATTCACTTGCACAATTTGGCTGCGGATCTGGATGAAATGTGGCAAAAAGATAGATGAAGGTGCGTTGGGGTAATACCGGACGGATTTTCGAAAAGTTGCAAGGATGTTGCAATAACTTTTGTTTTGTTAATTTTGGTTTACAGCACATCTTTGAAAACTGGTGGAAAACGATTAAACAAAGTGTAATTTTAAATTAAATTAAATTATAAACACTCACTAATTTCTGCTTTGTAAGCCTGTAAAATCAGGACACAATTTTTGAGAGAATAATGACGACTTCGCCATGAAGGGGTAAGTTCGGACAATCATTAAAAACTAGAGGTGAGGCATAAATATTGGATTAGGTATGTGGATTAGGTATTTTTCGATGCTAGTCCGTACCTAATCCAAAGCGGATTAGGTATAGCACAAAATATTCGTAGACAGTCTCCACAGAAGATATTCCGTACCTTAAATGTCGGGGGTAAGTTTCAAGTTTAATTAGCACTGCCACAAGCGTCATCTATGTAGAATACCACTGGATTAGTTAGTGTTCTAGCGATGTATGTCGTAATGAATATACGTTGTGGTTAGGGGGCGTTATTTTAAGATGATACTCTCGAAGAAAAATAACTAAACTTTCACGTCTTTTATTGAAATTAAATATGTAAAAATCAGAAGCTCCTGTAATAATATGGGTGAAATGCATGTTAATATAATAATGCTCTAGTTTCTATACATAGTAAACCAGTTTTAATTTTTACCCAATTTTCGGTAAAAAAGACTAAAAAAATATGTCGTTTGAGTTGAATTAAAAGAGTAATTCTACAATGAACTTCAATCTTGACCTAACTTTTGGCAGTGCAAATGAATCATGCCTACGTAACACATGTTCTATCAGTACCTAGTAATAAGAATTGCATAAGTTACATTCCGTTGGTTTAGCTGGTTTACGTATTTATAAGCTAGTTTAATCTATGCCAAATATTTCTAACCCTATCTACATACGATACATAATATCGGTAAGAGGCCAGCGGCTATATTGAATAAATATTCGGATTAGGTATTTTTAAATACTAGGATTAGGTGGATTAGGTATCGTTTTTACCTAATCCGACCCATGTCTATAAAACTATTTCTATTGCTAGGCGCACAAGTTGTAAGAAAGGAATTTATTCGATCTTTCATAGGGCGGGGCGAAAGATAATGACGTGGCGTGCAATGTGGCTAGCATGAAAAAATATTGCCAAATAAATGGGAAATTTGATTTCTCCGTTCTTATCCCAGTGCCGATCTTACAACAACGCACAGTATAGTCCAGAATAGCACCTAGGATACTTATCATTCCGATATAGTGTTCCCTTGCGATAATAAAACAGTTTGCACTTTTAAGCATACTAATGTTATATGGTGTACAGAGGTGGACCTGCGCTCGTTCGTGCGTCCGTCGCGCCTGGTGTGTGCGCTGCGCGTGCACACGGCGGCGCGCCTGCAGTGCCACGTGCACGCGCTCACGCTCGCCGTCAAGTGGAACTGGCAGGAAGGTAAACCGTACTGCTACTCTGTCTTTATCTCGTCGCGCCTGGTGTGTGCGCTGCGCGTGCACACGGCGGCGCGCCTGCAGTGCCACGTGCACGCGCTCACGCTCGCCGTCAAGTGGAACTGGCAGGAAGGTAAACCCTACTGCTACTCTGTCTTTATCTCGTCGCGCCTGGTGTGTGCGCTGCGCGTGCACACGGCGGCGCGCCTGCAGTGCCACGTGCACGCGCTCACGCTCGCCGTCAAGTGGAACTGGCAGGAAGGTAAACCCTACTGCTACTCTGTCTTTATCTCGTCGCGCCTGGTGTGTGCGCTGCGCGTGCACACGGCGGCGCGCCTGCAGTGCCACGTGCACGCGCTCACGCTCGCCGTCAAGTGGAACTGGCAGGAAGGTAAACCCTACTGCTACTCTGTCTTTATCTCGTCGCGCCTGGTGTGTGCGCTGCGCGTGCACACGGCGGCGCGCCTGCAGTGCCACGTGCACGCGCTCACGCTCGCCGTCAAGTGGAACTGGCAGGAAGGTAAACCGTACTGCTGTGTTATCTAAATCTAACCGTGAAGTGAAGTGAACATGAAATGACCTGTCAATCTGTACAATCAAGGTGTAATGACAGTTTTTAAGCTCAATCTATGTAAGTTTTCACAGTGACATATTAAAAAAATAGACTGTTCTTCTCTAAATTAAGTAAATATCATCACGTTTGTATGGCCCCCGAATGGTTGGTCAGATAAAAGGTGATCAGCGCTTCCAGTTTTCGTATACCCTGTTGAGAGTGAGTCGATTGCCTTTCATCGGTTCCTAATGCAGACTCCCTGCTGCTACTAAGAAATTCCCAATAGAAAAACCCTACAATCTCCTGCTCAGCATTTGATCTTGCAACCAACACTGACCAACGAGGCAGTATTGGTTATACAAATAAATAAATATACAGAAATCGTGGATCAAACGAAACAGGGCGATATTTTGAGCTTTTTGCAGTAGGGAAAAGAAAAAGAAAATGCCCGTACATTCGACGGTAGACAGCGAAACCGTGCGCACATATATGCCTTACGCTCGTTAAGTACTCATTGTTGACTACGTTTCTCAAAGTTTTATATATACTTTTTTTTCTTTTTGAAACTTTATTTTATCCTTCTTGAAATACCATGTTCAAGTGCAAGAGTTGCGATAACCAAGTCAACGACGGGGTCAGATGCACAGCTTGTAAGGGTCAGTTTGACTTTCCATGCGCTGGCATCACTGAGACTGGATGGAGAAAGCTCGGCGATCGGAAATTGACATGGAGATGCAATTCCTGTAAAGCCCTGGCAGCGAGTCCCAGGGTCGGGTCTTCGACGGGAACGGATTTGGAGAGTGTACTCTCTGAACTGAAGAGATTGTCCGTGCAAATGGAGTCACTGCCGGTCTTGATGGAGGATTTAAGACAGATTAACAAGGAGTTGGCGGAACTGAAATCTATGAGAGCAGACTTCACTGATGTGACCAATTCCATTGCAGAGATGAAGGAGTCTCTCGAGTTTGTGCACGGCTCGGTGAGAGATCTTACAAGCAAAGTTTCAGGACTGGAACAGGAGATAGATGGGTTGAAAAAAACTAAGGAAGACATTGCCACATTGCAAGAGCGCTGTAGGAGCCTGGAACTTCAGTGTCGTGACAATGAGCAGAGATCCAGGATGAACAATGTTGAGATCAAGGGTGTACCCGAATCGAACACAGAGAATTTGTTTGACATCATTTCTAGGATAGGGACTGTAATCAAATGTCCCATCCCTAAAGAACGTATAAATTACGTAGCAAGGATTCCTACGCGAAATAACAGCCATTGCAAAACAATTATTTGCTCGGTGCACAACTGCTATTTAAAAAACGATTTTGTTGCTGCGGCTAGAAAGCACAAGATATTGAGTGCGGCCGATTTGGGACAGCGTGGTGATCAGAAAATTTACATCAACGACCACCTGACGCTGGATAACAAAGCCTTACTCAACAGAACTAAGATCTTGGCAAAGGAAAAAGGATATGAATATGTGTGGGTAACCGGCTGCAAAATCTTTATTCGAAAAAACCATTCATCACCGAAGCACCACATCAGGACCGAGCAAGATTTAAAAAAGTTTTTTTAATCTACACCGTTGGTCAATCTGCTTACACAGTATTGTTTAAAGTCAAATCGCCGAACAAAAGTTTGAGAAACACAGGTATTTATATGTACACATTCCATTCTCGCCTGCCTTTTGTTCTGTTATCGCTCAGTGTCACCTATTCATTTGTCTCATTATGCTTTGGTTTTCGTTGTTTTAAAGTTTTTGCTTATATTGTCGAGTGCGGGATCTGCCTACATCTTAAATGCTTTCTTTATTTTTACTTTCCGTATATAGCTAACTATTTTAACGCTTTGAATACGAGTTTTTGCGCATATTTTGTGAAATCTTTTGTAAGTGATATGGCTGCCACTTTGTTTTGCCTACAATTATTATTTAATTGGACCCATATTCCTTATAGTTTTTACTTGGGATATGGTGCCGTTGGTGACGTGAATGCCATTCCTTTTGTTGCATTACATATGTTTATTTCGAAGTGCCGTGTTAGACACTGTGCATCGCTGTGTTTAAATTATACTTACCGGTTTTTGTTGTCTACCTCCATCATAGTTTATCACTGTTGGCTATTTCTGTTTTTAATTATTATTTTATATATTTTGCTAAATTCGTTACTGATTAATGGCCCATGCACCGGTGTTAGTAGTGTTACAGTTAAGCTTAAAAATGATTAATATATATTATCAGAACGTGCGAGGTCTGCGCTCGAAAACAAACGCGGTATATCGTAATATTTGTAGGAATTCATACGATGTTATTATATTCACAGAAACATGGTTAGTTGACGATATTAATAGTAGTGAGTTATTGGACGGACGATATCTTGTTTGGAGGCGGGACCGTGATTATTGCCGAACGGAACAGACCCGTGGTGGTGGAGTGTTGATCGCGGCGAGGAATGATCTGACCGTTGTGGAAAGATGTGACTGGTCGACCTCTGCCGAGGACATATGGGTGTCCGTTGTTCTGAAGAGGTCTAAACCTTCGGTTAGCTATAATATTAACATCTGCGCCTTGTATCTGTGCAAGGAAAATACAGGCAATTCTTACATAGCTCAGTTGCAAAACTTCCACCATAAACTTAACCAGTTAGTGACCGCTTACCCGCTAGACACATTTATCGTCACTGGGGATTTTAACTTCGGTGGCGACGTGGAATGGCGACATTCGGACGGCGGCCCCGGATTGTGCCCTGAGAAGGTGTCTGCTCGGTGTTTTTTGGACTTCTTTGACACAATAAATGCGTGTAACTTGACTCAATTTAATAGTGAGCGTAATATCAATGGTAGGTTGTTGGATCTTGTTTTCTCAAATAGTGCAGTAAGGGTGAATGAGTGTGGCGATCCTCTGGCGGTGCCTGTTGATGTGCACCACAAACCGTTAATTATTAACGCTGATTTCGTTGAAGTCCATAAATGCATCGAGAAACCCAGTGTAAAATATATGTTTCATCAAGGCGATTACCCTGCAATCACATCTGCACTAGATCTTATAGACTGGAAAACACTGTTGCATGCTGGACCCCTAGATCAAGCTCTTTGCCTTTTCTATAAAAAAATATACGAGCTAAGGGAACTATACATCCCCGTTAAACCACAAAAAAAATGTACACATCCCCCCTGGTACACCAGTGCTTTAATTAAAGTATTAAAAGAAAAACACAAATACCACAATAAATATAAAAAATACGGTAATGTATCCGATTACAATTCTTTTTCTGTCTTGCGTAATCGAGTTAAGCAACTTGAAGCGGTTTGTTTTGATGATTACATGAAAAGAATGGAATATGCAATTACAAAAAACCCTAAGTGTTTCTGGTCTTATATTAAAAGTAAAAGAAGTGGTAACATTTTACCTAACGTACTGTATTATATGAACCAGTCCGCAGACACCGGCGAGGGTATCGCTGAGCTGTTTTCCTCTTACTTTCAATCCACTTTCCAGGAACCTGACTCAGATCCAGACTCTCACGATCTAGATACTAATGTAAATACTTATTCTTCTGGTTCAGTGAACCTGAGTACCGTTGGCGTGTGTCCTGATATGGTGCTGAAGCTACTTGAGGGCCTGGACCCCACTAAATCTGGTGGGCCAGACTTGATACCCCCTATTTTCATAATTAATTGTGCAAAGAGTCTTGTGGCGCCAGTTTGTTTGTTGTTTGAGCGATCGCTGAGAGAGGGTATCGTCCCGAAGGTATGGAAATCGGCATTTATCACACCTATCTTTAAAAAGGGGGAAAAATCTCAGGTAGGTAATTACCGCCCCATATCTAAGCTATGTCTTTTTTCTAAAGTTTTGGAACGAGTTGTGCACACTGAAGTTTATTCAGCCTTGCAGCGTCACTTTGGTGATGAACAACATGGATTCCTCAGAAAGCGATCAACTGCCTCAAACCTGGTATTGTCCAATGAATTAATAACCACTGGGATGGAAGAACGATATCAGGTTGATGTTATTTACACGGACTACAGCAAGTGTTTCGACCGAATAGATCACCGTGTGCTTCTTCAGAAAATCTCATCTGCAGGAATACACGGGGATCTGTTCCGATGGTTTAAGTCATATATAGATAATCGAACGCAGGCTGTGGTATTACGTGGATACACTTCCGGATGGAAAACCGTCCCATCAGGAGTGCCCCAAGGCTCGATCTTAGGACCGTTATTATTTACCATATTTATATCAGACATAAAAAACTGCTTTTTAAATTCAAATATTTTGCTATTCGCGGATGACATGAAGATCCTTAAGTCTGTACGTACAGTGTCTGATACCGAGTTACTTCAGTTGGACCTTGACAGATTCGTATCATACTGCAAAACCAATAAATTGCAATTAAACGTGTCTAAATGTTTTCATGTAGTATTTACTCGTCTGAAAACTACTATTGGTTCAGGATATACGCTAGATGGTACGTACATAAGTAAGGCAAATAAAATCAGGGATCTTGGTGTTGTCCATGACAGTAAATTACTTTTTGATGATCACATAGAAACCATTGTCAAGAAAGCCCTCAAAGCTTTAGGTTTTATTATTAGAGCTTGTTCTAGCTTTCGGACACTAAAACCAGTAAAAGTGCTATACTGTTCCCTCGTGCGCAGTCACCTCGAGTACGTTTCTCAAGTCTGGAACCCTCAATACGAGATCTACAAATCTCGTATCGAATCCGTCCAGAGAAAGTTTTTGCGATACTTGGATTTTGAGGCGAAACAATTCTCAGTAGACTACGAACACCGGTGTAAGCGATACCATTTTTTACCTTTGCATGTAAGACGTAACATAAATGACATATGTTTTTTGGCAAAAATAGCAAACGGCTCGGTAGATTGTCCCGAACTACTTGGCAAAATACTTCTTCGCACTAACCAAGGCAGCCTACGAACACGGCCATTGCTGCAGACACCATGCGCATCGACCAATTACAGGCGTAACGCCTTCCTTATACGTAGTGCCGCAGCTTTCAATACCTTACCAATACACTTGGAAGTCGATCTCTTTTGCACCAGCGCACATAAGATTAGAAAGACCTTAAGCAGAGAATATTTTGGCGGCGGTCAAAAATGAAATAAGTGCAGGATTGTTTTTGTTTCTTCGATGTAAATGTTATGCTTCACATTAATTGTATTTGTTTGATGTTGCACGACTCGACATATTACATTACTTTATTTGAATTTTTGTCTACCTATAATTAGTATTTTATTCTATGTATCGCTGTATTATACAACATGTCAACGCAAATGATTTGTAGCGCGATGTATACATGTGGAAGCTTGTAATTAGCCATTTTTCTTACCCACGATTTTTTTTTTTTTATGTTTGTCATTAGTCTGTAAGCTTTCCTTAAAATAAATAAATAAATAAATAAATATTAAAATAATCCCATTTTGCTTTGCAGCCCGTTCAACCAATTTTGACTTCTATTGCGTTGGTGATATGACAAATGGCAGCTGTAGTAAACAGTTGGTTTTGGTAATAGGTTTATGCTTTTCATGCCATCCTCATGTTTACGGATTAGAACTCAAAATCGGTTAAACGTACTGCAAAAAGGGACTGATTAAATTTCTAATGTTACTGCATGTGTAGTATAGTTTATAAATAATAGTCCCCGGCGTGTAACTTGGCAAGGTTTTGGCGTAGTGGGGGTCAGTTCGCGCACATTTCGCGAACTGGCCAACCACCATATAGAGCGAACAGAACGTGGACGCGACGCGATTGGTCAGGCGGTCCTTGTGTCAACTTACCAACCAAGCGCACGCTCGTAACGTTCCCCGCGCCCCGCTTCACTGCCAATGAGACCTAAAAAACGACTTCTGTTCATCTAATGACTTTTTCCAACTTACGTGCCGGGGATTATAACTGGCAATAGGCATACAGGGGTTACATTTGTTTGCAGGTGAGAGTACTCAAGACGGCATCATAGTGCGTGGTCTCCGGTTGTGTGGCGGTGTGTGGTCGGGCGCCGCGCTGGAGCCGTGCGGGCCCGCAGCGCCGCCGCACGCGCTTGCGCCGCCTTTGTTGCTGCGATACGTACTGCAGGTAACATTATATTCACAGGAAATACAGGCTTTCACGTAGTTCGGTTGCAGTGAACCCCTCAGTCAGTTGTAATGATTAAAAGTCACTATGAATCCTAATTGTGCACCTTTATGCAAAGGTTAAAAATGAAAAAAATACTTAGACAAGTCAATATTTTTTTCCTCTAGCATGAGTATGTCAGACAGAAGTAAAGTCAGGACTACAATATAGTGATGGGCGATTACTACTAAAAGTAATCGAATTAGTCGATTATCAGTTTAGTCGATAAAAGACGTTGTATTGTAGACGTGTTATCGACCTACGGCGTGCGGCGAGCGACAATGACTGATACTGTTACCGCACCAACTTAAACTACACACTCAATACTATACACGTGCGTTGTGCGTACTACTAAATAAGTAATTACAAAAGATGGTGCGGCGTGCGTGCGCTGCGCTACAAATCAATAGTTAAAAGTCTGTGCGCTACTACTTACGTACGACTGCTGCTAATAAGCGATTGTAGCTAATATATTATACAATCTATCTAGTAATCTCCAATTCTACATCAGTTGCGGGAACATCTATTACGAAATTACGAACAGATGGGTAGACTAAAACAAAAATTAGGTAAAAAAGTTTTATTTATTAAAATTGTTTTTCCACTAGACCAACTAATAAAGTAAACGAATTGAAGTATTAATAAACGCAATTGACGCAACGCCGTACGCAGTTCAACCCGCGTTAGTAGTTAGTAGTTTGTCGATTGTTATTCGAATAATAATTGTGAGGAAATACTAAATCGACAATCGAATGAGCAATAAATCAATTTTCGATTCAGTCGATTGTTTTTTTTGAAACAATCGCCCATCGCTACTACAATATACTAAAGTCTTAAGGTGGAAACAGATTATTGAAACCCCACGCGACCCCACGCCACCCGACGTGTCAACAACGTGTGTACAACACCCCACATGATGCTACAACACGTTCGCTAATGTCATAGCCAGTATTGCCAGGTCTCGTTTTTGTTTTATCCCAAGTCTGAACTCAATGTACCCTATACTCCATTTGCGATAACATTAGACGTTTAAATTACCCCATTTTACAGCTCATTCAACCGATTTTAACTTCTATTGCGTTTGTGATACCACAAATGATAACTGCAGTAAACAGTTGGTTTTGGTAACAGGTTTATGCTTTATATGTCATCCTTATGTTTACAGGATAGAACCCAAAATCGGTTGAACGGACTGTAAAAAGATTTGGAAACATGTCTTGATTTTAACTTATATGAAAAAGAATCAATTTTTATTAATTTGCTTTCCCTCTCCGTTCTATATATATTTGATACATTTCATGCAAGATTATACATAAGACGAGACATTATAATCTATAATATAATTACAGACCAGTTTTACTATAACAATAATAGAAACCATAAAAATAACTGTTTTTTTATGATTTGTACTATACCAAGTACTTGACTACTTCATTGAAACTATGATAGGCGTATCGAAAAAGAAGTTTTAAGAAATTGCGGGTTCAAGGGAAATATTTAAACTTAAGTCCATATCATTGCAAATTTGATTTAAATAAGTTACTAATTTCTTTTATAGCATAAACATAAAAATTAGCCTCATCGGTTTTGTACCCTAAAAATGACCGTGCTGATGAAACTTTACTCTAAATTAGGGTAAATTACCCTTTGTTGGCACCACTCGACTGACTGACGCGTGGGATCGGGTGTTAATAGAGACACACTGTGTCGAAACGTCGGGTGGCGTGTGTTCCCCCACTCCCGGCAACACGCTGATCCAAACCGACTGCGTGTTGACACGTGGGAATGCGTGTGATCGCATGGCGTGTTGACTATGTGTCTCTGACCATACTAAATGTATGGGTTTGATTAGTACTTCAATGCGTCAGAAGGCGTCGGGTGGCGTGGCGTCGGGTGGGGTTTCAATAATGTGTTTCCACCTTTAAAGTTTCCCTGACTACTTTTGACAACGAATCCAAGTAAATTGAAACTTAGATAAGATTGAAACTATTAAGTTGAAACTTTGATAAGATTGAAAATATCGAGTGCCATATAAGCATTCTGACTAAATCGTTTTATGACGTGTGAAATTCAACCTTGAGTTGATTACAATCAATTTTCCTGCCGATGCATCTTCATTGTGCGATTGAAATTCAGTTAAACAAAAATGTTTTTCTCAAACATGCTTCGAAATTTCAGCATTATTTTGACAACCTTCTTCGAGATAAATCGCAATTGCTGTACTGATCATATACATGCGAGCAGCGGTCGGCAAAAGTTGTATAAAAATCCATATCCGTCGTGTTTAGCGGCCAAATAAATTATAATTATAGTAAACTCATATCTGTCGTGTCATTTAAAAATGGAACGATCTTTTACTCCGAAACATGGCAACCAAGGAGGTAACTTATCCAATGTTTTATTTAAATTTCGAATTGGCTTGAATATAGAAAAAAAAGAACACTTTAACACGGGAATAAGTATTGTTATTCGTTGTTCGTCATTGATTTCGAAAAGTAATTGTATTTGACAAAATGAGTTCTAGGTGCTACTTAGTTTTAATTTCCGCGCATTTTTTGAGAAAAGCACTATACAAGCCATGGCAAGTACAAGTAGGCATTGATGGACTTACGTATGTGTGCCTGGGCTTCGCCTCATCGGCCCACATTTACACGTTCGTCCGCTGCAGTAATGTACTGTATTATTAATAGTACATTATTGCAAAGACCGGGAAATAGGCAATTGCAGGTCGAGTATGAGTTTGAAGGCCGAGCCGTAGACGTGGACTTCACTTACTAATACGAGACAGGCAATTACCATTTCCGCCGAAGCATATATAGTGCTTTTCTCAAAAGAATGCTGGGAAATAAAACATAATTTTATATTATACATTTAATTTATTAAAAGTTACAACAACATTGCTGGAGCGTTTTTATGTTCAAAATTCAAAAAACGCATGCAATGGATTTGATTTTCTTTGTCCGTAAATTCAATACTTCGCGTGTTCTTTTTTCGAAAATAATGACAATATTTCTACGCATGTTTGATAAAAATAAATTTACCTGCACTTTTAAAGAAATTATAACTTTTCAGTAGTCCTATTAGGTAATTCTAAAATTAAACTAGCATAGGGTAGATATTGATTTAAAAGAAAATTACACCAATAGGAAATTTTTAGATTTGAATTTTGCTTTGTGTATATTGTTTAACTTACAAATTATACATGAGTACCAAAATGTAGCGTCTTCCTAGAAAAATTTGGCAAGTAGCCTTTTTCCATGCAATAATTAAATGGACCCTCAACCAGCATTTACATATTTTACCTGTTATTTTTATTACTCATCATCTTCCTGCCCTTGTCCCTTGATACTTGGGGTCGGCGCAAAACATTTTCTTCTTCTATTCTATCCTGTCAACCAACAGCTATCGCTGACTCCCTTTTCTTTCATATCACTCCTCACACAATCCATCCATCCAAAGAGGCCTTTTATGTTTAGTTCTACGAGGCATGTCCAGAAAGTAAGTTTATTAGGTTTTTCAAGGTCTCAAACAAATTTAATAAACATTTTTTTAAATATTGTTACATCATCACATATTATGTGAACTACGAGTATCTTTCCACGCAATAGCCATTCCTCTTGATGCACGTAATGCGATGAGGGATCAATTTTTTATGCCTTAGTCAAATAACTGCTGCCAACTCCTTTGCCCTCTTGTTCACCTCCCCCTTCACTTCCTCTTCGGTTGTTTTTTTCCCCACCTATATGCATCCTCTGCCGGTCGAGCACGGCCTACTGTGACGGGCTTGAGTCACACATTTTTATCACAGTTTGGGAGCAAAAACCGTGATTTGCGTGACTCAAGCCTATCACAGATGCAAAGATGCAATGCTCGCCCGGCAGGGTGGTGAACAGATAATAATCTGAAGGCGCCAGGCGAATACGGAGGGTGGTTCAAAACCATCCTATCCGAACGACTCCAAAATTTGATTCGTTGCGTTCGCCGTATGGCGTCTGGCACTGTCGTGCAGAAGGCAGAATCCCTTCTGCAGCAGTGCGAATCCCTTCTGCAGCAGTCTGGTTCTGTTGTTCTAAATTGCCCTTAAAAAATCTATCAAAATGTATCCAAAATACGGATGTCGTGCCGGGATGTTCTTGGCCGAAATCGTGGTTTTAAAGTTTTTGGTTGAAGATGGTGACGAGTCACGCCATTGGTACTATTGGGAGGATTGTCTTTTGGTGTCAGGTGTATTATAGTAGGCAACCCAAGTTTCGTCCCCTGAGTCAATAGAGTGCAGAAAATCATGACCTTCAAGTTCATACCGCTCCAAAAACTAACGGATAGCACAGCGAATCTCGCACTTGGTGGCAGATTCTATCGACATGGCTTACGGGTCTCGTTGCTGAGCCCACAGTTTTATTCGCAATGACTACGCATTCTTGATCTTGAGCTGCTTGTAAATTGAAGAGCTAGGCAACACGGCTGCGCTGTGTAACCAACATATAAAAAAATCATGAGGGCCCTACTACATTTACTTTCTGAACATGTTTCGCACGTGTTATTATTTGAAACTACGAATATAGGATATATTTTCATGTATGAAATTGCTTAACAAGTGTTATTTTGTGTCCAGGAGTCAGAAAGCGCCTGCGCTTGGGAGCGGAGTGCCGAAGTCCCGGTGTATACGAGCGAGGCGCGAGAGTCGCTCGTGTTGAGCGCGCGCGCCCCGCTGGCGCAGCACTACGAGCCCGACACCGCAACGCTACATGCGCTCGCGCTCTTCATAGCCACACACGATTAGCATACCTGCAGCCTGCAACCTTCCTTCAACTCTCAGGGTCGAATTATTTTAGGTAGGTAACTAACATCCACATATTTTTGATCAAACAAAAAAATGTATTTCTAAATTCATTATATTTTATGTAACTACGGTATCAACTGCACAATGAAGTGTTAGATTAGAGAGAATAACTGTTTTTTTTTGTAGTGTTAAGATATCGATACCTAATAGGCAGGTAGTTAGGTTAGCAAGCGAAACTTTACAGACCATAGATTTTATCAATATAAAATCTATGGTCTATAAAATTCCACTAGCTAACTTTTTGACCCTGTAGGTTTACTAAGGTTCGTGTCGTCTCACTACTACTTTCAGTGACATTCACTATAGCAGGCAATGTACGCACTTACGCAGTTACTCTAAATTATGGAAGATAGCAAAAACTTTATTAACAAGTAATTGTTAGGTTTGACACGTTGTGTTGTTGGCACGTTTTATTTATATAACTGCAAGTGATCTATTAGAACAATTTTGATTTGTCCTAATAAATTATATTTATCATGTAAATTTTGTTTTATTGTGTAACCTCAGTAGAGACCGAGAATGGGCTCGACAAAAGGAATCCTTAGATGGGTATATATGTTGGGTTTTAAAGATGTTGGAGTACTTGAAGTAGGTATTATTCTTTTTGCGCATTACCTATCTGTCTAACGATAGGGTCCTAACCTAATTACGTCAATTTTTCAGTAATAATGAGAATAATTTTTGTATATTTTTATTGAAAAATATAATTAGTAGGAACAGTTATTGCAATATTGTTTCAAGTAAATTAAGTTACTTTTATTTAACACTACGCTCATACATCAAGTATGGAGCATACAAAGGCCTTTATATATTAAAAATCAAACAAAAAACAAAGACACCTTGAAATCTCTCGGATTTTACATCCATTTTGTACAAAAGAAACTAATAACAAAAAACTGTCCTTTCCTTTGGTTTCCTCGTTTCGTAAAAAAAAACGTTTCTCAAAACTTAACTAAAATAATATTTGGTTCATCTTTCACTCTCGCATTGAAGAGCAAGTAGTATTATTGTTACTTGGTTTCTGAAACAACAAATAGGACAAGATTATTAAGGTGTATATATTCCCCAATATTAAGGCGGTACTGGCACATACAAATTTTCAACACTATCCGGACCCCATCTACAGGGCCGGATTTAGAGGTGTGGAGGCCCTAGGGCAACAGGGGAGTGGAGGACCCTAATTATTTTTCAAATAGGTTAAATCATATTTTTCTTGCAAGTGTTTCAATAATTTATATATATAATCGTATGGGAGGGGAGACAGGCAAGCGGGCGGCGTGAACCCTGCGCACTGCAACACCCCGCATTGTGTTCCCAGAGCGATAGCTCTAACGAGACGAGATCGCGGATCGACCATCCGTCGCAAACACAGTAAAACAATACGCTGCTGCAAGTAAAATTAAGATATAATAAATAATGTTAAAATCATATAAAATAAAAATTACTAGATAAGTTTTCAAATAGTAATACAGTGGAATCTCTATAACTCGAACCTCGTTTAGTCAAAATCCTCAGTAAGTCGAAAAAAATGCCATTTCCTTCCGCTGAACCCTTAGATACGCGGTATCTCGAATTATTTAAACTTTGTAACTCGAACAAAATGTTATTTCCCTACGAAGTATTGATAATACATATTTATACTCTATATCTCGAATTTCAAAAAGGAGTTTCCAAAAGTCTTAGTAAAATACAATGACATCTGACGTCTTACTTGGAATTCTCCGAAATAATTGCAATAAAATCCAAAATGAATGTTCGGGTTAGGGGCTTCTAAGCTATTGTTTTTGTCTTGTACACGTGCTATTAATGAATTCATTAAATTTTCTAAGTTCAATTCAATTTTTAGGTTGGGTTTGACTCTACAAATCGAAAAATATACTTAGAAATCGCGACTTAGTCGCTCGAAATTTCAGCAGTTAAATCATATGTATCTCGAAGTTCTTGTTAAGTCAAAAACTTTTTGTCTCGATTTTTTTTGCATTTCCCTTGACATTCGAGTTACAGATTCCACTATAGATACCCTATAGTTGTGTAAGTTTTTTTTTAATAAATACAATTTATGTGGGGGCCCCTCTCTTATGGAGGCCCCGGGCAGTTGCCCCGATTGCCCTCCCTTAAATCCGGCCCTGCCCATCTAAAATGACTTGCCGATTACGGCACTAAAGCGGCGTAAGGGCCTTAAAAGGAATATAATTATAGTCCCCGGCATGTAACTTGGCAAGATTTTGGCGTAGAGAGGGTAAGTTCGCGCATACTGTGTGAACTGACCAACCAATCGCACGCTCGGAACAGTGCTTAACATTCCCTGCGTCCCGCTTGATAACCATAGAGACCTAAAAAACGACTTGGCATCTAACGACACTTGACAAGTTACATGCCGACAACTTTAATAGAAGATCAGACTGAAAATTTTGTTGTTTAAAATAGGATATACATTGATTGAAGGGGTTGCCCACCAGAGGCCCACACTTATGCGATGATGTTTATCTGTTTTGTTTTCACTAACACTAGACAACATCTAAATGGAATGCCATAAATGCCCACAATTTTTGCAAAGCGTTGTTTTTTCTAATTTCATAAATACAGCCAGTTGTACGTGTTTATGAAATTGTATTTATTGTTTCTTAGTGAAGTGAACTAATAAATTTATTTTGATTGATTCACGTGCGTGGACACTAACATTACGTAATTGAGTAGTACCTGTCAGCTCCTTCGGGACTGTAGGTATTTACAAAATATAGATACTACTATTACTACTACTACTACTTTTATTATTTACTTTTAAAGTGGGCAAGGATAGCCAAATCTGAAAATAAGAGGAATAGCGGCAAACGCACAATGGAGTCACGAGGCCGATATTGATAAAAAATTACAACCGCATCATTAGATTTTGAAAAAAAAAAAATTCTTATCCAGGAATCGAACCGGGTCATTTTGAAAAAATACAAATGCTGTATTATTAAAAACCATTTGATAGTGTCGCACTTAAAAAGCTCATTCTATAGGTATACCAGATACACATTTACCTCCATATAGATGCAGCGCACCACACATCAGCCAATTTAGGCTGATATAACTCATAAACTCAGTGCACGATATGATCTCTTTAGTGTCGACCAGACATTAGAGCTGTAGGGATGCAAGCGATTTCTAGTTTTAATTTTGTTTAAAAATAGTTATCGACGGTTTGCCTTAGAAAAAATTACGAATGGTGCAGTAAAATGGTGTGGAAAATCATCCAGCCCTTCAAGTTAAAAAAAGATGGGATAACATTCCACTGGTAAAGTAATAAATATTGACCAATCTTAAAAATGTCAAGTTGTAATGGTTAGTGAATCAAAATTGCACACTTTACAGTGTAGCGCTCGTTGATGTCTTTTGTAAAAGTCTCTTAAGAATTATTATATGCTATCTTTTTTTTCACAAAAGTAAAAATGTTGAGAAAATATGTTTTTTGTTTATCGAAAAGTATCGATGATCGATATTTAATTATTTATGAGAATAAAATAATTTAGTTCAATTTAATTACTTCAAAATTAACTATTTATTTTATTTTTACTTTGAACTTGATTGTGCTCTACTCATAACAGAGCTCTGTTTACAAAGGATTTTTTTTTAATAAACATACTCATACTATTATCGATAGTACCAGAGATTTCAACGAGATTGGGGAGGAGTAGCTTAGGGTATCTAGGGGACCACAATAGATCCCAATGGGTAATATAAGATAAGAAGAACGATAGTCAACAGGCAACAGTGTTAAAACTACGTGATTCTAACCGAAGACTTAGAAGACAAATTATATCATTAAAACCACTTTTGGCTAAAATCAATTTTCTCAATCGATTATTTTTCTTTATTTATATTAACATAATTATAAAATCGCCGCCTAAGAAATTTTACTTAAAAAGTTAATTACCATTCTGTTTTAAAAACATTGATGTTTTTATCGACATTTAATGCGCATGTCCCATCACTACGACAGGTACCGTGACCTTGAACAGCCAATCACGGCGCACTTGTCACTCCCCGCGCAACCCGTGCCTTCCGCCAATTTTGGTGAACACGGAATCAAACAAGATAGTAGGCATGCGGTATCTATTGGGAGGTAATCTGTAACGAGATATATCTACCTGTATCAAAATGTTCTTATAAAAGTTAGGTAGTTATATTTCATTCAAGGTACCACCTAGTGTGTGAATAACCTAAAAACTCAACACCATTTAACTATAGGATAATAATATCAAGCGCTAATTTAGGGCCCTGGACACACCACGGCGCAGTAAACGATTTATAGGTCTCTTTAGCGGTATGAGATCTGAGTGCGGGAAGGGACCGGGCGTCAGAGGGGCGGCGGACAGACCGCGGGAGGCGCGGTCAAGCCTGAAGCCTCATCTTTCGTGGCACGCACTGTACAGTGAGCTGCGCTCACGGCGCAATCGCTCGCCAATTGCATAAACTAATATTCTAATTAGGGCTAGGGCAGTTGATCTTTTGCTGTCGCTAAGTTTGTACGTGTTGGTACAAACAAACTGTCTGAAAATATCGATGTTGAATTTTTGTTTAATTAATATGTCATTTGCGGTCCAAATCTAGACAAAAACTGCAAGTTTGGTTTGACACGTTTGAACCGAAGCCGATGGTTGCGGCACGGCGTACACGTACACGGCAAGACGGCACCGTGCCGTTTCACGATGGCGGCGGCGCGGCGCCGCCGCCTCTGTGATGTGTCCACGCCGTTATTGTTTCCATGTATATAATTCTGAATACATCGTACTGAATACATCGTATTGCCTTATATCTGCGATATTTTCGTACCAACCTTATCAAAATGAAGCAAGTGTTTCAAGAGAAGTCCAGGAGACGCCATGTTGGGCACCGGTATCTCAGCGGCCGGTAGGTTTGCCGACACTGGATGGTCTGTAAATTATTATTGGACCGCTGTGAAATATGAATACCCATTCCATACAATAATGATTCAGAATAAACCGAGATTTATTTTCTTGTGTATTACCAACACATCTAAATGAGGGTGCAAAATTCTTGCTCACGAAACAGCAGATCGCCAGTATACACTGTGACCACTGTCGTTGTAATCTCGGGCATATATAGAAATACCCCCATTAGACTACTGAGATTTTCTATAGTGGCCACCTTCACCCACCTTTCGGTATATAAGACGGCACACTATACCAGTCAACCCCCCCCTATATATAGAAATATAAAATTCATAAATATAGGTACAAGACTTACAATAAGCGACGACTCGGAAGACATCAGTACGTTTTATGACATACATAAAGGCGGCCACGATGAGCAGGCCTATTACCGCAGCAGTCATGCACACGTACGCGTAATGTAGCCCGGTTCCGAACTCGAAGAATTCTGGTAGCACACATTTTCCTTTGATGCCATTTCCGTAGATATTGATGAAGCTGGAAAAGAGAAGACCCATTATGTAGGGACTTAAAACCCAATACCTTACTAACCGAACCTATAGGTTTTGGCTCAATAATATTCATTGCGTGTTTTGCGCTGTCGAGCAGACGGGTTTTTTTAACGTATGAAGCAATTAATGCAAGGGAAACAATCCGCACCCTACTCTTTGAACTTACACAATTAGGTTGCTGATCTATAGTATATCATATGGACGGTTCATATGGTAGTACCATAATGGACCTTTGATCACTCACTCATATTCGATACTTATGTGATTGAGTTCACAAACGCCCTAACTAGGGGCTCGCTCCCATTGAGAGCTAGTATTAAGTAGGAATTTTGAAGTTCAAGAAGAACCACACTCCTATTAGGTCTATCGGTCTGCAACTTCTACAAGGCTACAGGAATGGCAATATAGATCCTAATAGTTTAGGCACTGGTTCCTAATTCACTGCTTTGGAAGTAGGGCAAACTCACTTATAACTCTCGATGGGACCGCACCCTAAGGCTATCTACTCCTGTGTCCTGAGTACTCCTTAGTCTGAGTTTGGATATAGCCTTAGGGCGTGGTCCCATCGATAGCCAACTGCACTAGTGGTAAGCGACAGCCTGACAGGTAAGGTACCTAAGACGAGACTAGATAGTAGATATAACTCTTAAACTGAAACAAGGGAGACATAAAATATGATAAAAATACTTCTGACATTCTTACCCTACAACACAAGGACCGCATCCGTTGATAGTCTTAATGCATTCATTTGGAATATCTTGCTTTGGCGGCTGTCGCTGCAGATCCTGGCATCGCAAACATTCTTGGCACACATTTGCTTGAGGTTTGCAGAAATATCCCTCCGAGCAATGCACGTCCTCTTTACATGCTAAAGGTTGTGCATTTGCGACCAGTAAACACAACATCGATGTACACAAGAGCCTAAAAATAAAATATAGAAACACCTTGAAAATCTGTATCAGTGAACAATCAATCTTCCTAGCCTTTGCCCAACTATATCGGGGTCGGCTTCCAGTCTAACCGGATTCAGCCGAGTACCTGTGTTTTACATGGAGCGACTGCCCATCTGACCTCCACAACCCAGTAACTGGGTAACACGGTACCCCTTGGCTAGACTGGTGTCAGATCTCAAGCTTCTGACTACTCGTAACGACTGTCAAAGATCTTCAATTGACAGCCGGGAACAACTGCTTAACGTGCTTTCCGAGGCACGGAGGAAACTCGGTATGTTGAAATGGTCACCCATCTACGGACCGACCTCGTCAGGCGTTGCTTAACCTTGAAGATCGACCCGTGCGGCTGTTATTATTTAGCCACGAGCTCCTATTTCAGTCCCTGTATCAGTGAACCTAACTAGATAAATTACATAGGAAAATGTAGATTGGCCTGGTGATGGCGCGCATAGTTTTACACGGTCTCATCTCACTCTCGAATAAATAGCTTGAATCGTACAGGACCGATCAGTGTGGCGGCACTTGGTGGCTGAAGTCCAGAAATGGACGTCTTTCGGCTGAAATGATGATGAAATAGCTCGAACTATTAGCAAATTGAGTCGTCTTCGCGCAGCTGATGATTCGAGCGAAAGCTATAGTATTTAACTTCATTTCTCGAGCGACCACTGGAAGACATATTGAATTCAGTCTTGTAAGCACACAGTGTTAACTACTTTCGTAGCTCACCGTTAATACTGCAACTACTGCTACGCTATACGATATGCCTTGGTTATGTTTACTAAGTAACTATTTAGTAATCTGTGGTTATGTCCAGTTTATAGTATGAGATCCCACTGTAAAAATCAGCAGAGTACCTAATTTGTTTTCGATGAAGCTTGATTTTTATGAATGATTCTTGATACCTAAACTCCATTTGCGATAACATTAGACATTTAAATAAGCCCATTTTACAGCCCGTTCAACCGATTTTGACTTCTATTGCGTTGGTGATACGACAAATAATAGCTGTGGTTGTACTGTTTGGTGTTCGGGAGACCAAATGAAAGAAGTGTCTTACTCGAAGTACCAACGTTTAATGCCTCAACTTACATGCTAAGTACAATTATATAGGGAGGATATGTTACACACACTACACCTGCCCCGTTAATTTTAGAAAAAAATAAAAATGTTTTTTTTTTTTTTTTTTATAATATTATAAGTTTAGTGCTACTTGTTTATTATTAAACTTATGTCTAAAATTCTATGTGCTATTTAATACTTCCTTAATTGGCTTTACATAGCCATTGCTATAGTGCTCCTTAAATTTAATCAACTTACAGCTATTACAAACTTATATTGATTTATGGTATAATTTTGTACGGTTTTTGTGTATAATGTCCTCTTTACCTTTTATTAGTACTTTTACATTTGGTGATAAATCTTGTAAAACTTTATAAGGACCTGAATACACTGGTTTTGTTAATTTATTACCCGTCTCGTTCTTTACTAATATTAAATCATCTTTCTTATAAGTTACTGGATTTACATATTGATCAAAGTTGCATTTTCTAAGTTCTTTACTCGTAATTAAATTTTGTCTTGCATCATATTGTGTTTTTTGCAAACGGTATTTTAGTTCTAATGGATAACTGTCTGTATTATATAATGGTTCTACTGTAGTTGTATTTAAATTACTTGGCAAATTACATTTTTTCCCAAATACAAGTTCAAATGGGCTATACTTTGTTTCACTATGTACTGTAGTGTTGTATGAAAAACACCAATACTGTAACCAATTACTCCAAAACCTAGAATTGTTATCAGTTTGAATTCTTAGAAATGAGTTTAGTGATTTATGAGTGTTTTCTATGGATCCTAATGATTCATGGTGATATGCTGTTGACGAAATATGCTTTATTTCTAACAACTTACATACTTCGGTCATTGTACTCGATATAAACTCTGTTCCTCTATCACTTCCTATTTCGCGTGGGATCCCGTACCTAAGAATACAATTTTCTACAAATGCTCTAGCTACACTACTACTATCTTTTGTTTCTAAAGGGTAGGCCTCCACATATTTACTTAGTTCGCACTGTATTGTTAATATATATGAATAATTATGATAATCTTTTTCTAAGGGTCCTACAATATCTAAATATACCTTATCAAAAGCTCCTTGTGCCGTGGATGTGATCTCCATGGGCTGTTTAGTTGGTAAAGAGTGCTTTTGCTTTTGACAGCTATCACATCTCTTCACGAACTTCTTAACGTCCTCACAAATATTCGGCCAAAAGTAGTACCGCTTAATATTATTTAGCATGCGCCTAACGCCTGCATGTCCACTCGTTGGTAGTAAATGAAAATCATTTAATATGACTCTTCTATCATCGACATTGTCTACTCTTGTTAATCCTTTAATAACACAAAGTCGTGGTCCGGACCACTTTGAATTATTTTTTATTTCATTGGTTAACCATTCAAGTAATAAAATATTCTTTTTATTTTTCATTATATATAATTCTTGAATATTCATTTTATTACAAAAGGATTCTATTCCTCTCACGAACGCGGCTCGCGCAGAACATGATCGAGTATCGATTTCTGTGTAAATTATGTACCTTGATGGTAAATACGAGAACGTGTTATATTGTTCACGGATCTCTTCGCAATTCTTATCATGTGTAGTTCCGTATCTCAGTTCGACTCCTGTATTCGGTTTTTTAAGCATTTCTACGACATTTGGGTGATCAGCCTGGCAATCGTAAGAATTGTTAACAACCGAATCTGGATTTCTTAGCACATCATCTTGCGTTCTCTTCATTCTCCTAGTCATAACATTAATTAATTGTCTATCCATCTGTTTTAATTCATCCGATGTCAATACTATGCGAGATAATGCGTCTGCAGCCACATTATTCGCCCCTTTTACATACTCAATCTTAAAGTCATATTCCTCTAAATTTTGCCTAAACTTTATTAACCGAGTACTTGGACTCTTGATAGTAAATAAATATACTAGTGGTCTGTGATCAGTTTTAATAGTAAATGTTTTTCCAAATATATAAGGCCGAAAATAACGCACTGACCACACTATTGCTAACAACTCTTTTTCTATCGTTGGATAATTTACTTCCGATTTATTCAATGTGCGACTTGCATACGCTATTGGTAAATCATTTTTATTACATAAGATAGAACCAATTGCAACACCTGATGCGTCCGTATGTAAAATAAATTCATTGTCTTGTGTAAAATCTGTTGGTTTTGGTAACAGGTTTATGCTTTTTATGTCATCCTTATGTTTACGGGATAGAACTCAAAATCGGTTGAACGGACTGTAAAGAGAGTTGTAAACATGTCTAATGTTATTTCAAATGGAGTATAGTAGAATTGATTACTGCAGGGTTACCTGGCCGCAAACAATTTTAACTTTGCCCAGTACTAGGAATTTCTCCTGTATAATCTAGCTCAGGGATCACCAAATGGCGGACCGCGGTCCGGATCCGGACCGCCGAACTATTTTGTGCGGACCTTAAGTAAACAGTAGCAGCTCTTATCTACAATTAAATGTACATGTAATAATTGAGTACGTACCTAATTTAATCATTTACCCTGTGATTTGTCTTTACTGCCGTCTATTCTACAACGGACGAATCATCTCATCAAATTCTTTATTGATATTGTATCCATACTTACATAATTTCAGTTTATTATTACAATTTTAACAAAGTTAAGAGCGGTATGTGGCTTTAAATTAAACCTTACCTACAGACCACGACCGACGGCCATGTTATTTAAAAAAACCGGCCAAGTACGAGTCGGACTCGCGCACGAAGGGATCCGTACCATTATCGCAAAAAACGGTAAAAAAGTTTGTTGTATGGAAGCCCCAGTTTAATACATTATGGTACAAGTGTGTAATGTTGGTGATTACCGCTGAGGCGTCATTGAGACCCGAGCCGAGGAGCCGAGGTGAGGGTCTTAAGAGAGCCGAGGACGGTAATCATCAATATACTCGTGACGACGTTTTTCAACACATTTGTGTAGAAAATAATACAAAAAAAAAACATTTTCAACAGTGAAAACGAGTTGGATAAAATGTTCGGCGGGAAAAATTAATCAGTTTTCCTATGCGCGCGCATCTAACAATGGCGATCGGCCATAGACTATAACCTTTTTTTTTTTGCTTTTCGTGGATAGCGTTTTAGCCACGTATTAAATGGGAATTTTCATGTTTTCTTTATTACAGAGAAAAACAAAAGTTATATTTGAGTGAAAGTTTTATTTATTAAACACGTACAAGTTAAAATTATCTATTTAAATACGAAGTTGCATGAAATAAGCAAGCCATAGGTACATTAATTTATTTTTACTATTGAGCACGATCTTTTTCTGTATCGAAACTTTTTTAAGAACAAAGCAACTCAACCAACAAATAAAAAAAAACTCTGTAACTCACTTATGAATAATAGCAATGAAAAAGTCAATGTTTGATTACAGATGTGCCTAATTGCGGTGAAATTAGAGCCACTTTATGAGCAAGTGTGTTGAAAAAATATTTATTTTATTCTGTTTTTAGTTTTTGTGGTTATAGCGACAAATCATCTGTGAAAATTTCAACTGTCTAGCTTTCACGGTTCATGAGATACAGCCTGGTGAAAGACAGACGGATCGCGGCCTAATAGGGTTCCCTTTTACCCTTTGGGTACGGAACCTTAAAAACGGAACCCAAATAAAAATAATTGGTGACCCCTGATCTAGCTCGCAATTAGCCTCCATTCAGGTTTAAATTTGTATTCTGGTAAACTGGCAAGCCATATGTTGCTAACAAAGAGCTGGCAACCTTATTTTTGCATATTTTCTACAAAGAGTATGTAACACTATGTTATTTTCTACTGTTTCCTACAAGAAACAACAAGAAAGTGGTTCTTTTAAATGACGTTGGATTCACATAAAAAATACTAACGTATTTGGGGCTAAACAAAAATGAAGTTAATTTTTTTATCTACGGTCTTTGCGGTAAATATCTATTATGTTTAATCAAAAACCTTGGTACACTGTAGATTTCTGCAGTCGGATCTTAGGCTATTATTGTTATGCCCTATATTCGCAGGGAATTCGGTATGTAAGTATGTATTTGAACGCATATTATACGGTAGAAGCTGTGAAGATACGCTAATTGTATTAAATTACATAGGTACCTATCTACATTTAGTATAGGTAACTACCTAGGTCAACAACAAGTCGAGCATAAACTAAGTTTACCAGATAGCTTTACTTAGGTAAAGGCACCTACTCCGGGCTATAGGCATTAAAGGATTGATAATTTGATAAAACTCTTACCGGATCATTTTTCGGTGGCAGCTTTCTTTAATATCACTTCTGTTTATTTCTTTATAATGGCACTCACACTCAAAGATATGCAAGTAGGATAAATAAAAACTACGGATAAAAAACATTCACTGATCCACACAAGCACTTTTATTTAGGTATGATGAAATAAACTCTACATCCTAATGGGAAAACGAGCACAGAGTACGTACTAAAGCTATCCCATTCCCGTGACGATCACCACGAAACTGATGATAAAACATCCTTTGGTCACAAAAAAAAACACGCAAGAACTTGCATAGAACAACTCGGAACGAGCACATTTCAATCAAGTTTCGACATGTCGAGTTGTGACAATGCTGGCTTTCGTTCAATATCCATTCAAAACAATGAGAGCTTCGAACAATAACAATATTTCAAGGTAAAAAGGATAATGCCATTACAACAATAAGCAAGAATTTCGAGGAATAGGTAATAGATACCTAAGTATCTAATACACTTGACTATGTGTGGAAATTCATTTCGTCTCGTTAGTTTTCCGATAAATGAAAATGAGTCATCTATCTATAGAAATACCTAAATATTATCTGATTAAATATCTGGCTACTAAATAACTTGAGTAAAGTCTGGTGTATAGCCGTCGCCAAACTTCTTAGCCACCCTGAAGTTGGTTTACCGGATGCGCTAGGCACGAAACGGTGCTATTTTTGTATGAGATTTCCTACTGCGCAGCCATTGTAACCAAGTTCAGGCGGCCAAGAAATTTGGCGAGAACTATACACGGGTAGAGTTAACGGTATATTAACACGGTAGACTAGGAACAATAGCAGTAACATTGTTTCTACTCTACCATGATGTGTACAGGCTTTAAGCTAGCTTGTACATATAAACTTTATTTTCACCCTATATATACTTAAACCCAATATGTTATTTTGTGTACATTAAAGAATACTTAATTATGTAGGTACTTATTATGTATTTTGCCAATATTTTAAAATAGAACTCTGCAGACAGGCGGCGGGCATTGGTTGGCTTAGTAAAATGCTCATCATCGCTCCAGTGGAATCTCTTCTCGTGGCAATTCCAATATAATCGTTAGGGAAGTGACAAAGATAAATTATATTACCATTGATAAGTAAACAAATACTATCAAAACTTAGGTTCTGAACGTTCTGTAACGTTTGATATTTAAGTAGGTGTTTTACTTTTTTAATACTTTCATAGGAAGATACCCATACATGTGGAATTTATCATTACTGTATACGAGAGCCTAAAATGTCTTAAAAATAATATTTTGGGCTGGGATTGTCCTGTATTGGCTAATTTAAATTGATACAGTAGCTGGATCCAGCGTCAATATATTCCAGCGCTGGATCGGTACTGTATCAATGTAAACAACAACGTTTCAATCCAGTATAGCGTCCAGCGGTCCAGCCCTGGGTCAGTATAGCCGGCCAGCTATTTTTCATTCTAGTGACAGCTCCCCCGCACGGCCGCACACCGCGCAGCTCAAGCCAGTCGCGATGGATCCGTATAAACACCACGTGCCATATTAAGATACGACTATTACGACAGTACCCAGTGGCCATCCTAATCCCATTACTAAATTCCAGTAACGCTAGACCCAGCTACTGTTCTTATCAATGTGAATCAGCCTTTAGGATCCAAAATTCCAGGCGGGCCAGATGTTGTACTTGTAAAATGTACCTTGAAGTTAAACGCACCTACGCTTATTTTACAAACTAGGGCAGACTTATTCAAATTCTCTCACTGATATAATTATGAACCTTTTAGGGTAGTTATTAAAGTTCATTTTTTATATTGAATCACTATTTTATTTAAAACTAGAGGACGCCTCGCGGTTTCACCCGCGTAGTTCCCGTTCCCGTGGGAATACAGGGATAAAAAGTAGCCTATGTCACCCGGGGATAGAGTAGCTTCCCAACGGTGAAAGAATTTTTGAAATCAGTCCAGTAGTTTTGGAGCCTATTCGGTACAAACAAACAAACAAACAAAAAAATCTTTCCTCTTTATAATATTGGTATAGAAAATCTCGCATCGTTGCATCTCGGTTTGAGCTGACTCAACAAAGACGAAATGGACATCTGTAAAATTACAGATAAACCAACCAAAACCCAATAAATGAAAACACAATATAATATTTACATACAACTTTATTCATAAGAGACTAAAATCTCATTTAAGTAACTCATTAATGAATAGTGTTACTAACAGTTCATTAATGATTTAACATTAACAATTCAGTTTGTGTAACTTTAATAAGTGCTTCACAGCCTTCAGTTACATCTCTTAAGTAGTGACAATTACATTTAATGTAGGAAATGTATCAGGCAGTGAGTTACAGCGAGTATTTGATTTTGATAAATATAACCGAGAAACGTTCTGCATGTGAAAATAAAATAATTAAGGTTCCAACATAACAGAGTAATCAACATTACAATTTTATAATCAGCAGCCGTATTACGTTTCGATTATAAAAAACAATATATTTTCAAACATTAAAGATTTGCCTAAAACAGAACTAGCGATCTCAAACCTTAATCGCACGCATATAACACATTGTTAGAATAAAAAACATGCAAAACAAAGTACCTAAAATAATGGAAGCATTTACGTTATTATAGCACACTCGAATATATTTTCATAAGATATTTTCCTCAATACTTAAGTATTGATGATAAATGCTAAAATATATTTAATTACAATTAATAAACTGTGCTTTGAAATCAACGACAGGGTCTATAAACAAAAACAAACATTTTCTAACTTTACCACAGATTATAATGGTGCAGTTTTATAAGGTTTTCTTCAACGTATAGGTAGTTCAACTCATCTTTGCGCGCGGGGCTATGTGTGGGGTGATTGTTTGCTCGGACGACGACTGCCGCGTCACTGCCACACAAATGCATAATGTATAATTACAAGCGCACGCACACATGGAGCCGTGTGCTGAGATGAGTTGAACTATATAAACTTACGCGGTTACGCCGCGTTCCGAGTCACGACAAAATCGATAAAAGCGCGCCAAAAGCGGTCCGATTAGCCGAACGCGAACATAATCGCTTTCTTGACGCGCCTAATGCGATATTGACGTAACACGGAACCCGGCGTTAATTGAAACAAAATAATAATAGCGTGTAACAAGAGCATGTTTTCATTTGGCACAAGAGCATTTAAAAATAAATACATTATTATTAAATTATATTGTCTGTGATAACGGTGATTATAGTAAACGCAAGTAAATCATTTAGTTTTCAAGTAAAGTAATAATTTTAAATCATTTGATTGATTCAACTTGTCTTCATTTAATCACTGTTCGCTTCTTGTTATTTCGATGTTATTACGCTTCTGTCGATTTGTAACAAATTTATTCTGAATGTACTAGTTTTTGACATGAACGAACCATATTTTAAGGTAAAACCTGTTTTACAGAGAGCAATTTAATTGCCTGTTTGAATGCAATACGTTTATGAAAAAATAAAATTTGTAGCATCTAGAGTGCTTGGACGGCGCAAGTCATTTATTGCTTCAATTATATAGGAAGCAATAGCTTTCTTGCATCGGTTAGTGGGCCTTTATTCATATACATATTACATTAAATTATCACAATTAATACATTGTTCATATGATATGAAGGTCCTCCGTTTAAAAAATACATACTTCAAATATTTACATAATAGAAATTGACAACCATATTAGAACAGAGATAAAAATAATTTTCTGGATCATATTTAGTTTTGTCTGACTTTCTAGCAGAAAGGAACTTTAAAAAAATTACTATAATACAATTGTCTATATTGATTAGGAAAATATTTGTATCTTATCTTAAGCCTTTCAAGCGTTAAAATTAAGATATTATGCAAAATAAATAATTACATGAAACATTTAATATTTAAATTATTTAGTGGTATCTTGGGCTTGGCACAGTTTCCTCTCAATGACAAACAAATCCACTATCTAATTATATTCCCTACATTTGATAGCACATCTGAATCATATTAAATACTAACAAGCCTGGTTTCTTAAACGACTCATATAAAGTAAATTATCCAAATATTTTTCTAAATTAATGTTACTTGAGCAAGCAAGTATTATATAATGTCTTTTCTCTCTCTCTATCGTTTAAGCTACCGACTGTCCACCTAGGCATATCTAAGATATCTCATTATGTTACTGAGATCATGAATTGACCTGTACAGATCTCTCACATGACTGGTATATGCACTGGGATAAATGCATATAAAACTACATCACAGTAAAATGGGTAAGAATCCTACATATTTATAAGGCACCTCGTTAACAGCAATCTAGAAATGACGTAAACCTAAAACCACTTTTTTTTACCTATTTTCAGAACTTTTTTCGTGACATTTTTTTAAATTAAAATTATAAAATTACAACATCCACAATTACACTATATTTCAATATTTGTAACTATTAAGCGGTTTCTGGAAGTATGTTCAAGTCAAGCGATTGGTTCAAGTGTTGTGATTACTTTGATATTCATTCAACCATACATACATAACTAACGCTTTTGCCCATAGGGGTAGGCAGACAATTCATTCAACCAATCACGGCAATTTATCCCCGCTTGACAACTTTTTTTGTATTTTACATTCCAGAAACTGCGTAAGTTGAAAGGACAAAATGTTAGGTTCTATAGAGTGATCGGTCAAATCGAATCGCGGCAGCGAGCATTTCTCCTTACTTAACGTTAACTTATAGTAAGCGTAGTCTTAGAGTATTCGTGGAGGCGGAGTGACGTCACTTGTTGGTGTTGATCTGTACTACATTTGTGATCTGTGTGATAAAGTTGTATGGCGGTCCTCCTTGAACAGGTGACGGAGATCGCGCGAAGCTGCTGTGACTGCTGTCGCCGTAGTTGCTCTCCCGAGAGTCCTAAGAGATAAAATAAAAAAATATATAAGACAATAAACCATCGTAAATTAAAACTTACAAGGATATTTATGCGCGTGGTCAAAATCGGAACTAATTCCGCCAACTTGGTTTTTAGGGTTCCGTACCCAAAGGGTAAAACCGGGACCCTATTACTAAGACTCCACGATCGGTCTGTCTGTCTGTCACCAGGCTGTATCTTATAAACCGTGATAGCTAGACAATTGAAATTTTCAAAGATGATGTATTTCTGTTGCCGCTATAACAACACTCTAAAAACAGAATACAATAAATATTTAAGTGGGTGCCATATAACAAACGTGATGTTTTTGTCGTTTTTTGCGATAGTGGTACGGAGCCCTTCGTGCGCGTGTCCGATTCGCACTTGGCCAGTTTTTCAATACAAATACCACAAACAATTTCAGAAACGTTTATTAACAGCGCCCCACTGACAATGCCATTCAAGCTCCAAAAGATCATTGTAGCACTGTACTTTTGTTTTTTCAAGGAAATCTTGATGAAATACTGATGTTTGCTAGTAATCAATGACTCAGCATCTATTATGTGGACTTCAATCATTCAATTCCCAAACATGTAACAAAGTTATGAGTTTTTGGCAAAACCACTTACAAAAGGTCAGTAGAGTTGCAACATCAAAATAAAAAAGACTTTTTCAATACTCATAGTATCTACAACATATACATAAAATTGATTCGTTTTCGTGAAAAAAAAAGGAATAATGACGTAATTAAAAAAAAAGAGTACTTTACCTGTCGTACGCATCGTTTCTTGGCGGCGGAGTGCTCGACGAGTGTGGTGTCGCGCGCGGCCGCCAGCAGCGCCGGCAACGACACGCCCGCGCCTTCTGACTCGTTGCCGTTGCTTTCATTCACATCACTGCTGAACAAATAGTACATTATTGCAAGGGCCGGGCAATAAGCAATTGCAGGTCGAGTATGAGTTTGAAGGCCGAGCCGTAGGCGAGGACTTTACTAATACGAGATAGGCAATTGCCATTTCTGCCGAGGCATATATAGTGCTTTTCTCAAAAGAATGCAGAGAATTAAAACATATTTTTTTATATTATACATTTAATTTATTAAAAGTTACAACAACATTGCTGGAGCGTTGTAATGTTCCAAATTCAAAAAACGCTCCTGCAATGTATTTGATGAACATTGCAGGAGCGTTGTTATGTTCCAAATTCAAAAAACCGCTCCTGCAATGGATTTGATCAACATTGCTGGAGCGTTGTTATGTTCCAAATTCAAAAAACGCTCCTGCAATGGATTTGATCAACATTGCTGGAGCGTTGTAATGTTCCAAATTCAAAAAACGCTCCTGCAATGGATTTGATTTTCTTTGTCCGTAACTTCGATACTTCGCGTGTTCTTTTTTCGAAAATAATGACAATATTTCCATGCATGTTTGAGAAAAATACTTTATTCGTTTTATTTTATTCGGAATCTTACAGCAAATTTTAACACATGTTTCGTTTTTGCGTTTTCGCATTAGTAGTCATTAATAATAAACTCTCCATTTGAGATAACATTAGACATTTAAATAAGCCTATTTTACAGCCCGTTCAACCAATTTTGACTTCTATTGCGTTGGTGATACGACACTTGGTTGCTGTAGTAAACGGTTGGTTTTGGTAACAGATTTATGCTTTTTATGTTATCCTTATGTTTACGGGATAGAACTCAAATTCGGTTGAACGGACTGTAAAAAGAGTTGTAATTTAATTTAATGTTATTTCAAATGGAGTATAGACTGCTTCATGAGAGATTAAGACAGCAAACAGCCGTGAGGAGTGGAAAGAGTGAATGTCTTGGCCTTTCCTCAGCAATGAGACAGTATTGTCTGATATAATAAAGTTAAGTAACAAGATTTGAATAGCTAGTGCCTGACTACACAGCAGACTGCCTGAGTACACATCTACAAAGCAGCTTTATCAACTAAGTAAAGTTCTCATCATTCACCAATCTTTTTATTCTAAGTATGCTTGTCAAGGAACATGGTGATCTCACTTAAGGTGATATATACGCCCCAATGTAACGCAGTACTGGCCGTGCGCCCGCTCGATGCCAAAATATCAAAATTGAATCTCCTTTTGAACAGTTTTGTTTGCAAAATATTATTTGATTTACATATGCTATGTTAGGTAAAAAGAAATTCCAGCCGTCAATTTTTCTGTATAATATTATTTTTAAACATCCAAGTCGTTTTGGAGGAGTTTCCAAAAGTTGCGAATAAATATCGTGTTGTTAATTATTTTTTTAAAGCAAAACTATTAGTTACACGAAAAAACCTTGTGTTCAAAATTATGTACATGAATCAATAATAAATATATATTTTTGCAAACCTTTTAACGTAGCCGTTACTGAGGAGTATGCTTTAGAAAGTTACCGTTTTACGGCACTAAAGCGTATGTAGGCCCTTAAGAAGCAAGCACTCTAGTTAAACGTAGAAAATATGCAGTTTGTAAACACACACAATCATAAGTTTTTAAGCTGACATGGTCACAATCATTAGAATTAATATTTGTTTCGGGATATTTACCATGTATATTTTACAACCAAAAACAAAATATACATGGTAAATATTCCGAAACAAATATTAATTCTAACACACAATCATGTTGCCAAAACATCTTTCATCAGGAGATTTTTCTTATTCCTTACCTATTTATGACAAAGTCATTCATGTCATTATGACAAGTCCATTATAAACACAATTCATCCATATAAATATTCCACCTTAAAAGTTAAATTCAGAACTATCTACAAAGACTCTGTTATGATAAAAAGAAGTGCTTTTGAACATTCCCAAATACATAGGTACCTAAGCCACTACACTTTCTACAATCATTCATAATATCGCTCATATTAATTCAAAAACACACACACATTCCACACATACACACATAGACAACAAACACACACACACATGTGTGTATGTGTAAATGGCTTTCAAATAGGATTATTTTATTATAAAAGGCTACTAGGGGACCACGTGGATATACTGCGGGAAATATATACCTCGGCCACTCTGCAGGTCCGAATGCACACACTATCGAAACCCGTACCGATCGAGCGGGGAGTGAGACAGGGTGACACCATTTCACCGAAACTTTTTACAGCAGTCCTTGAAGATATCGTGAAAGGCTTAGATTGGGATTCGTGTGGTGTCAACATCAATGGTGCCTACCTGTCTCACTTAAGATTTGCAGATGACCTTGTGCTTTTCGCTGAAAACCTCGATGACCTCCAGAAAATGCTTCAAAACCTTTGTGATGCTTCTCTTAAGGTAGGCCTTAGGATGAATATGGCCAAGACGAAGGTTATGGCAAACCTCTGCAGTGATTCAAATACTCTTGTTACAATCGGAAATGAAACGTTGGAGAGGGTTGACCGATATGTGTACCTTGGTCATATTCTTTCATTTGGCAAAGAACATCAACTGACGGAGGTCTCGAGAAGAATACAGCTCGGATGGGCCGCTTTTGGCAAACTGGATGATATTTTGAAATCAGTCCAGATACCACAATCTCTGAAGACCCGCCTCTATAACCAGTGTGTTTTGCCCACCATGACTTACGGTGCTGAGACGTGGACGCTTACTCAGGAGGCTGTGTACAGGCTTCGAGTTGCACAGAGAGCCATGGAGCGTTCCATGCTTGGCATACGGCTGACAGACCGGGTTCCAAACGTTGAGATCCGAAGACGTACGAAGGTTTCCGACGTCGGAATACGAATTTCGGAACTGAAATGGAGCTGGGCAGGACACCTGGCAAGGCGCGGTGATGATAGGTGGAGTAAGGTGGTGACTGAATGGCGTCCAAGGACTGGAAGAAGAAGTATTGGTCGTCCAGCGGCGAGATGGGCAGATGACATTGTTGCCATTGCGGGTAGAACCTGGATGAGGTTGACACGGGAACGTGGTGATTGGTACAAGAAGAGAGAGGCCTATGCTCAGCAGTGGGCGAAGTCGGGCTGTGGATGATGATGATGAGGGGACCATTAAAGAAAGAAGGGTATAAATTGCAATCCGAGATACAGGCTGCCGCGGCGCCTAGTTCGGATGCAGAACGTCCTATAATTATGTAACTCCTAACCGTTGATTCTCATTTTTTTGTAATAATTATATGTGTAATTATATTTGTTGAATAAATATTATTTTGAAACCAGGATTTAATATAACACATTGACAACAGTTCAATCTCTTGATTGAGTTTCGTATTTATGCCAATATGACTTATCTTCACCAGCAGAACTGAGCCCCTTAGGATGTTCAGCCGTGGAATTACACACCCGTTTTCATGAACACTAAGGGACATCTAATAGCTATTTATGCAACTGTTACGTTATGGACGGTCTTTTAATACGAGTGCCATTTTTCGGTACAAGCGAAGCGCGTACAGAAATAGGTGGGCACGAGTTATTAAAAGACCAATAACGTACAGTTGCATACAAGATTTTATCTACGAAGGAAGGAATAAAACACAGATATAGACAAATAAGTATTTCAGGAAGTGTGTTTTAAGTATTTCATTTCTCATATACATGTCTTGATTTTTCTGGTAGTAAATTATTTGCAGCCGCAACTGCTCTATTTGTTATATCTGGTGGTGTATTTTCAATATCACTTGATGTTGAAACCATTTTTAATAAAATTTGGAATAAAATTTCACTCAGAAATTTTTGCCCGCGTCCACTTTTTATTTTATTTTTTTATTTAGTGTTTATTAGGTATAAGGCAAAAATCTTGTAGCCGCAACAGCCAAATAGTATACGATACTTTTGTTCTAAACTTGTTCCATTTTTAAAAACATCATTTACATTGTCTCGATTTCGAAGTAATATTATAGGTACCTGGCTGTATGTTCAGAATGTCTTTGCTTGTGTTTTAGAATTTATGACGATTCGCATAATGCAACCCGATGTCGTTATGGGTATCATAATGCAACCGCTGTCGATTTTATAATTCGAATATAACGAAACCGAAGTAGATAAATAAATATTATTGTACTGTTGGATTTTTAATCCTCGGTCCTGAGACTGTCTACTTTTTATTACTCTCTATGAGAAAATAAGTAGTGCAATTTATGAACAAGAACGTAACGTTTTTTATTTGCATACAATTAGGAACCATAAGACATGCTAATGTTTATATTAATTTGAACAATTAGGACATGCATCGTAACAATTTTATTAATACCATCCGTTACAGTTGTAGATTTATATTCTAATTTGGGTCACACGCGGTTTTCCAGCCAGTCACTTGTTCAATACAATGTTCCCGTGCGGTCCTAAATAGAATTACAATCGCTCATTAGCCATTCACCTCATACATTCGTCGTAATCGATTTTAGCGATGTAATTCTATTTTGGACCGCATGGTTTGTGACTCATCTCTTTGCTGATTGGAACATTTACTAACAATATCTACATTCCAAATTCAAATCACTTTTAGTCCCTTGGGAATAATGAGCTATTTTATTCCCTGTTTACGAAGAATAAACTAACTCTTTTTGAATAGATGTGATAAAAAAAAAAAATGTGACATACTTGGCATTAACATCTCCATTGCTTGTGGTTCCACCAGGCATCCACGGGCTCGGCATCGTATCCTCATCGTGGATGGTTGGCTCCGGGTTCTCAGGCTCGGGAGACACCTCACTGCCAACAAAATGCCACAGCTTGTTAAAAAATCAAATGATGACAACACTACTGAAGTACATCAATAAATTAGAAAAGAAAGTCAGTGAGTATGCGCAGAAATAATGTCTGATAATGTTGATAATAAATAAATTATCACTATTATCTATAGTTGCAAGGACAAGGCACCCGCCCGGCGGAATCTAAATATATGTGTGCGTGTGATATACATCAGATTAGCGAACGTAGAAGCTAGAGTGATAGGCCTTATCGTAAGGATTCCTCGAGACGTTGCGATCCTGTGGCCTCATCGTGAGTCATGCTTGAATCTACGCGTTACAAAAAACGGTGAAATTGCTTTTATAAAATTCCCCGATGCGTTTCATACCTCCTCTAGACTAATTTCTCGTAAAGCGACTATTTTTGTTCAACCTACGAGTAGCTATGATATCACTCTAGCCAAAGAAATTACGGGAATTTCTTTACGCTTAAAAAATCTCGGAGTTCTGAAGATGATTGCTCTATTGTGTTGTGTACGAAGCGCTCAATAAATACCACTTTTTCAGCTTACTTAACAAGCCCAAAAACATCTCAGATCGCACCAGACACCCATAATTTGAATGATAATAAGAGCTGAATAATTTGAGAAAGGATTTGCATAAGAATAAGGTACACAATGAAAAGTTGTGTAAACTACATAAATAATAAAAGGCTTCTACAGCGAAAACTCATGAAAACCGAAAATAAAACACCGATAAAACCACAAACCGCCTGGAAATGTGCAAAACGAAAACTACTAACTACGACTACGAAAAGTGGAATATTGACGACTGACCTTTTATAAGTTCACTCCTGGCAAGACCTGGTGTGCAGATATTGAGAGTAAATAAACAGATATGTACATTGTACATACATGACATACAATTTATACTTTTAAAGGTATTCGTCGAAGAAAGAGAACATCTAAGATCAGTAGGTAATATCTTTCAACAAGCATTCTTGTAATTCGTGTCGAACAAAGAGATTTTTTATATCTTGCACAACATTATTTCATTCCTGATAAAAATAGGTATTTGCTACTGCAATGTGCTCTTGTACATTACAGAAGTTCGTACCCAGGTTCTCGTTCATAGAAGGGCTTGTTGTAAGGGTTGGCGGCCTGGTTGCCTGCCGCCTCCCGCGCGTCTCCTGGTCCCGGCTGAGATAGCGGCCGCTTGATGAAGTGTTCCTCTGTTAACAAAATATAAACTCTTATGTAAAAATACGACATATAATACCAAAAAAAGAAATATTAAATAAAACGTTGATAATTTTAAGTTGATTAATTATAGCTCGTATTTATATACCGGGTTACCGACATAGCCCGAAGAATTGCCAAACTTAAGTGGCAGTGGACAGGGCACATTGCTCGCAGAATGGATGGCCGATGGGGCAGAAAAGTTCTGGAGTGGCAACCGCGAACCGAAAGACGTTGCGTTGGAAGGCCTCTCACCAGGTGGACCGATGACCTGGTGATGGTTGCAGGGATACGCTGGTTGCGAGACGCACGGGGCCGGTCAAAGTGGCGACGCTTGGGGGAGGCCTATGTCCAGCAGTGGACGTCTTTCGGCTGTTATGATGATGATGATTTTTATAAAAACCAAAGTTGCGCAACATGTATTTGTGTTTAGGAAACATGTTGCCAGTAAGAAGCAACATGTCCATATTTCGTCACCCATACGTATTTATTGTTAAACAAAGGCATGCAGCAGTGTTTCAAACGAAAACAAAGTATTTTGATGGTGCGGTGAACAGTTTCGTGTAATTTTATTGCTGTTCAGTGGGCTTTATATCATAACCAAATTTTGGACGTTTAGTTTAGATCTGATTCCGAAAGTTAGGTATTCGAATTATCTATACTAATATTATAAAGAGGTAAAGTTTGTGGGTTTGTGAGTTTGTGACGTTGTAAGGGGTAATCTCTGGATCTACTGAACCGATTTTGAAAATTCTTTCACCAGTAGAAAGCTAAAATAATTTAATAAAAATAGAGATCTTTATGAAAATTTCAATATGGTAACCCAAGGTAGCAAAACGTTGCCTGTAAAATACATTATTTGACTTGCGCTTAGAAAACTATTGATGATAGATAAAAATTAGTTGGTAGGGTAGGTAGGGTAGGCAGGGTAGCCAGGGTAGGAAAGGTAGGCAGGGTAGCCAGGTTACCCAGGGTAGGCAGGGTAGCCAGGGTAGGGGCAGGTGAGCCAGGGTATACCATGGTAGCCAGGAAAAACTGGGTAGGCAGGGTAGCCAGGGTAGGAAGGCTAGCCAGAGTAGTAAGGGCAGCCAGGGTAGGCAAGGTAGGCATGGTAGCCAGGTTAGGCAGGGTAGACAGGGTAAGCAGGGTAGTGGCAGGTAGCCAGTTGACGGGAGCGAAGCCCCGAGGGTCAGCTAGTACCTAATACAAGTCATCGTCAAACTCAATTTAAACTTGGGTTCTATGTACCTAAAAGCCGGTAGATAGCACATCTATTTAGACGTGACGAGTCATTCATTCTTCGTTCAGTCATTCAGTCTGTTCATTAATATCCGAAACGATTCACGTTTGGCAAGTTGTGATTATTTAATGAAATTCTAAAAGATACCAAGGTCAAATTAATAATGTAAAAATGCATACATTAAGGTAATATGAGATATTAATAGAATGTTGACCACATTCTTTTATCCTAATACTACAGATACTACATTATTGTGGAAAGATTCTCTTTTCCTTAAAAACATCTCTTTCAAGTTGTAAATCAAAGATATAGCCCTCGCCAAAAATATTGGCCGCCCTGAAGTTGGATTCCCGGATGCGTGAGGCACGAAACGGTGCTGTTTTGTATGAGATTTCCTACTGCGCAGCCATTGTAGCCAACTTCAGGGTGGCCAAGAACTATATCACTAAATGATGTTAACGCGTGTAACAAACGAATGCTCTAATGAAATAACCTTCAGGAAAGTCAAAGCACTCGGTATTCGGTGGATATTATCGATATTGAAACCCATGAAACCACACTGGCCCTGATTCAAAATATTTCTTGAAGAGATTGAATAAATGTGAATTTGGGAATTTAGGTCATCTCATCAATAAATTCGTCAAGTATTGGGTACAATGACCTGCGAAAACGTAGATCACTTGGTTCAATTAATGTGTGGTTCTCTGTATCACTTCATGACGTCATTTTTGATGTCGCCTTATGCATCGTACGATATGACGTCCTTATTGCGGTCAAGGTTTTTATAGGTCGATTTTACCCAGCTTTAGCTATCTGGCAGCCGCGGCTTGTGAAAAGTAAAATGTCCTTACCTTCATTATAGGCAGTTGGCTCCACGTCCGTGTAAGGTGGTGATAAGTATGGAGACTGCGGCAGGGGGTTGTATGGCGGAGGAGCCTCAGGAGCCGTCGCTGTGATACGAGCCGTCACTGTACTCGACTGGTTCGAACCTGAAACAACATCATAAGGGTTTATAAAGAACAATACCTTTCAAGGTCTTTGTGTTGAGGATTTTAGACGATTAGTCTATTGTTACGGCTTTTGAAAAAAAATCTAAGAGTAATTATAAAATATTATAGCTTAAGAGGAGAAAGGATCTTTTTATAGCTTGTTATTTGTAGTGCAGGTATTATATCAAAAAACAATAGTATGGCTACATACAGGTGCCTCTTTCCGATAGCCACTGAAGAACTGTCGATTCACAAATCTAATGTCCTACTTATCGATTGCACAAAATGGACCTCATTCACAACGCATTTTGTATTTGTAGATTATTCCTACAAAACATGATGTCACAAAGGCAATTGTGTTTGTGAGCATGTGTGCTTTTACAGCCTATTAAGCTTTAAGCCTGGATATTTTCCCGTTTGTTGGAAAAGACTCATGGTATATTACCACATGGTACTGTACCCAGAAAACACCTCTGCGTCAGTTACGCAATCGGGGAATACGGGCGTGGTGAAGATAGTCAAACAATTATTATCTATACTAATATTAACCATGTTTGTGAATTGTAGAGTGTAATCTCTGGATCTATTGAACCGATTTAACTGAAATTTGGCATGGAGATATTTTGAGACCCTGGGAAGGAGGATTTGTATATATGTATTTTATTGTACACCACAAAAAAAGTAGGTACAGGACAAACATTCAATCAGTCAATCTCAATCAATCTGTGAAGCCTATACCCAACTATATTTTTATAATACTATATTGCGGTCGGCTTCCAGTTAAACTGGATCCCAATATTTTACACTAGCTGTTCCCCGCGGCTTCGCTCCGGTGGTATACTCCACATGACCAGTTTTCGGAAATAAAATAGCCTATGTTACTCAGGAATAATGTAGCTTTCTCCTGGTGAAAGAATTTTCAAAATCGATTCAGTAGTTTTTGAATCTATCCATCATACAAATCTTTCTTCTTTATAATATTAGTGTAGATGTAGATAGAGCGACTGCCTATCTATCCTCCACAACCCAGTAACTGGGTACCACGATACCCCTTAGCAAGACTGGTGCCATATTCTGGTCGACTACTGACTTTCCGTACCAACTAAAAAAGACAAATGACAACCGGGACTAACAGCTAGCATTACGGAGAAAAAACAGCACTTACCGGCATTCTTAAAGATCTCAGGGTAGCGCAGCAGGTATGCGATGATGCCGACGACGAGGGCTAAGAACAGCAGCACGGCGATGCCGATGAGCAGCCACACGTAGGTGGGCGTCGTCACCGGCGGCGGGGGGCTGGGGGACACGCACTCTGCGTTCACGTCGCCGCGACGGTCCGCCACCAGCCTGCAAGAAACACGAGTGTAATGACGTCATGAAAATCGAGCGAGCTAACAAGTCTGTTCACCTCGTAACTTTAAGTAAAAAAAAAATATTCAAAAAATCTTTAAACAAGGCATGTTTACGGCTTAAGAAATGAACTAAAAATACGTAAACAAGTAAATCATGCTGTGCAGTCGGAGGATACATATTCGCGAGCTGACTGACCAAACCAGATTCTTGAGCTAAGAATCATCAAAATCGGCCAACACGTTTGGTCTCTAGAACGCCACATAGGAACAAACATACATAGAACTCCTTCGGCAGTCGGGTAAAAACTCATCATTAAAACTTAGGCGATGTGAGCTTGAGGTGAGATCTCAATACCGTAGAGGTAGACCAGCCGGTAGAAAGACATGTCTTCAAGTTTTCACGGTGAGATATTTACCGTATAAACCGGCCGATCGCACTTTTGTGGATCTGATAACGGCACTGGTGGCCACCCTGGCCCATTAGGTAGCCACGCCAACCGCATTACCACATTAAACAATAGACGTATACCATCGTCTCTCAAAGAAACGAGCCACCGTGTGTCATTCGCAACACCACTTCGAACCAACTTCCAGTAAACGCTGTCCTTTTAATAGACAAAAACCCATCAAGTCCATGCTTAGTTTGACCAAAATATGCTTCTGAATTTGTAAGTTTTCAAATGGCACCTAATTATAGAAAAAGAAAACTGCTGCAATGTTTTTAAGTGGACAAGGAAGTCTATTTTCAGACCGGAAAAATAACTCTGACATTAGCATGAAAATGCAGCACATCTCAGAAATCCGAATGATTCGTCATAACCCGTATTTCCCCAATTGACGCTGCAAACGGCTGCCAAGCGGCGCGACCCTGGTGGACATCGTTATCATGATAAAATTCGACATTTCATCTTCGTTATTAGGTACAACAAATTTATCAAAAAACCCATTGAGTCAAATGCTCGTTGGCTTGTTTCAAATGAAGGAACTACGTGCATTGAGATTAATCGCTTTCGGTTTCACGGTTTTACATCAGCGCAGCGTACCCAACTGAGCATTATTATATGCCATTCTGTACTTATGCCAATCAACAAATTCTAACAAGCTATGAAAACAACGTCTTCTGCTTATCAGTGCGTATTAAATGTGCAGTCCTTGCAGACAAAATGATGTTTTTAGATCTACAAAAGTTCAGTACAGTTCATCAAAATGTATGGTAAGCCAAGCAACTACCATCACAGAGTTGAATAATACGACCCTTAAATTAGCCGTGGCACTAAAGATAAGAGTGTAACAAATGCCGGTTATATTCCACGGTCAAATTATCGCAGAAATGTGTTTAATGGATAAGGATTTGACGAAGACAATACACTATCTACCTACTGCCGTTAAAAATCATTAGGCGATAGTTAAACAAACACTTCTATCTTTGACTATCGTTAAACAACATTTTGAGGAATCTTTTTACACAAACAAAGAGACGGATATGTTATTGCACAATCAATTAGCTTATTACAATGTGTAACATATTATTGTATGTCCTCTGCATATGGTTTTCCTCATTCTGTTAGTGATTTAGATAATTTATATTTCTAGTTTCCATGAACATCTGTTTGTTTGTTATCACTCCGTACGCACGCTATACAGTAGGAAGTTAAGAATCGTCAGTTCGTCAGCAAATTAGCATGACTGCGTGACGCGTAACATCAACAAATTATCACATAGCCACCGGTGGCCACCGGGTATAGTGTTACTAATTTGTACGAGCAAACATCTTGGGACCACAACAGCTGTTTAAAAAGAAGCAATGAAGCTCTCCCTGGCTATATGTATATACCTATATACTGTCTAACGAAAACGTTTTCGGAAAAGGTTTATAGCATTAACAGCAGCAGATGACGTAAAAGATTCTGATTACCGACAGGTAGTAACAGGCACGACGCTGCATCATGAGAATATTTTACAGAATAGACATCTGTCAACTTTCAACCGTCACAAAAATGTGTCCAGTATGGCTTATTTTCCTTTTAAAGCTCAATCAAGCTTTGAAATGCTGTAGTTAGACTAAATACAGTACAAATTCGATACTAACTCGTTGATACAGGCTCCACATTCCGCGACGGACTTGATGCAGGTGTTAATGGCTTGTGGCGGTTCCCGCTTGAGGTCTTCACAAGAGAGGCATTCCCTGCAGATGTGGGCATCCGTCTCGCAGTAGTAGCCGTCGCGGCACTGCACGTCCTCTGTGCAGGACACTGGCTGAGCTCGCGCTGGCGAGCTAAGCACCGCGACACACAATACCAGCAACCTAAAACAATAAAAACATGCTTTATAGGAAATATAGAAATTCAAATTGTAATTTGAAGGCAATTCCGAAAAAAAATCTTTCGTGTTTAAGCAATTCGTCTGCTAAACAAGTTTAACAACGTAAAAAAATACTGTCATTGAATAGTATTGCCATTTAAAAGTGTTTTACGTTAATCCGCAGATCCTATCAAATTTATGGGAAACTTTAAATGTTTTGCTTTAATAAGACTGATTATGTTGGTTATATAAAATAGTCAAGCTTTCGTTTAACCTAAATTGATAGCGCTGACTTTTGGTTTTCGCTCTACCCACTGACTCCCTAAACTACTAAACTTATTAATCCTTCAATGGGCTTAATGGGTTTAGGATTCAATGTATAAACGTAGCTAGTATTATTTACAAACACCACACGACCACATTTTATGTCGTCAAGAATATAATAATATTTATGGTTCATCATTTGCAGTCGTCGATGATTCAAATTCTAAGTAAAATCTGTACCGTGAGACCTAATACCCAGAAAGATTCACCAGTTTCGTGAGTCTCATTAGTCAACATACTAATACATTTGCCTGTGTTATTTCAAATCAGTACAAATTCGCATTGTAAGCTTAGTGTGTGACGAGGTTCTGTCATGTGTGTATTACAACAAGCTTCTGCAATGTGTTTACTGTACTTATTATTTTGTAATGTCTTTAATGGTTATGAGTCAATAAAATTATTATACAACCTCAGAGTATTGACTCTGAGCAGAATAATGAATGACTAACAGATTTGTTGTTAGGCGTACAACGTCACCTTAGCAAACAAATTAAGAAGGGAACTGAAAAGGACCGAGTGTTGAACCCTGTAGTACGCCCCTTCAGGTTTAAGGACCTTAACTTATTTAAGCAGAAAACAGAGTAGGACCAGAAATTGAACCCTGTAGTACACCCATTGTAAAATAGGGACCTTACCTTTTTTAAGCATTACCTAAAAACTTTTTCGATGTTTTAGGCGAATTGAAAATATACATAACAGGTTACATCAGTTTATTACTAACTTAGCAACAGACAGATTAGGTAAAAATCTGGTTCGACGGTTCAAAACCTACACTCAAAACAGAGTGAGAGATGCGGTTCATGCGGCCTCCTACGTGCGAGTAGCTCCGAGATTCGCCACCAACGTCACTCGCTTATTCACCGGACTATTTTAATTCTAAATACAAAGCATGCCCGCCACTGGCCGACCTGCCTCAAACTCCCCAATTGGAGATGATGCAATCTACAACGCTGTCTGTGATAACTTAATGCCTATTGATTAAGGAATCTTTTTCTGCAGGTCGTTGACGTTTAGAAATCGAATAATCGAGAGTTATTTCAGAGATAACAAGGATTTAAAACAGATAGGTAGATGGTTATTGGCCTTTTGACCTATTTGACACTGGTTTGCTCAGCTCTGTTGCGAACTTGCGACAAGAGCTTACATTTTATGGCTCCATATAGTCCACATAGGACTGCTAAATGCGTAAAGTAGTGGTAACTTTACTACTACGCAATTAAATGATAGAATAAATAACATCACAATGACAACACATTAAATCCTTTACATAGATAGAGTGGAATCATAATTATTATAACACGTGCATTGAGTTGCTTCTCCCGAGCTATTTATATAGTAATACAAAATAATTGAGCGGAACCGAGTCACTGTGGTTTAAATTGTCAAACGCTGAGAATTGCAAGTGAGCTGAAAACTAGTCAACAGGTCGCACGCAGCATGCAACTCTTTTTAATACCCGTTAGCATCTATTACGCACAATATGCTTATTTAGTTACAAAGGCCTTTGATGATTTGCTTCTTAGTTACCTACCATGTATTAAAGCTTACGAGGCTAGCAACAGGCAGAACGGAGTTAGATATGTTTATGGAACAAGTGATTAATACGTCATCATGACTTCCCAAAGTGAATAAATAGAGAAAGAGCATCCAGTTTTCGTGGGTTGAGTGAAATATACTTCATTATAATATCTATAGCAGTTGCAGTAACATGGGCAATTAAATCAGACCAAATTGTATGTGTTGTGAATGTTGTGATTCATCGAATATCATATTTTTATTTTTGCTTTGAGGATAAACCTTTGTGAAAGGAGAATTTGCCGGTTGTTTGGCCTTGAGAGAAAGCAATGTTAGACGGATGCGAGGAAAAAAATCAAGGTCTCACTCAGTGTTAGCAATCACAAATACATAATCTATGTATAGTGACATATTATATTACGCGCTTATTGGTTGTTGAATCATTTTAGAATCCAGTTCGGTGAGCTAAAATCTATATGACCATCGACCTTGAAGCATTGAACAAGTAGGTAATAATACGAATAGGTACAATACAAATCCCTCTGTGGGAGGCGATTGTCTTAATATAACACGCCCATACTAAGGTGAGGTGGGACTACCGAAATAAAAACTAGACAAATAGTTACTGACAAAGTGGCAATTAGGAGCTTTACAAAGCGTCAGCGATCTGAAACCTAAATATAGGTTTCTAACTTTCTACTGAAGGCAAAAGAACGAAGCAAAAGCTGCTTTTCGAACTATAAACTTTCCTTCGTGTCTTGCTTGACGCCTGGCCTGTTAATAGAACGGGGATATATAGATAGGTATCTATTTAGTGCAAGATGTGATTGTATTAAATTAACAATATCCCATTAAAAATTCTATCGCCATTTTGTATAGGGATTTTCAGTGAATTGTCTATTTATTTAATTTCACGTCAACAAGGTTTTTCTCCATCGGTTAATAATGCATCTAAAGTTAAACAGTTTTCTAACCTTGAGCCCACCACTACGTAGGTACTTAAATTTTACTCAAAGTTGTTACTAGAACCTGGCACATTAATTATTGTCATCATTAATTATGTACGAATATTGGTTAAAAAGATACACAATAACCTAGACCCAACCTAATTTCGTGCGATTAATAAAAATAAATAAACCGGATAATTGTTTCATGACGAATTGTTGCATATCTGATCTAAATTCTTATTAATTTGTGAGTGATGTACTAGTCATCTTGTATGTTCTTAGGTCCTTTCCGTGTTTGACTCGTGATTTAAATAAGAAAAAAGTTTACCGAGAAATTACTCGCAATACTCACGGAGTAAACAAACATTAGATGAAAGCATAGGTACTTAAAATTAGAGTTTTCAGCAAAAAAAGATAAAAGTAGGTACGTAACGTAACAAAAGGTACGTCAAAATGCCAAAATAATTTAGTATTTTTGATTTGTTTAGCACAGTCACTAGACTTCAGACCAGACCAGGTCTCAAATTTTATTAGTCAGCACTATACGGTGAGAACTTTTGGTAAATTAATTCAACAAACAAATGAGTTTTATTGAAAATAATACTAATAATTAGGTAATTGAGATGATTGCGAATAAACACAAACATTTGACTTATTCAATTAGCATACATCACCAAAAAAAAGCATGCATCGAACAACAAAAACTGCAACAAATAAAGGTGGCCCACCATTGGCCATTACCCAGCCTACTTACGTACGAAGATTTTTTAATTTTTTGTTTGGATGCGCTAGCCTCTAGTTATGTGAAATAGGATGAGTCATGGTCCGGTTTGCGTAGTACCAAGAGCGGTGTGATACGATTGAAAAGCAAAACGAACGAAATTAAAAATAAAACAGCGCGAGAGCAGGATGGAGATGGCTGCCGATGCCGATACACGCACATGGTCCCAGCGATAAAACGTATTATGTTGCTGGGACGAAGGATAATGTGGCTTATGACAAGCACCAGAAGGATAATATTATTACGGATGACGCAATACTGTGCAATACTTATTTATTTTTTACCTTTACTAGACTTAAAATAATTCTCACTTAACTTTTGAGACTAAACACAAATCGCAATTTGCATTTTCAAGTTTTTGTTTTGAATAGGGCCCGAAAGTTATCTTTTCATATTATATGGAGAATGTTCGAGATGGAATTGCGAAGCTTAGTATCGAAATCCCGAGAAATAGACACATGCAGTCGAAGGACTCGTGGGAAAAAAGAAAAAGATTTATTGAACACTTCTTTTGAGGATCAACACAGTGAAGACATTTATCAATTCCGAAGACTGCGAGGAGGAATTTTTACAAGATAGACCAGTTGCCAGATTTGTCTGTCAGCTGTTATTATTACAAGTTTCAAAACACTGCTTTAAAATTTGAGGAATTGTTACAAGATAGACCAGTTGCCAGATTTGTCTGTCAGCTGTTATTATTACAAGTTTCAAAACACTGCTTTAAAATTTGAGGAATTGTTACAAGATAGACCAGTTGCCAGATTTGTCTGTCAGCTGTTATTATTACAAGTTTCAAAACACTGCTTTAAAATTTGAGGAATTGTTACAAGATAGACCAGTTGCCAGATTTGTCAGCTGTTGTTATTACAAGTTTCAAAACACTGCTTTAAGATTTGTACCTGGCTACCTGCACATCTTTCACATTGTAAGTTCGCAAGGCAAACAAGACAGGACACACCGGTGGGTACGCGTTGTATAGGTTGCTTCCAGAATCCGGACAGAAGTACAGGACTGTTAAATGGGGTCATGTTCATCTCGCAAATACTTAAAGACTAGGCAAAAAGACAGGAAGGAAACATAGGCGCTATCTCATTTCATTACAGACTAGGAAACTAAGATGTCCTTATGCCGTTATAAATATATTCTCGGGAGAGGTGTTGAACCAACCATTGGTTTTTTTACGAATGAGATAGGCAATGAAGTATAATAGCATAGCTATAGTGTCATGTGATCAATACGTCATAATAATGAATTAATGACGCACAACTTGTTCTATGCAAAAATGCATAGCAAATCATAAATAAAAGAGTCAAATAGCGTCATAGCGACATTAAGTCCACAACTCAGCAGAACATGGCATCCAGAATTTTTTAATAATCTCATGCCCCTGACGAATAATTGCTGCGCTCAGATCAAGTAAAAAAAGGTAGATCCCGCACGGCCTATAGTTTAGGTGAAGCCACTTTTTTAACTATGTGTGAGTCACTAGAGTGTTGACACTTTTTAAAAAAAAAGTCCCTCAAATTATTTAAATGGGATTAAATATTAATTTCATCATTTTAAGTAAATACTTTATATGCAAATGTGAAAGGAAATCTGTCTGTTTGTTTTTAATAAACGCGTGCAGTCGCTCGTGTGTAAGAACACCGAGCAGCTCAGAACAAGTTTTTTTACTAAAAATACAACAAAGTTTATGTAAAACATGTTTATTACAAAAACAACCATTCCATGGAATTAAACATATACTTTTTCAGATGGAATGAAAAGTATAAGTATTTAAGTACAAAATAGAGCATTAACTTATAACAGAATACTAACCAACTTAGTGAACTTTAAAAAAGATTGAAACAAGGTGACCTATTTCTGTCGTTCTAACGGAGGTATCTACTTCAAGGTCGTTTTTGTTGAATTTAAGAAAAATGCCTAAGACTTGCATGTCAGAAATAGGTTGTAGGTACTTTTTGTGTATTTTAACATAATTATATTTTTTATGTACATACGTATTTTTTACGTCCTTTATGCTGTATGAGTTTTTTTAATTTTTGGCGCTTAGAACCCAGTGTCATCGTCAAAGTACGCATTTTACAAATATGATGCAGTCTTATGTTTAAATATTTTTATATTACTAATCGTAATCGTCGTCGTCTTCTCAAAATGGTCTGAACAAACCACACTAGACGACGATGGCTGCCATTGTGGTTCATTTCGGCTCAGTCTTATAGCATTTACCCATTCGTTTCTTATTAAATTTTTCGTTGGATACCTAAAACCATAATATTTGATAGCAAAATAGAAGGTACTCATGAATTTATACAAAAATAAATTAGTTACGAACTAAATATTTACTTTGACTTTGGTTTATGTACAATACATAAAATCATGTGTTTAAATAGAAAATAAACATTAATTGGGTCAACTTAATTATTTTTGTTTGACTTTGCCAACTTACCCACATTTTGGGCAATTAGAAATAAGAATTACTGGCAACATTCTCCCAATATGTCATTTTCGGGGAAAAACATTATCTGTTCCGAATAACCTCAAAATTATGTTGGAAAACCAAAAATACAAATAGTTCTGCGTGTACTTACGTGTGAAACGATATTCCTAAAGACTTCTTGTTTACTATGGTGTTGTTTTTGCACCACTTGACAACACAGGACGGCATTTTTAAAGCAAAGTTATTGCACGACGGTCCGTGAGATACACAGATTACCTCCCAATAGATACCGCATGCCTACTGTTTTGTTTGATTCCGAGATCACCAAATTTGGCGGAAGGCACGGGTTGCGCGGGGAGTGACAAGTGCGCCGTGATTGGCTATTCAAGGTCACGGTACCTGTCGTAGTGACGGGACATGCGCATTAAATGTCGATAAAAATATCGATATTTTTCAAACAGAATGATATTTTATGTAAAATTTCTTAGCCGGCGATTTTATAATTACTATAATAATGATAAAGAAAATACATCGATCGAGAAAATATTTTGATTTTGGCCAAAAGTGATTTAATTCAATTGTAATCCTATGTAAACAGGGCCACTCTGAGCTCTTGTTATGAGTAGACCACAATTAGTTCAAAGTAAAAATAAACTAATTTGTTAATTTTTAAATAATCAATTTTAACAATATTATTTTATTCTCCTATATACCTAATTAAACATCGATCATCGATACTTTTCGATATGCAAAAAACGTATTTGTCTCAACATTTTTACTTCTGTGGGAAAAAGATAGCAATATAGTAATTCCTTATGAGTGAAAGGGACTTTCACAAAAGACATCAACGAGCGCTACTGTAAAGTTTGCAATTTTGATTTGATAACCATTTTAACTTGACCTTTTTTAGATTGGTTAATATTTATTACTTTGCCTACTGGTGGAATATTAACCCATCTTTTTTTGAACTTGAAGGGCTGTTTGATTTTCCACACCATTTTACTGCACAATTCGTAATTTTTTTAAGACAAAACGTTGATAACTATTTTTTAAACAGAATTAAAACTAGAAATCGCTTGCGTCCCTACAGCTCCAATGTCTGGTCGACACTAAAGAGATCATTTCGTGCACTGAGTTATATCAGCGTAAATAGGCTGATGTGTGGTGCGCGTAAGTTGTCTTCTATGCGGAATCTATTGGGAGGTAATCTGTGGTGAGATACTAACAAAATCAGCGTAGTTTTATTGCTTGTGTGTGCGTGAGCGCGTGTGTTTACAAGAATCGGCTGAGTTTTGTGGCTTCACCTAAACTATAGGCCGTGCGGGATCTATCTTTTTTTACTTGATCTGAGTTGCTGCGTATGTGTTGAATTAATGTAATCTTCAGATTTACCATATTATATTGAACTCTTCTGCTTATCGGGACTTTACTAAATGATTCATAATAATCGCACGATCATATAAGGCCTGAACAGGGGCCAGGGGGTCAGGGGGGTTCTTCAGGTTAAGTTGAAGCAAATGCGATTGAGTTGCCGGAACTCCGAGACCAGAGTTCCTAGTCAAGCAAGGGTGTCGAGACACTTTTTTATATAATGAACACCTTGCTCAACTAGGCAGTATTTTTTTGTCGTTAGGCTCGCGGTAAGCGATGATGTGGTTGACGGTGATGCACGCTTGCCTAGAATTCACCTATTCACTCTTGACTTAAAGACTCCTAGGTTGTAGCTATCGGGCATTAAAGTTAAAAGCTTACTTGCTAAGGAGTTGATGAAGTCCGATACAAGTAACAACTAATTTTAGTATTACAAAGTAAATAGTAAGTTCTGAATCAAGCATGCTGTGTATTCAAGCCGGGCATCGGGCTTGTAGGCGTTGTTAGGGCCAAAGTTCCTAAATACTTTGTTGTCCGTCTGTCTGTCTGTCAAGACCCTTTTTCTCAGGAACGCGTGGAGGTATCAAGCAGAAATTTATATCAAATACTCAGGTCTACTGTCCCTTAAAGCTGATGAAATTTCTAAGCCAACGCAATCAAAAGGTACAGCCGTTTATGCCGCAAATTCCCGCAAATATTGGACACTCGCAAGGGAATCAAAACCTACAAGGTACTCTTCCCGTGAACTCAGAATCTTGAAATTTGGTACGAAGCAACGTCTTATAGCACAGATTAAGGAAACATTGCGAAAACCTTATATTTTTAGTTTCATCATATAATAAACATATTTTGAATAATTTTAAACTTACTACCCCTTTCCTCATGAACGCGTAGAGGTATTTGGGTGAACTTTTACTTATATACCTACAGGTTTGTACGGAACCCTCGGTGCGCGTGTCCGTCTCGCAGTTAGCCGGTTTTTACCCGACTGCCGAAGGAGGGTAATATGTTTATAAGTCTATGTTTGTATGTATGTTTGTTGCTATGTGGCGTTCTAGAAACCAAAACGCGTTGGCCGATTTTGATGATTCTTACGTCAATCGATTCGTCTTAACCTCGCGAGTGTCACTGGCTACATTAAAATTGGCAAATAACAAAATGGCGGCTTTTGGACGCCATATTGTGGGTCACAACATTTTTTTTCTTCCAAACCCATCGTGTTGGGTATTAAAATATAGGGTTTAAAGAGGTGATTTCAAAAATATATAACACTTGTATGTTTAAATGTAGCTAATCCTAGAAAAAAAATAAGTATTGTAATAAAGTTATAAATAAAAAAAGTTAGTTAAAAAATAAAAAAACCCGACTGCTTAAAAAGCGAACAAAAAAGTCGTAAACAAGAAGAAAATCATGCTGTGCAGTCAGAGGATATATCTGGTTTTGGTCAGCCAGCTCGCGAACATGTATCCTCCGATTCTAGTTCAGTACTCGTCAAACTTCTTGGCCGCCCTGAAGTTGGCTTTTTTATTTTATTGTAGGTATTTTACCCGATTACTCAAAGACTGAAATTGAACTGATTTGGAAAAGTCTTTTTTTTTTTAAAGGATGTACTTCCCAGGTCATCAGGTTGGGATCTGATGATGGGATCCTGGATAAATCGAGGCAACTTCTCAAATATTAGCATACATATTATAGCGATTTTGGTATTTTCATCAACAATGCAATTATTTGCCCTCAAAAAATGTAATTTGATGAAATAGAACTGTTGAAGAAGACCACAGATGGCCAATGGAATTCCTTAGTGCTAGGTATGTCACGGGTATAAGATATCTCGAATAGTTAACCGACTGTGATGAACAAATACTTATAAATAAATGGTACTGATGAAAATGGTACCATCGAACTGATCTGATGATGAAGTCGAAAGGTAGGGACTGGAACTCCGATAAATGTATCCTAGTCGTGTTTGGGCTTATTGGAATAGTCATGAGATGTACTTTGGCTAAAAAACCAACAAAACGAAAAATTACTTTCTTTTCCGAAGTCGGTGTCGAAAAACTGAAAACAATAGGTACCAAAGACACCGACTTCGGAAAAGAAAGTTATTTTTCACTTTTTAGTGTTTTTTTGGAAGTCGGTTTGTTTTTTTGATTTTTGATTTATAGTTATTGGGTTTCTTTTTGTAGTGTCACCAACACCGTAGCCTTTTTACAAGGTTTTATTGTTTCAGCTACGTCGGTGTCGGTAATTGATTTTGATTTTAACGGGGAAATACGATGCCCAATGTTAAGGGCCTACGTACGCTTTAGTGCCGTAAAACGGTAACTTTCTAAAGCATACTCCTCAGTAATAGCTTGGTTAAAAGATTTGAAAAAAATATATATTTATTATTGATTCATGTACATCATTTTGAACACAATACATAAACACATAACATAATTTTGAATACAGAAAAATTGATGGCTGGATATAAAAATATTTTTAAACATCCAAGTCGTTTTGGAGGAGTTTCCAAAAGTTGCGAAAAATATCGTCTTGTTAATAATTTTTTTAAAGCAAAACTATTAGTTACACGAAAAAACCTTGTGTTCAAAATTATGTTCATGAATCAATTTTTTTATTTTTTTTTCAAACCTAGCTGTTACTGAGGAGTATGCTTTAGAAAGTTACCGTTTTACGGCACTAAAGCCCGTAGGCCCTTAAGACTGGTTCAAACATTCAGTCTTCAGCAGTTCAGACTTCAGACTACCCGAAGCAATTGCCAAGGATCTTCGCTGCATGAGGGACTGGCAGATTTACGTGCTTTCCTGATAGCTTTGCACGGGGGGAGAGGATTCCGTATGGAAAGGATCGCCACTCCTACAGACCGACCGCTAACATTGATCGTTTGACTGATGCGGTTGTAAGAAGCCACGAGCCCGTCGAATTTATTATCCTCGTTTTTTTTTTCGAATTGCGAAATCTTCAACGTCATTGGCGGAGTGCCCGGATACTTAATCTAGTCTAGTACTAAAACTTATTGTGACTTATCCAATAAATCTGAACTGAAAGCGGATATCTAAACTATCTAATTTTTAAGCCCGTAATAATAACTATAACAGTGTTAAGTTCTAAGAAGCCGCTTGAGAGTGAGACCGCATTTGTCAGCACGTGGCATCGCACCACCTGAATTTTATGTTTTTAGGGTTCCGTACCCGTGGAGTCTTAGTAATAGGGTCCCGTTTTTACCCTTAATAAACGGTACCCTATTACTATGACTCCGTTGTCCGTCTGTCCATCTTCAGTCTCTCTGTCTGTCTGTCACCACGCTGTATCTTATGAACCGTGATAGCTAGTAGTAGCTAGCAGTGACAGTTGACTGTATTAGTATAAAAACACATACTAAAAACAGAATAAAATAAATATTTAAGTAGGGCTCCCATACTACTAACGTGATTTTTTTTGCCGTTTTTTGCAATAATGGTACGGAACTCTTCATGACCGAGTCCGACTCTCACTTGGCCAGCTTTTTTTACTGACTTCTAAAAACGAAGAGGATCTCAATTCTTCCGATTTTTTTTATGATCCATTTCTATTTCAGTGGATAATTCTTTACCAAACAACAGGAAACAAACAACTGCCGGAATTGAAGTTTGTTTTGCAGTTTGTAACTATGTTATTCATTTTCCTGCTTATTTAAAAAAACAAATACATATACCTATCACTTTACTTGAATAGAATAATTGTTGATTTGCAGAGAATGTAGGTGCAAAAAAAATACAGATGTTTTATAATTAGGTACCTATAGGTAGATAATTAGGTGTTTTTATAGATAGTTATTATCTATATTTCTGTGGTTTTTTATCACAAAGTAGGCAGTAATTCAGTATAAAACAAAGTTGTATGCCTCTGTCGGTTTATCTGCTTACCAATTTCTTATAACCATATCTGTCTACAAGGAAGGCTTTTGTTTATAATTTGTCCCGTGCGACGCTGGGGCGGCTCTTTTGTTTTTATAAAAATAACATTGTGTTGGTGTCTTCAAATTACGTTTTCCTGTTATGTAAGAAGATACGATACCTAACTCTGTTGATCAGTGATTTTTTTTCTGACTTTGAACCGTTTGTGATTTAGTTTAGCTAAATAAATGGCCATGTGATCAATTTAGCAATGCCGGGACTCGTGTTTTTACCCGACTGCCGAAGGAGGGTAATGTGTTTATCAGTCTAAGTATGTATGTATATTTGTTCCTATGTGGCGTTCTAGACACCAAACGCGTTGGCCGATTTTTATGAATCTTACGTCAATCATTTCGTCTAAACCATAGGTCTAAACCCTGCGAGTGTCACTAACTACATTAAAATTGGAAAATAGAATTGTCGGGGGTCAAATATTTTTTTCCAGGGTTTTGCAGGTGTTTTTAGGGTTTCTTTGTATACATTTTTGTAGGAAATAATACAAGTTATGCGAATTTTGGTAAAAACGCACACCGAATTCATTTATAAATTAGGTACCTACTTTTCTTCAAAAACCTTGATATTTTTTAATTGGTGTCATGTGGTCATTGGAGTTTATCGTTTTTAGGGTTCCGTACCCAAAGGGTAAAAACGGGACCCTATTACTGAGACTCCGCGGTCCGTCTGTCTGTCTGTCTGTCTGTCACCAGGCTGTATCTCATGAACCGTGACAGCTAGACAGTTGAAATTTTTACAGATGATGTATGTCTGTTGCCGCTATAACAACAAATACTAAAAACAGGATAAAATTAATATTTAAGGGGGGCTGCCATACAAAAAACGTGATTTTTTTGCCGTTTTTTTGCAATAATGGTAAGAAACCCTTCGTGCGCGAATAGGACTCGCACTTGGCCGGTTTTTCTTTCTGTTGAAAGTACAGGTCATTCAAACGTAAGGGCGGCACTGAAGTTTGCTTTTCACTGGAGGGTACACCCCCTCGCTGTCACATGAATTCATTACGAAGCGAATTATAGCCTCGTTCCGGTTCGCTATTAAATTTGAATCTACCTGTAGATGAAGTGTTGCCCAAATAGATGGATAATTTACAAATAAGTCTGATCAGTGCTGCCGTAAGTGTTGGTTCGGATTGTTCATTCTAGCTTTAGACCAGGGTTGTTGCTGATGCACCTTTTTTTAGGGTTCCGTACCCAAAGGGTAAAAACGGGACCCTATTACTAAGACTTCGCGGTCCGTCTGTCTGTCCGTCTGTCTGTCACCAGGCTGTATCTCAAGAACCGTGATAGCTAGAGAGTTGAAATTTTCACAGATAATGTATTTCTGTTGCCGCTATAACAACAAATACTAAAACAGAATAAAATAAATATTTAAGGGGGCTCCCATACAAAAAACGTGAATTTTATGCCGTTTTTTGCTATAATGGTACGGAACCCTTCGTGCGCGAGTCTGACTCGCACTCGGCCGGTTTTTTCTTATCTTTAAAAAACGGATAAAGCTTGTTTTTTCATTTTCACTGGCTAAAAACATATAAATCCATCAGGATGTTTACTCTTCAAGTGATTTTTAAGTGAAGTATTAGTAGACCTAATACTTCACTACCCTAAACACCCTACCTACCCTACACAGAATTATCCTGTTTAGGAATAATCCTGTTTAGGGTTCCGTACCCAAAGGGTAAAAACAGGACCCTATTACTAAGACTCCAGTTTGTCTGTCACCAGGCTGTATCTCATGAACCGTGATGTAGGTATTTCTGTTGCCGCTATAACAACAAATACTAATAACAGAATAAAATAAATATTTAAGTGGGGCCCCCATTCAACAAACGTGATTTTTTTGCCGCTTGTGTGCGACTCGCATTTGGCCGGTTTTTAATTATACGATATAGTTGCTTTCTTGATGCTTGACTAATCTATACTAATATTATAAAGCTGAAGAGTTTGTTTGTTTGTTTGAACGCGCTAATCTCAGGAACTACTGGTTGGAATTGAAAAATTCTTTTTGTGTTGGGTAGTCCATTTATCGAGGAAGGTTATAGGCTATATAACAACACGCTACGACCAATAGGAGCGGAGCATCAATGAAAAATGTTCCAAAAACGGGGAAAATTTATTCTTTTTGAGACGCAACGTATTTAGAGTAGGTGGGCTAGCTTGGTAGGTAGCCAGTTGACGGGAGCGAAGCCGCGTGGGACAGCTAGTTTAAAATATGTAGGTTTCACGGGCGCCATTAATAAACAAATTTTACAACAGTTTACGAAAAATATCAATAACTTTCATCCGTAATTAGGTACCTAGGTAATAATCGGTATTATAACGTAATGAATAGTAATAATGAATTGATAATACAAGTTTGTGTGTGACACCACAGGATTTTACTAACACAAAACTCGTAACCGAAAATAACACAAGCCATAAGCCCCGGTCCCTTAACTTCTGTAGTCATGTGACAACTCGAACTTCAGCATTAATAATAAACATATATCAATGCAGATGCTGATGTTAGCAACAACCCTGCTTTAGACTGCTCAGATTGATTGAATAAGTTCTTTAACATGAACTAACCAACGAACATCACTATCAAAACATATCTCCACCAACCATATAATTAGGTACCACTTAATAGTAATAAATAATTCATTAGAATAGTGCAAGCAGGTTGGTGTAGTTAAATAACAAGTGTAATATCAGCAAATAAAAAAAATAAAGGTCGAATGTCACCAAGGTCAGCATAGAGCCAAAATGATGTTGGCCAGCAAATAAATCATGTTACTAAGAAATATTAGAGATATGGAACAGCTAATCATGTACCAATGATTCATAGTCTGGCTGACGCACATAAGCATCAATATAAAAGAATATTTTTAAGAAAAAGTGATTGAAATAGCAGGTGAAATTCTTTTCAGATAGGTAGGTGGGCATAGATATTAATGTTACACTGAAATAATAAAACACAAAAAAACCAAGCAAATCAACCAAGAGAACTTACTGTTTTCAAATTAAAAATGATATTTCACAAAAATAATTTTTAAATGTCAAGTGGCAATCTTATTTTACTTGGATTAACAAAATGTTTCAGAACATACCTACTCGTATATTAAACAACAAGCTTCATCTATAAAGAAATTGTAAACTTTTTTCGACATTCACGCGGGCGATGAATATATAAATCGCAGTAAAGCATACAAGAACAAATTGCCAGACCTTATATTATAAAACCCTGATTCAGTTTTATAACTATCAATTTTATTTATAGGGACTTAATATGAGAAAACTCATAGAAACAAAGTTTATTCTAGAATGAAATTCTAAAGTTCCAATTAAACCTGATTGATAAGACTAAGATAAATAGTCCTGGTACAATGCTACTACATTTCTATTTAACATTGTGACTAAAAATAAATCTGAATAATAATATTACCAGCCTGTAACTGTCCCATAGCAGGACAAAGGCCTGTTCACATACAGAGAATGCATGACTATCACCATGCAGGCATATGCAGTTTGGTGAAAGAAAAGAACTGAAGTTCCAAAATATCAAATTTTATGTAGTTGCTCAACACAAAAAGTTTTCACTGTTTTATAAGTAAGTCAATTAAAGTCATAAAACATTTTCCCTGCTTTGGGACAATGTAGATTTAGAATAAAAATTAAATACGATCTAATTATAATTTTATTATAAAATAAATCAATATAAACTAGGTTTGAAGGATTGTGCAGAATTGTATGCATAATAAGTATGCATTTCATGAACAATATTTCCATGACGTCGAGATAAAAATAGAAAACTCAGTAAAATGAAGAAGAAATATAGAATAATGAATCATGAAAGATGGGCAATCCAAAATGTGAATGTGAAATGTTTCATGAAAAGATAAATGACATATAATAAACTAAAATCTTTTTAAGAAATAGGTGCACTGAAATAATATATAACTCCCAGTAAAGCATACAAGAACAAGTTTTTAGCCCTTAAAAATCCTGATTCCGTTTGAATATTAAACTATCAATTTTATTTTATATGAGTGACTTAGTATCAGAAAACTCATAGAAACAAACTTTATTCTTAAATGAAATTCTACACTTCCAATTAAACCTGATTGATAAGAGTAAGATAAATAGTCCTGGTAACATGCTACTACGTTTCTATTTAACATTGTGACTAAAAAATAAATTAGAATAATAATACACACATAGATAGATTGGATTGTAGATTGCCCATGCCAGGGCAAGGCCTCTTCTCATACAGAAATCTGGCTATTGATCACCATGCATGCCTAATGCAGGTTGGCAAAAGAAAAGAACTGAAGTTTAAAAATTGCAAATTTTAAAGTTGCTCAACAGTCACCACAGTAAATAACTCCGCCCCTAAGACGACCCACTGACCAATATTTTTACAAAAAGTTACCATTGTTCTATAAATAAGTCAATTAAAGTCATAAAAACTTTTCCCAGCTTTGGGACAACTTAGATTTAGAAAATAAAAATTGAATACCTAAAATCTAATTATATTATAAAATAAATCATTTTAAAATAAAAATTATTGATCAAGTTTTTAATCAATCAAAATCGGGTTTGAAGGATTGTGCAGAATTGATGTATACTAAGTATCCATTTCATGAACAATATTTCCAGGATGTAGAGGTATAAATAGAAAATTGAAGAAGTAATATAGAATAATGAATCATGAAAGTTGGAAAATCCAACATGTGAATGTGAAATGTTTCAAGAAAAGATAAATAACATAGGCATGTATGTGAAATACTTGAACAATTAATTTACTAGAAACACCTACAGAACCACTTGAGGTTTCAATAAAATAAAAGTTTAATTTTACAATTTTCTTAGTGTATGTATCTGGAGATTTCCCCTATTTTAAGTAAATATGCAGAGAATCCATCTATTTTCTATAAATTCATGCAGTTTGACATTCAGAATACAGAAATTTGTAACTTACCTCAACATTATAAATATCACTTTGTTCCTGTCTGATCCAGTCGCAACTGTCTCTGACATGCAATTATGAAGTACACAATTTAATTGAGCAAAAACACAAATGTTATTGTTAACACGTTTTTGATGAAGAGATCAATTATTTAAACGTTGAAAAATTAATCTGAAAACTACTAAACAACACGGCGCGGCAGTGCAAGAAAATTTAACGCAATAAATTGCTACAAGGCAGTCCTTTGAAATTAACAATCGGATAGTCTTTGATAAAAATCTTTGCTATACGATTGAAATACTAGCTCTTGGTACGCTAATTTATTCACAAAACATTTGAGGCAACTATCGCCAAACGCCGAAAACTTCAGACTGATGTGATATGACATTTAAAAATTTGTAAACAACCACCGTGCGAACAAGTCTCGACTTGAATTTGACTCTCTGTCTTTGTTGGTTTCCAAATGACAGAAAGAAATAACAAGCTTTGTTGTGCAAAGCGGTGGTTTGCCAATGAAATATACCAATCGGCCAATCGCAATAGGGTACAGGTTCTTTGACTTGACGTTTGTCTGACACTGACGTTTTTTTTTTCTTTGTCATCATCACCGATTTTTTTTTTTAATTTATTTAACGGCCATAGATACAAGTCCTTAAAGCCTAACTTAACTAATTTCCCGATTAATTCTTGATAGTGCTGCCAACTTAAAAAAAAAATAGTTTCTAAAGAATGTTTTACTACCCAATGTCTCTGGCTGCCAGCCTGCCAAAGCAAAAAAGCGCTGTTAGCACTAAAAGCGCTAGGAAGCGCTGATTAATGGTCGCTGTTAAAACGGGTACCTATACTTCATAAAACATAGCTTGATCTCTGCGACAGCCGCCAGTATCAATGCAGCATAGACCTAATAAATAGTATGGACTCGAAATACCTACACTAAAAGCGTGCCTACCTAAATCTTAAAATGGCACTTGTTGTGTCAATCACGGAACACACACACATTATTAATACAAAAAGTAAACAACCATTTGACAGCAGGACTACCACGAACACTACCACAAATTTCGGCAACTAATATGGCGAATATGGCACGTACCTACAACTTTCACTACGTCATAACAAAATGTTGCCATAAAGAGCAACAACTGAAATATTGCTGTCTCTTTTGTCAATTAAGATTACTACATTAGAAAAAATGAGACAAAACGATGTTTCACATTCTGTATCGTATTTCACTCATATTTGTATAAGCTAATGTATGTATAGAACATTGGGGCGCCTCCATGTTTTTCCTAGCTCAATGCAATGCAGTGACAATCAAAGACCTTATACGTATTTCTTACTTAGTAGTAAGAAATACGTATAAGCGTATAATACGTAGCCTGTCAAGCGCTATTGTCACCAAAGACCTTATACCAAAGACCTTATACGTATTTCTTACTACTAGACTGTGTACCAAAATTTTTTGTTTAGCTAAAATGAAATCTATCATCATACATCTAGGTTAGCTATTTCCTTATAAGCGGTAACTAACCAAAAGCGGTCCTGGCTAGAGGGTTTCCGCTGGTAGTGTGTCCTTGTCTGACCTCTTGCTAGCTCAACTAATCATTGGGTTTGGTAGAAATGGTAGAAAATTTTATATTTTCTTTTTATGTTATACCAAAACGAACAATTCATAGACTTTGACACGTATTTAAATATTTCTATAAAAGTATATAATATTTCTACAGTTCCTATATTTAATCAATACGTTGTATTTCAAAAAAATATTCATTAATACTGAGTAAGAGTAGTACTTTTAAATGTTTGGGCCTGGTAATATTAAATGTAGGATGGTCGTTTGTGGATTTTTTGGCGGACTTTGTTCGAGTGAAATTCAGCGGCTGTTAATATTATTTGCAAATTGATTCCTAGTGGAATATAATTGGTGTAGTTTTATTTCTCAACAGTCTACGCAACTGGCCCATATGTGAAATCATAGAGATCCTTTGATGTATATTTAGCTGCCGGTATTTCAAAGCACCGTCAGAAGACTGCAGGGTCATCTAACGCCTCTCCTTCATGAGCTTAAGAGTAGGATCAGAGAGCTTTTTGTTCCAATCTATACGATGGTCTTGAAGAATTAAACTTGGCATTTGAGGATTATTGAGTCCTCCCCCTCTCTTCGAACTTCAGATAACCCTTTTATACTCCATCGTAAACTGCTCAATTCCTCTTCGAGTTCGGTGATTTTTTCGTCGGTCCGGAGTGTGCGCGTGTTGTACGTTGCCAGGTCCAGGCGTCGGTATTTGTTGGGGTAGCCGGATCTCGTCCGGGATTCTTAGCACCCCTTGCCATACCGTAACTTCGACCGCTACCGTAGTCGAGGGTACAGGCTGCCGGGCAATAGGGGCTATGTTTTATTTGTGCTATTCATGGGGAGTGCTTTGCAGGCGGGTTGGCGATCGCAGTATGGTTATTACAAGTGCACATAGAACGCTGCTGCCCATTCTCTGGTTTTTTCCTTAGTCGCCTCTTACGACACCCATGGGCAAACATGGGATGGTGAAATTCTTTACGCCCGACACCATACGGTTAGTGATGTAGATGCCAAAAAATATAAACACCTTTTTTTATTAACTATAAATTAGGTAGGTTTAGGTAGCGCAGTTAGGTAGCATCAACGGTACATATCGGAATACTTCAACTATCGTTTTTACAATCAATTTGTCCCATGTTCTGTTTGGTCATGGTCACCTCATTAGAAAGAGACACACTACCAAAGGCTCCCTTTGGTAGTGTGTCTCTTTATACGTATTTCTTACAACTAGACTGTGAACCAAAATTTTTTGTTTAGCTAAAATGAAATCTATCATCGGACACCTAGGTTAGCTATTTCCTTATAAGCGGTAGCTAACCAAAAGCGGTCCTGGCGAGAGGGTTTCCGCTGGTAGTGTGTCCTTGTCTGACCTATTGCTAGCACAACTAATCATTGGGTTTGGTAGAAATGGTAGAAAATTTTATATGTTTCTTTTTATGTTATACCAAAACGAACAATTCATAGACTTTGACATTTATTTAAATATTTCTAGAAAAGTATATAAATATTTCTACAGTTCCTATATTTAATCAATTCGTTGTATTTTTAAAAATTATCATTAATACTGAGTAAGAGTAGTACTTTTAAATGTTTGGGCCTGGTAATACTAAACGTAGGGTGGTGGTTTGCCGATTTTTTGGCGGACTTTATTCGAGTGAAATTCAGCGGCTGTTAATATTATTTGCAAATTAATTCCTAGTGGAATACAATTGGTGTAGTTTTATTTATCAACTGTCTACGCAACTGGAATATATGTGAAATCATAGAGATCCTTTGAGGTCAAAGCACCGTCAGAAGACAGCAGGTTCATCTAACACCTCTCAGAGAGCTTTTTGTTCCAATCTATATAATGGTCTTGAAGAATGAAACTTGAAGAGACTTGGGATTTGAGAATTATTGAGTCGGGGAGGAATCTCTTCGAACTTCAGATAACCCTATAGTACTCCATCGTAAACTGCTCAATTCCTCTTCGAGTTCGGTGATATTTTCGTCGGTCCGGAGTGTGCGTGTGTTGTACGTTGCCAGGTCCAGTCGTCGGTATTTATTGGGGTAGCCGGATCTCGTCCGGGATTCTTAGCACCCCCCGTAACCTCGACCGCTACCGTAGTCGAAGGTACAGGCTGCCGGGCAATAGGGGCTAAGTTTTATTTGTTCTATTCATGGGGAGTGCTTTGCAGGCGGATTGGCGATCGCAGTATGGTTGTTACAAATGCACAGAGAACGCTGCTGCCCATTCTCTGGTTTTTCCCTTAGTGGCCTCTTACGACACCCACGGGCAAACATCGGGTGGTGAAATTCTTTACGCCCGATACGGTTAGTGATGTAGATACCAAAAAATATAAACACTTTTTTTTATTATCTATAAATTATGTAGGTTTAGGTAGCGCAGTTAGGTAGCATCAACATATCGTAATACTTAAACTATCATTTTTACAATCAATTTGTCCTGTGTTCTGTTTGGTCATGGTCACCTCATTAGAAAGAGACACACTACCAAAGGGAGCCCTCTCGCTCGGACCGGTTTTTGCGCCATAGTGCACAGTCTAGTAGTAAGAAGTATAAGGTCTTTGTTTACGGTATACTTATGTTCGTACGGTTCGTCGTCAGTTTGACATAAATATCGCAGAGAAGTATAGAAGTACGAGGTGCATTCAATAAGTACCTAGCCTCATCGCCAGAGGGAAAAAAAAAGAGAAAGATTTTTACCACAGTGTAGCACATTCTTTTTTCAAATTTTCATTCCAATCCCTTCATTTGTTTTAATTTGACAACTTATGGAAGCGAACGTGTCGATCGGTTTTACAAAAATGGAAAAAGAGCAATATCGTTCGGTGATTCGATTCCTATTTTTGGAAGGGAAAACGCGCATCGAAATCAAAGAGCGCTTGGATGCTGTGTACGGTGACTCTTCTCCATCGATGGCCACCGTCAAGAATTGGTTCAACGAGTTTGCACGTGGCCGTACGTCGGTTTTTGATGAACCACGTCCAGGTGCACCGAAAACAGCTGCTACGGAGGAAAACATTAAAAAAATCCATGATTTCGTATTGGCAGATCGCCGATTGAAGGTTCGGGAGCTACCTGAGACTGTAGGCATTTCAGAAGGAACAGTGCATCATATTCTTCACGAGGAACTCGGCATGAGAAAGCTGTCGGCGCGATGGGTGCCGCGTTTACTCACACCAGAAAACAAGCGCAACTGTGAGACCACATCGGAGACGTGTTTGGCGCTGTTTAAGCGGAATCCAGCGGAGTTTTTGCGTCGTTTTGTGACCGTCGATGAAACCTGGATCCACTGGTACACACCAGAGACCAAGGAGCAATCAAAACAATGGATCCAGACCGGGGAACGTGCTCCAAAGAAGGCGAAAACTGTAAAATCGGCCGGAAAAGTTATGGCCACCGTTTTCTGGGATTCACAAGGTGTGATCTACATCGATTACCTCGAGAAGGGTAAAACAATTACAGGGCTTTACTATGCCGATTTATTGGGCCGATTCGACGCCGAATTAAAGAAAAAACTACCCCATCTGGCGAAGAAAAAAGTGCTGTTTCACCACGACAACGCACCGGTTCACACGTCTGCCGCTGCCATGGCCAAATTGGTCGAATTACGCTACGAATTGCTGCCCCATCCACCGTATTCTCCAGATTTGGCCCCTTGTGACTTCTTTCTGTTTCCTAATCTGAAAAAATCACTCGCCGGGAATATATATGGATCGAATGAGGAGGTCATCGCCGCCACGGAGGCCTATTTTGCAGAGTTTGACAAAAAATATTTTTCCGACGGGTTAAAAAAGTTGGAGCATCGCTGGGCTAAGTGTATCGAACTAAAAGGAGACTACGTTGAAAAATAAATTGCCACTTTTCCAAAATTTTCGTTTTCTTTTTGTAGGCTAAGTATTTATTGAATGACCCTCGTATAAGGCCTCATTTACGGAGACGCGGGGCGTCGCGCGTCGCGTTGGGCGGCGCGGACCTTTCCGTATATAATAGTACTCTGTGGCCCGTGCTGCAAAACATAAACAACATTAATGGCCGTTTTTTCTGTTGTCAATTTTGAATATTTTGAATGTTGACATTTATGATTCGTTGGTAGTGACATCTAGTACGACCTATGCGAATTATTCGCCTTTAGTTTTAGGAACAAGAATAATAGATGGCGCACCAAAAAAAAAGGTTGCGGGCTAGATGGCAACACTGTACCCCCCCTGAGTAAACGGATTGTCGGCCTGAGTGGTGGTGCGTTGGCGAGAATATTGATAAATGCAATATTTTATATGGGCGACGAGGAGAAAACCGTATAGTGAAATGAAGTTGTTTTTCTTATAAAACAAAAACATATTTAAAAGGAACGTGAAGACCTTGCTATAAGATCAAAAAAAAATGTGATGACGGTGACAGTTAAAATCAGTGGCAGTGCGTAGTACACATTGAGATAGGAAAAATATGGAGGCGCCCTATTATTCTATACATACATTAGCTTATACAAATATGAGTGAAATACGATACAGAATGTGAAACATCATTTTGTCTCATTTCTTCTAATGTAGTAATCGTATTTGACAAAAGAGACAACATTATTTCAGTTGTTGCTCATTATGGAAACATTTTGTTATGACGTAGTGACAGCTGTCAGTACGTGCCATATTCGCCATATTAATTGCCGAAATTTGTGGTTGTGTTCGTGGTAGTCCTGCTGTCAAATGGTTGTTTACTTTTTGTATTATTAATGTGTGTGTGTTCCGTGATTAACACAACCATAGCATCGGCAGCCATTTTAAGTGCCATTTTAAGGTTTAGGTAGGCACGTTTTTTTTGTAGGTATTTCGAGTCCATACTATTTATTAGGTCTATGGTAGTACATTATTACCTCAATGGTGGCAGTTCGTTTTTGAAGTGCATCAAATGTTTACTCTATGTAGCGCACTTGCTGAGTAGTGCTGTGGAATTCAACCTCGTAAAACGAGAATCAACGGAACCTGAATCAACGGCTGATGATGAGCGTTCTTCTAATGAGCAATGTAGCAATACTCAAATGTCTGTCATTACAGTTGACATAAACCGCTCACGTATACTGAAGCTGCTGAAATCTTTAGAGACTTCAGTAAATCAGGTGGACCTGACCTAACCTGATACCCCCTGTGTTCATAGTTGCTTGTGCTGATAGTTTTGTTGAACCCATTTATATCCTATTCAAGCTCTCTGCCGAGGGTAAAGTTCCGAAGATTTGGAAGTCTGCTTTCGTCACTCCCGTCTTTAAAAAGGGCGATAAGGCTAATATTGAAAACTATCGACCCATATAAAAAATTTGCCTTTTTTCTAGAATTCTTGAACGCATTGTTTATACCGATGTCTACGCGGCCTTCAGGTCAATTCTTGGTGAGGAACAGCACGGTTTTGTTAGGTCCAGCTCGACCACATCTAACTTACTTCTGTCACAAGAGTTCATTACGGTGGCATAGCACAGCGACAGGTTGACGTAATTTATACCGACTATAGTAAGAGTTTCGACCGTATTAATCATTGTTTGCTGCTAAAGCAGCTGTTTCTCGCCCGAATACACGGTTACCTGTACCGGTGGTTCTTCTCCTATATAGAGAACAGAACACAGGCTGTCGTGCTTCAGGGCTACACCTCAGGTTGGAGTTCCGTCCGTACAGGCGTACCTCAAGGGTCCATTTTGGGTCCTCTGTTATTTATAATATTATATATTGCTCTATATATATTTGCTCTGTTGTTCATTGCAGATATCAAACAATGCTTTCGTCATTCGTATATTTTACTTTATGCTGATGACATGAAGATTCATAAAATTGTGCGAGATATGTCTGATGCATATCAATTGGAAGACGACCTGCATCGGTTTGAAACATATTGTATCCGTAACAAACTCCAATTAAATGTCTCTAAATGCGTCCTCCTAACATTCTCACGTTGTACTTCTTTAATTAACTTTAATTACACCTTGAATGGTCAGCTCATTGGCAGGTTAAATAGCATAAGCGATTTAGGGGTAATCATAGACAACAAGCGTCTGTTTAATCAACATGTAAATAGCATAGTTGCAAAGGCTTCCAAAGCTCTGGGATTTATATTACGCACCACGGTCTGTTTCCGATCTCTCAAACCTGTTAAGATCTTGTATTGTTCTTTCGTGCGCAGCCATTTAGAATACGCGTCTCAGGTTTGGAACCCGCAGTATGAGACTTATAAGTCCCGTATTGAAGGCGTCCAAAGAAAATGCCTACGTTATCTGGATTATAGGGCTCAGCAATACTCAGTTGACTACGAGCACCGCTGCAAACGGTACCACTTCCTTCCTCTGGAGATGAGACGTTATATTGGGGGCATGAGTCTACTTTTGGATATAGCAAATGGCCACATTGACTGTCCTGCACTCGTTGCTAATCTGTCATTACGCACGAACCTGATGGGATTACGACAGCGGGCAGTATTGAGTTTAACTATCGCAATGACTAATTATAGGCGGGATTTTTCGATAAGAAGTGGCTTTGTTTCAATAAGCTACCTGGGGACCTTAATATCGACTTGTTTTGTACCAGTGTGGCGACCTTGAGACGGCCGTTGCTGACTCGTAGTCACACCAGGTAATCACACCAGTGTGACAAACAGGAATTTTTTTCTCGTTTGTCACACCACTGATTTTTCCACACCATGTATACAATAATTGCTAGTGCAGTACCTTTATATTCTAATAAAGTCGATCAGCTGGTAATGATGATTTTAGTTTTTTATTCCGTTTTTAACGCAATGTTTCAAGGAAATGGTCGACGCTTCTTTTTTTTTTTCGATGTCAATTTTATTTTGATTGAATAATACTGTTAAAAATTTATTATTCAGTTACTTATGCCGAATCACCATGGCAAGTTACACGATTGAACATCACGTTCAAATGATAAAAAATTTGAATGAGCGATTCGAGCGTTTGGGTTTCTCTCGCAGAAACGCATGTGAATTGGCCACAAAGGTCATGATTTGACACCACTAGACCTTTTCTTGTAGGGTTTTTTGAAGTCACAGGTCTATGCAAACAAACCACAATCGACCGATGCCCTAAAGGTGACACACACAGGCCATTGCCCAAATTCAGCCGGATCTATGCAGAAGAGTCATTGATAATTGGACCACTCGGATCCGTGCCATTGTAAACAGCCGAGGCGGGCATTTGAACGATGTCATATCATACTCGTATTCCACACCTAATGGCACAAGTGTGCTTTCTAAATAAAAAAAGAATTTTGTTAATACCACAGCTTCTTTTATTTCATTCCAACATCTAACCGCCCTTATTGAAAAAAAATGTGTGATAATCTGGTGTGAATACGAGTCAGCACTCAAAACCCTTTAGTATAACTAGGACAGCACTAGTTAGGAATAAATGGTGTGGAAAAATCAGTGGTGTGACAAACGAGAAAAAAAATCCTGTTTGTCACACTGGTGTGATAACCTGGTGTGACTACGAGTCAGCACTCGAGACGGCTACGGGCACAGTAATTTTTCAAGGATAGTTAACTTATCTACTACTCTATTTATATTATCTTGTATGTACTTTTTTTATTAATTATTATATGTGGAGGCTTGTTATTAGCAATTTTTTTTTATTATTTCATTCTTTATGTCATTAGCTTGTTATCTTATCTTGTGGAGGGGCCGAGAGACAACTGGTGGGTCCTTTGGTATAATGGTGACTTTGACCTCCCTCCATGCCTTGGGTACGTACCCAAAGGCTATGCAGGCTCTGTAAAGCTTACTCAAATTAGGTATCAAAACAGATGCCCCCTCTTGCAATAGTATTGGGTAGATGCCATCCGGACCAGGGGATTTGAGAGGCTGGAAGCCCGCTATGGCAAGCTTCAGTTTATTTTCATCTAACACTTTCTTTGCCGTGAGCCAGATATTTTTGGACGTGTGCCTTGTGAGCTCGTCCCTTGTGACTGGTTCCTCTTCATCGCTGTCGCGCAGTATACATTCCGGGAAGTGAGTTCTAAACATCACGCCCAGAGTGTCCTGTCCAGTTTCCATTAGATACCCATTCTCATCCTTTACAGATGATAGTGGGTTTGTCTTAGTCATGGACATTGCTTTGCACAACCTCATTCCATTTGGCAGAGCTTCGATGGAGGTGCAATGCTGCCGCCAATTAGTTATTTTGGCCTTGCGTTCCGCCGTCTTATACCTCGTGAGCATGCTATGATAGCCAGAAAAATCTTTCCTGGCTTTTCCATCATTATAGGCCTGTCGTGTTTCCTGACGTATTTTAGCTAGTTCAGGAGTCCACCATGGTACCTTTTTGCAAAAGGCCTTTTTCTCTGGGCAGTTATCTTCCCATGCACCGATGGTGCCCACCTTGATTCTATCCGCTTCATATCTAGTATGGAATTAAGCTTACCTTTAGGGCTCCCTAGATTTGGGTATGCCTTGGATTTCTCCTTCGTCTAGTTTCGGCTTCTCTCGCCTTCCTAAACCTAAAGCATATATAATTATGGTCAGACAGAGAGATTTCGTCCGATACAAGCCAATTTTCAATGTAAGCGCTGGCCCTGTTTGAAGCCAGTGTCATGTCAATAACTTCAGTTCAATAAGGATTTGTAAAGAAGAGCTTACCACAAAGTCCAACAAATCCTCCCCTCGTTTGTTGACATCCGAGCTGCCCCAAACGACGTGGTGTGCATTCGTCTGTAAGGGTTTTTTAAAATAAAATAAATAAATAGTAAAACCAGAGTTCGATGCTCGAACGGTGGCACACTACACCGTCGGCGTTCGTATTGTTTTGGTCCCACCAAAACTGAATGCAGTAGTAGTAAGCCCTTCAGCTTCGCGTCTACATGGCAGGAACAATGTGGGAATAATATAAGGAGTCGTCGAGTTTTCTGCGACTACCCTCAGAATCTTGAATAATAAAAAGCCATACCAGAGTGGAGCATCAAGGAAGCTAGGAACAAACAAGCAAGGAGCTGGACAGGTCAAGGAGGAGCGTGTGGATGTGTGGATCCATACACACGGATCTTTATCCCAATCTGGTGAGTCGTTTTCATTTTGTTATGGCTCAGGACAAGTGAATATTATTCGAACTTCTGGTTTTGTATACAGTATGGGCCTTGTCAGGTCATAATCCATGTTGGCTATCACTGGTCAAGTTGGCCCCAAGGCCAACTTGACCAGTGGCAGCCAACTGCCAATTTTTGTTTGGACGTTAGAGCAATATATATAGTAACAATGCCGTAATCCATTCAAGAAAAATATAATTCCAAATGAATTGATAAGTTTTGAGTTAATTTGGTCGTGGTTATTACCTAGCACTTGAGACATACCTAGTAAAAAGCCAGTACGTAAAGAATTTCGTATTGAAGGTAATATTAGATTCAACATTTTGTTCAGTAAGGATGAGATATCCCTTGTGAAGGACTGCACAACTGTAATTTTAAGAGCGAGTTAGTATTTTAGCTGCTTTAACCGATACTGGCCTTTGGTCAATTACGTGTTTTCAGAACAGATCTTATGTCGCGGGACGATTTACAACGATCTCGATCGATCGATTTTCATCTTCAGATCTTAATTCACTTGCTAACTTTCGAAGTAACATTATGATAGTAGTAGAGCCCGCGATCGCTATCTTTTGATATCTTTAAATAGTAATAGAACGAATAAGTACGCTCCCGATCGCATACAAAGGATGCCTTTAACGAGTTAAACGTAGAAAACAGTTAGGAGAGTTCATCCACCGAGCAGGAGAGCACATACCGTGGCTATTAGGTCGCACTGTACGCACTTGTCTATAGTCGTACCTGCAGTTCACTTATGAGTTGTTCAGGGTGCGATGGATAGCTGGTGGGCTAGCGGGGACACGGGTCTCCTAGGATACTATCGTTGTATTGGTTTTGTAATAACCTAGAAGTCGTAGACTCTATGTGAAGTGATGTGTGTTGGTCGTATCACTTGAGGCAACGACGATATGGGTGGCATGAGTGTCACTAGCTGCTGCGGCAGTCGTGCCATGAGCGTTGTATATGATCAGTTTCTGATCAATTACTTCTAAGGCTTAGAGGAACCTTTAGCAGGACGTGATTTACCCACAGGCTAAACCAGGCTTGATCCTGGGGCGCAAGGATCTAGGGGGCGCCAAGCTTGTCTTTGCAAGCACTGTACTTACAGAAAAAAATAAGAAATTTAAAAAATCGCGCTTGAATTATTAAAGCATGTATTAAATTGTAAGTTTTATCTAGTGCGCCGCATATTGCACTAGTTCAATTAATTTACCTCAGTCAGTCTTAGTCGAAGACAGACAGTAGTGTATTTATCACAGACATAAATCTAACTAGACTAGCACTTCGCCCGCGACTTCGTTGTGTGATCCTACAGATGACTTTTTAGTTTAAACCTCAAAGGTTGAATTTCCAAAAATCCTTTCTTAGTGCTCCCCTACATCATAAAAAAGCCCTGTAGTAGGTACAGTAAAATTCTTGAAAATCATTTAACACCCGCTAAATCGTCTTTTAAGAGTAGTTTTGAAAAACTAATAATGAAAACCTTTACTTTTTACTTTTAGGTTAGTATTAATTCCAAGTTTCAAATATATAAGCCCAACAAATTTCCACGTTTTCATATCCTTAGGGGTCAAATTTTCAAAAATCAATAAATAGTTACAATGTTTTCTTTTTATCAACCAAGAGTATAAATCTAAAAGTTCAGGTGTCCAACTTACAAACTGTAGAAATTTTACAAGAAACCCCTAATTTATCCCCTTAGGTGTAGAATTTCCAAAAACCAATAAATACATGAATTCTATATATCACTAGATGTATGAATGTGATCGAAGCAAAAGAAGTATGTAAGGATCGTAGCAGGTGGCGCTCTGTAGTTTCTGCCTACCCCCATGGGAAAAAGGCGTGCGTTTATGTATGTATGTTCTTTATATCAACCAAGAGCGTAAATCAAAAATTTTATGTCCAATTTACAAACTGTAAAAATTTCATACAAAATCAAAATCATTTTTAACCGACTTCCCAAAAAGGAGGATTCAATTCGGATGTTTTTTTTTTTGTGTTACCTCAGAACTTGTTACTGGGTGAACCCATTTTGATGATTCTTTTTTTATTTGAAAACTGGTGCTTGTCATGTGGTCCCATTTAATTTTCATCAAGATCTGATGAAGAACTTCGAAGATATACATCATAACTCTTCAATAAATGATGGTAAATCACTCGGGATAGCTGTAATCGTATTTCTGTTTATTGTTTACACCATTTCATAACATAACATCAGACTAGTAGGTACGCTCTAAAGGGGTACGCAGGTGCAAACAGTTCACCTTGGTATACTCTTATTCCACCGGTTTTTTTTTTGAGTTACATGTTATTGGGTTAATCTATTCTGGCTTCACTTTGGGCATTATTGGTACCTAGCCTATATAACTGGTCCATTATATACCACAACCACAGATAATATAATACTAGCATACCACAACTAAAAAGTGAAAATAAAAAAAACTTTTACACTTTTTAGTTGTAGCTGTTTAGCAACATGCCTTTAGTAAGGTAGGTACTTATAATGCCAGAATAGATTACCCGAATACCATGAACATAGCCGGTGAAATGAGAGTGTACTAAGGTGAACTGTACACATCTGCGTACCTATTATAGTGTACTGCCGTGATGTTATGTTATGAAATGGTATAAACAATAAACAGAAATGCGATTGCAGCAAACCCGAGAGATTTGCCATTATTTATTGAAGAGTTCTGTTGTATATCTCCGAAGTTCTTCATCAGATCTTCACCAAATTAAAATGGGACCAATTTCGCCACATACTCTATCAAACAAAAAAGAATTTTCAAAATCGGTTCACAATTGACGGAGATATCGGTGAACAAACACAAAAAAAAAACAAAATAACATACAAGAATACGAACATAGAACCTCCTCCTTTTTTGAAAGTCGGTTAAAAATACAACCGACTTCCAAATAAAAACACTACAAAGACGAAAAAAACAAATAACTTCAATTTCGGAAGTCGGTGTCAAAAAACGAAGAAACGTAAACTTGAACACCGACTTTCGAAATTAAAGTTATTTGTTTTTTTTTTGTCTTTGTAGTGTTTTTTTTATTTCACATAGGCCTACATGGGCACTAACCCTCAATTTCCCACCTTAAAATTATCGGAGAATTAATGTGAAAAATTGTCAAACACGCGTTATCTTCTGTGATTGGCTGTTGAAAATTCATTCAACCAATCACAGCAGATAACGCGTGCTTGACAATTTGTCACATTAATTCTCCGATAATTCTAAGGTGGGAAACTGATGGTAAGACGTCGACAAGAGGTGCACGGTTCGGGTTGGTCGTTTCCTATGGAGAAGAACCGGCAAGAAACTCCATGGTTACTCTTTTAAAATGGTTTGGTTTTACAATATTTCCATGTTACAGCGTTAGTACTTAGATATGGGGGGACAACGTAGACCCGACAATAAGTCGTAAGAAACTAAAAAAAATAAAATAAAAAGATTATATATTATATAAAAAAGTTAACAAATGTTCACACATTCACAAAAAAGAATCTATACAAAGGTAAAATAAAAAGTATAACAAGACTAAATTTAACATGTGGCACAAATGTTGTTATCAGTGCTGTAGCTATTCTTAGCAAAGGGCTATACAGATGATTGAAAACCATTGTAAAAAGTCTAAGAAGGAAAGAAAAAATGAGATTGAGAATAGTTATAATAGTATAGTAAGTACTAAGTATAGGAAGTCAGTATATCGATCTCTTTAAATTTTTCTCTGAGGGACTCGCGAGGACCCATTTTATAGATTGCGCGGATTGCCCTCTTTTGTAAGATGAAAATTGAGTCAACGTCTGTTGCTGATCCCCACAGCAGAATGCCATAAGACATAATACTGTGGAAATAAGCATAGTATACTAACCTAGCTGTAGCTACATCGGTTAGCTGCCTTATTTTCCTTACTGCATAATGCAGCCGAACTTAAGCTACCCGAAAGAGTTCTAATGTGCGCGCCCCACTGCAATTAATAATCGATAGTAATCCCTAAGAATACAGTTTCCGTTAAAACATCAAGATTTTTGCCGTCAAGATTTAAGTTTAGGTCACATTGTGGTACATTTGGTAAGAGAACTTTAGACATTTTGTTTTTCGCATTCAGTAAAAGATTGTTAGCTGCGAACCATTTTGAGAGAATAATTAGACTTTCGTTGACATGTAAGACATCCGTATCTTGCTTATCTATTTATAAAATTTGCGAAGTATCATCAATATATTATGATAGTGTCATAATATATACCCCTAACATCCGTGGCTCTCTCTTTTATTTATGTGTTGACTCGGCCAATGGAGGCCAGCCCAAATAGACTTAGATACGCCAATGGGGATGACCATGCTTTGAAAATTGGGTAGAACTTTGGTGTGGTATCAATATGTGTACTCATCCTTGCGCCATCCCATCTTCTTAACCCGGTGGGCTGTGCTGGGGCAGCTGATGCTGGTGCAGAAAACCTCTAACGGTGCAAATAAAACAACCTTACTGGCAGGTATATGTTTAAGCCGTTTGGGGTTGAAACATTAGGTTCATGGAGTCCGAAAGCTCATCGAGTGTTTCGAGATAGAAAAGTAAACGGTTAGTCGAACCATCATGTGACTAGAAGGCTGGGCTTCTCTTCGGCCAGAGAATCAGCATTGCTATCCAACGTGGCAATGCGGTCAGCGTTCTGGGCATCTTTTCCATTGACATCGATGTGGACGAATTTGTGTCCGCCCAATGAGCCCTCTCCTTTATATACGCGTTTGTTTAAAGTTTTTATTCATAGAAGTACTTGTTAAATTTTAATTAATAATTGTATTATTGTTGCAATCTCCTTTAATAAAATCATAAACTTTAATTCAATTACAAAATAAAACAACAACATTTTCAAAGAAAAATGAAATGGAAAACATTTGCATTCTAATGCAAAACTATTTTTCAAGTCGTCACTTGTATCAAAAAACAAGCTTTAAAAGCCTCAGTAGCCAGGTCATTACATTATAAAACAAAAAAAAAAACAAATTATCAGTGTCAATGTCAGTGACCTGACCTAAAAGAACTTCAGTTCAGTCAACTCAACTTTTAAACTGAAGTTGACTGAAAGTAAATAATCAATAAAAATCAATTAACTTAATCACATTCCTAATATTCTCATTTGCATATAAACGAACTGAGTGCACCAGTCTCGCATACTATAAAAGCCGCCATTTTTTCGATCACCTCAAGTTTGAAAGTATTTATGGAACTAGGCGGAGAGGAAACTGGCGCTGGCGAAATGGCATCAGACAGAAAATCCGAAACCTCGCGCTTAGTAGCCCCTAATACCGATACGTCGCCAAGTTATTTGAATCTCGTATCGAACATATGCGGGCTGGTGTTCTTGGGTATTATCATGTACTCTTGTTTTAAAGACGGCGTCTCTCTGTTTTCGTTTCATCCCACTTTAATGACACTTGGGGTAAGTTCAGTGCTACTATAATTACCAATAACCGGTCCTGTGCCCGTAATTAGCGAAACTATAGAAAAGCCATTGTGTCTCGCGTGGATCCACATCTTAACTACGTTAATGGATGAGAAACTGAGCATTATCTTAGGGTTTAGTCTAATAAATTTCTGTTTTTCAGTGGATGATGTTTATGACGTCTGCAATGCATGCTCTAACGCCGGGTGACTTAGCTACAGGATGGATGCCCATACGATTGAAAAGTGCTCGCCATTGGGTCCTTCAAGTGTTAGCTGGTACTATAGTATTAACAGGTTTTATTATAATAGTAACTAACAAGTTTCTTAAGGATTCTCCACATTTTGCCACCTTTCATGGCAAATTTGGATTGTCATCGTTCATTTTTATGCTGCTCACTATGTTGGGTGGTTTGGGAGCGCTTAACAGTTTGAAATTGAAAAATTACCTTCCCCCTATTTACACTAAATTGATACATACCACTGCTGGTCTTGTGACATTCTGTTTGGGGATAACAACGATCCTGCTTGGTTTGTTCTCTAACTGGTGGAAGAACCCAGAATGGATGACAGTCCTTTGTTTCATTTTGGTCTTGATAAGTATGATAGCCACAACATTGAGACCCATTTTAAAGATTTACATTCGTCTGAGGGAAAGACTGGACATCCAAAATTAATTCATCATTTAAATATTGTATTTTTCTTGCCAAGATTTATAAAATGACAATGGTATGTGATATTTTATTTTACAATGTTATACTTTATTTTGGTTTCTGCAGCTTGTTAATTTGTTTTAGAAGAGCTCAGATCAAATAAAAAGTCAAGATGGAACGTTGCAAACAACAAAGTGAAGCCGGTTCAAACTAAGCCTTGCCGTACAAATACACAATTACACGCACTCATGGACAACGAAATTACGCCTAAGCTTGTCATTCGAGCTCATAGATCAATTAATAAAGCTCGACTGACAAGCTAAGGGGTTGTTTCGTTGTCCCTGAGTGCATGTAATTGTGTATTTGTACGGCAAGGCTTAGTTTGAACCGGCTTCACTTTGTTGTTTGCAACGTTCCATCTTGACTTTTTATTTGATCTGAGTAGAAGAGTTCATTGTTGTTTTTAAATATTCTATGGTGCATTATTTACTTAATCAATGCATATGATTGTTTATATATCAGAATGTATACTGATCTATTTGTATAAAACATATTTGTCTATATAGGCACTGTCTGTAGAATAGAAAAAAACAATGTGTATGATGTAGTATTTTTCTATTATTAATAGACTAGCTATCCCACGCGGCTTCGCTCCCGTCAACTGGCTACCTACCTACCCATCAACCCTACCTACTCTACATACATGATTGTTGTGTAATTAAACCGTTTACGTAGCGCACGCAACGGAAGCTCTCAAAAAGGAATAATTTTGCCCGTTTTTGCAACATTTTTCATTTATGCTCTGCTCCTGTTGGTCGTAGCGTGATGTTATATAGCCTATAACCTTCCTCAATAAATGGACTATCCAACACAAAAAGAATTTTTCAATTCCAACCAGTAGTTTCTGAGATTAGCGCGTTCAAACAAACAAACAAACAAACAAACAAACTCTTCAGCTTTATAATATTAGTATAGATATAATTTTATTTGATAAGTAATCATTTTTGGATTTTATAGTTTACACCTGTCCTATTTACAATTTAAATAGAAGTAGGTATCATGATAATAATTGTGTACAATATTTTTTAAATGAAATTACAGGATATAAAAAATATTTAGATATCCTGTAAGTATACTTTTTCTAATATGTGTATTAATAATATACTATCTTTAAGCCTTCAATAATGTTATGCTTTGTATGTCTAATGGGCACAAGTTTACCTATGATGTAACTTTTATTACTGAAATATATAGTTAGGCACAGTAATAACAAAAAATAATCTCATCAAATGATATGATCTGTCTAGCAAATCCTAATGTCTGGTCATTAAGTTTATGTACTTAATATTGTGTAATTATTGCATCGATTTTACAATCAAATATCAATGGCTCTAGCTAGAAATAATTTTAGACATAAGATCTCTTCTTCCTATAGGATGTTTTCAAAACTAATTAAATTTGATCACTTTTTATTTATTGGAAGAAGAATGAAACGGTTCAAGCACAACTGGCAAAGGCACAAAAAAAGCCAAAGGCAGAATTAGCATGTTCTGAGAGGCCAAGAGACTGAAAGTTCTGAGCTTAGGAAGCACAGTCTAATGCCAATATTTTATATGAATTTTACTGTTCTAAATCTTTGATCTGATTTTCTAATATTTCCTTAACACAGTAAGACTACATTTATTACTGTACTGTGAACATACATAGTGCCAAATAATATTCTTTAGATGTGATGTCTCAAATGTAACATATTAAAATAAAATACATAAGTATTATATATGTAGTGCGATTTCCGCTTCATGTTCATAAGTATCAAAGCCTAATTGTTTAAATGTATGTTTGTGTATCTTACCAATAAACAGTTGGAATAGCAAGCACCTCATTCCCTTAATTATTTAGTATTTAAACCCAATAATACCTATTACTCCTCGGGAGTACCTAGCTAGAAAACGTATAAGCATAGTAAGTTCTCCCTCTCCTTATACACTTGTATGTTAGAGTAGAGGGGCGCGTAAATTCAGCAAGTCAGTAATGCGACTTGATGGTTTGTTAATTGTTGGTCGGTTACCGACACTATGCAACTTGTAGGAAATCGGAAGATGTAATCGCAGTTAGAACAGATTAGATCCGATTTAGTCTAAATCGGAGGTCTAACCGTCCTACTTCCAAAATCCAAAGTTTTCTACGATTTATACTGTTATCACACGCTCGGATTTGGTACAGCCGGACCACGGATTGTGGGCGGATTAGTCCACCAGTAGCATATGCGAGCGTGTGTAGACTGTAGAGAGGTCCGCCGGACATTATTATTATTAATTGAGTCCGCCTCGGTCCACTTGTTAACACATCGGATATGGTCTGCTCCGTACCAAATACGAACGTGTGTACGTTTGTCGGTTGGTGGGGCCGTTCCGTACCAACTACGACCAGCGTTGAAAAAGTCACCGATTTATGGGCGATCTACTGATTTTGGTTATTGTCTCCCTATATTTTTACATTCAACTAAGTCTATACTTCTATAACTATACTAATATTATAAAGAGGAAAGATTTGTATTTTTGTATGTTACGAATAAACTTAAAACTACTGGACCGATTTAAAAAATTCTTTCACCGTTGGGAAGCTACCCCCGGGTGACATAGGCTACTTTTTATCCCTGTTTGTTTTACTGTAGTCCCACGGGAACGGGAACAACGCGGGTGAAACCGCGTGGCGTCCGCTAGTCATAATTAAATGGAAAATACATGTTCTAAAAACGGCAACACCGGACGTGTGTTAGTACTATTATAGTGCTAACACACGTAACACAGGCATATTACCTACGTATCTTGCAAGAGCTAAACGATAGCGAAATTGCTCTATTGAAGAGCAATTATTGCGCAAAAATCGCTATCGTTTTAAAGAAGTTTTACTGTTTCGCGGTTTTTTTAAATAAGTGCGTTTGCCAAACAGCAAACGATTGTGTAGGACCAACCACACCTATACTGTAGGTAATTCCAACCTCAGATCGAATAAAAAGTCAAGATGGAACGTTGCAAACAACAAAGTGAAGCCGGTTCAAACTAAGCCTTGCCGTACAAATACACAATTACACGCACTCACGTACAACGAAATTACGCCTTAGCTTGTCCTTCGAGCTTACAGATCACATAATAAAGCTCAACTGACACTATAATTGTGTATTTATACGGCAAGGCTTAGTTTGAACCGGCTTCACTTTGTTGTTTGCAACGTTCCATCTTGACTTTTTATTTGATCTGAGATTCCAACGTGTATGATTTATAGCGTTTGATCGCGCGATGATTGCTGATTGCACTTTCTTATGTAATAAGCCTCCGGCAGGCTTATTACGTATCTTTTGCAAGAGCAAAACGATAGCGATTTTTGAGCAATAATTGCTCTTCAATAAAAAAGTTTTACGAGTTGACGGCGGTTTTTTTATAATAGTTAAGTGCATTTGACAAACAGCGAGCGATTAGCAAACGATTGTGTAGGAGATACCTACACTGCAGGTAATTCCGACTTTTATGACATAAAGCGCTTGATCGCTATCGTTTTGCTCTTACAAAAGATACATAATAAGTCTGCCGATTTGATATGGCCGGACCACAAACTACTTAGAGATAGGCCGGACTAACACCGCCCACAACTCCTCGTGTTGCCGTATATAATAATGTTCTAAACATTATTTTCCATTTTTATTTATGACTAAGTTGAATGTAAAAATATCGGAAGACAATAACCAAAATCAGTAGAGCGCCCATAAATCGGGGATATTTTCAACGCTGGTCGTAGTTGGTACGGCCCAACCAGCCGACAACCCTACACACGTCTGGATTTGGTACGGAGCAGACTATATCGATGTGAAAACAAGCGGACCGAGATGGACTCAATTAATAATAATAATGTCCGGCGGACCACTCTACACACGCTCGGATATGGTACGGCCGAACTAACTCCTTTATTTAATCTTCTTTAATTAGCACTATAAATACGCTTCATCCAGCGTTGCCAGAATGTAACTTATGTTACATTTTACGTTACTTTTGACCTTCTCATGTAACCTGCTTGTAACACGACTCAAAATGTAACTATTACGTTAGTTTTAGGACAATACAAAAATATTTAAATATTTTCCAGCAAACAAAAAATAATCGTCAAACGAAACTCATCTAAGAAAGTTTTCGTTCGTCGTGTTGTCGCACCTGATTTTGTGACACACAGATTGACGTATTGCATATTCACTCACTCACTCACGTGTATTCTAAATCTTCCATCCCGCTTACTCCGGCGAGCGAGTTAGCGTATTAGTGTAAATTTTTAGGGTTCCGTACCCAAAGGGTAAAACGGGACCCTATTACTAAGACTCCGCGGTCCGTCTATCTGTCTGTATGTCACCAGGCTGTATCCCATGAACCGTGATAGCTAGACAGATTAAATTTTCACAGATAATGTATTTCCATTGCCGCTATAACAACAAATACTAAAAACAGAATAAAATAAATATTTAAATGGGACTCCTACATACAACAAACATGATTTTTGTGCCGTTAGTGCGATAATGGTACGACACCCTTCGTGCGCGAGTCTCAACTAGAACTAGGCCGGTTTTTTATTGCAGGTTTGCTTGTTTTCCACATAAAATAAGGAAATGTAACTTTTCTAATGAAAATGTAACTTTTTGAAATGTCTCATGTCATATTTGACTATCAGCCACTGGCAACACTGACTTCATCTTTATCAGTCACCAGTCAGTTTCAAAAAATATTCTGTGGTCAGTTTTCTGTCATTTGCGCATGTGATTGTGTTTTCTGATGAAACCGGGAATTACGATTCTGAAAAATTGTGTAAATTACTTTTCTGACAATTGTGAAAATAACGAAATATATTTTAGTGACTTCATTTACCGAATAAATGTCGAAAAAGGACATAATTGTAAGTTCTTTAGATTTGTTGTCTATCTTTATCTTATAATAGGTACAACATTTCTGAGTACAGTACCGTACAGCCGCCCAACATTCGGTGCACATTGCTGTTATCAGTAAATGTTTAACATAATTATAACATAATAATGACGAAACAGAAGTCAGAATTTATTTAATTGGTCAAAATCTTTACTCTTATTACACTTTTTCTACATATTATTCAATTCTGAAAGATTGGTGTCTATCATTGCCAAATATTTTGTTACAGGTTATATGTTAACAGAATAGGAGAAGTGTGTACCATGGCTCATTCATCAGGATCCTCCGGAAACTTAAAGAATGGCTTGATTGATTTCACAGCTGGATCTTTAGGTAAGGCTTGTATTTATCATTTCTACAGATGTCTAAGTTCAAGTAAAGAAGAACAATTTAGAAAAAGAATTGAACTGTTTTGTGTCGTTCATCAAACTAAATCTTTGTTCAGACATATAACAAAACTTACCTAAGCTTTTAACAACTGATACTTAGTAGTAGTAGTAGTAGTAGGGACTCCCTTTTCCGCACTTAGACTCCCATTTGGTCCGTTGTACGTGGAACAACTGATACTTATTCTTATAACAATTTGGGTCACTGGAATGCTGTTTTCCTTTTTTTTATATTTTTTCCTGATTAGGTGGAATAGCAGTGGTGTATGTTGGACAGCCACTAGACACAGTTAAAGTAAAGATGCAAACATTCCCACATCTTTACAAAGGAATGTATGACTGCCTGAAGATAACTTTGAAGAATGATGGCATACTCAGAGGTTTATATGCAGGCACTACTCCAGCTATCATGGCCAATGTCGCAGAAAATTCTGTACTATTCGCAGCTTATGGATATTGCCAAAAGTTTGTCTGTAATCTAAGTGGAGTTGAGGTAAGAATATTAAAAATAATGTTATTAATTATTTACTTACAGTAAAAATTTAATAACATCATCAAAGTAAATTGGCGGGATGGGCTCAACACCTACAGATAGACTGGCCCTCACTGACCCTAAACTGAAAGAAATGCAAAAATTCAGGAAGGGAACTTTAGTTGGACAATATATTATAAAAGTAATAACTAAACTAAAGTAACTAATACTATAAATGTAAACGTCTGTATGTTTGAATGTTTGTTAATCAATCAGACTAAAGAGCTGAACAATTTGGATGAATTTGAATTCGGGTAGATCATGGCCTGGATGTTCCAATCCATACTTACATAGGATACTTTTAATCCCAGTAGTATGATCCCATAAGATGATAATCAACTTTTAGCAGGCAAAGCAGTGCATTCACATTTTTTATTGTTTTATAATCTATAGGCTCATGCTTGAGCACTATCTCACCTGATGGTAAACAATGATATGGTTGACGATGAAGCACGCTTGCCTAGAAAAAACCTATTCACTCTTGACTTAAAGGCCCCTAGTAGCTATCGAGAAACCAGACCTCGGCATAGAATTTCACTCCTTAAGTGTATGCATAATAAAAGTGTTCCCAAAACGTTTTGTGCGTATGGATAGTATGGTATTTTATAATATAGTATGTAGGAAAACAGGATAACATTGAGTCAACCAGAGATTTTTTTTTCCAAGCGTATCACATAAGTTACTGTACACATGATAAGGACTTCTATCTGGATATCGTTATCATTTTTATTTTTTCAAGGAAGAAATAAAGGTTATCAGAAGTGAAGTACAACATTCTTCATTTTATTTATTGATGTTCCTTGTGTTTCAGAAAGTAGACGACTTATCGGCCTTGGGTAATGCGTCGGCCGGTTTCCTAGCAGCATTCTTCTCTTCATTCACACTATGTCCCACTGAATTAATAAAATGCCAGCTACAAGCCCTGCGGGAGGTCAATGTGCAATCCTCACAAACAGTTGTACGATGATCGTTTTGGGTATTTCATTTGTCCTAGCTATCTGATATTTGTTTTCTTTTGTTTATTTACTTTTGAGTTGCTCTTCTTAACATAATGAGTCAATATTAGTATGATGTAATATTTTGTAATGCTCCAAATGGTTTAATATTTATAATATTACTAGCTGACCTGGCAAACTTTGTTTTGCCATAAAAACACCAAACATTCATCTACTAAATATCCTACCTACCCTACCCAACCCTACCTACCCTACCCAACCCTACCTACCCTACCCTACCTACCCCACCCTACCTACCCTACCTACCCTACCCTACCTACCCTACCCTACCTACCCTACCCTACCCTACCTACCCTACCCTACCTACCCTACCCTACCTACCCTACCCTACCCTACCTACCCTACCCTACCCTACCTACCCTACCCTACCTACCCTACCCTATCCTATCTCTCAAGTTGGATCGAACTGCACATGGTGTGCGAATTTTATTATAATCGGTTAAGTGGTTTAGGAGTCCATTGAGGACAAACATTGTGACACGAGATTTATATATATTAAGATGTATCATACAGATACAGATATTTCGTATTCGAATGCCATTTAAAACTCAATTAATATCTTATCTAATGTTTATGTATGTACATGTTATCAAATCACATTTTTATCTTATTTGCGCTTATATTTTTCTTGCGACCTTCATAGTAATTAAATATGATTGCGAACTGATGTTTACACGGATTTTTCTTGGCAGGTAAAAATATCGCCGCTGCAGCTCACACAACAGATATTTAGACAATACGGCATTCAAGGTCTGTTTCGAGGACTGGTGCCTACCATTATGAGAGAAATGCCGGGATACTTCTTCTTTTTTGGAGGATATGAAGGTAGTTAGTTCTTCAGCACAAGGAACACAATGCTACTAGTTTTCATCAACTAATAAAATTTCAATTCTTCTATCCCAAATCTTTGCTAATTTCCATCAATCAATAGTCTTTTCTGCATCTGAATAATTGTGGCTTAATAGTACATTATTGCAAAGGCCGGGAAATAGGCAATTGCAGGTCGAGTATTAGTAAAGTCCATTGATCCTGCAATGGATTTGATTTTCTTTGTAAATTCGATACTTCGCGTTTTCTTTTTTCGAAAATAATGACAATATTTGCATGCATGTTTGAGAAAAAGTTATTAAAATATTACAGGAACAAGAGAACTATTGAAGAAACCAGGGCAAACCAAAGACGACATAGGTTTTGTAAGGACAATGATAGCAGGAGCAGTGGGCGGTCTCGTACTGTGGACCGTCATATTCCCCTCGGACGTTATCAAGTCAAGAATACAAATATCAAACAAGAGTCAGAAGTTTCTGACGGTCGCATACGAAATTGTACAGAAAGAAGGTTTGTTATCTATTAGTTTATTTGCTAAGATTTCCTTGTCTTCGATATCTCTTGTTGTATAAATGTTTATTTTTCTTCATACTCGTGGTGTAGCTTAGGAAGGTAAATGCGTATCTTATTAATTGCGTATGTTGCCTCAATTTTTATCTTCGGCATTCTTCGGGTATTCCCGGCACAGGAAATAGTTTCGCTTTACCGCTGCATAATTTACTGGTGTAACCAGCAGCCTTATTGCGTAATGAATTCGGTAAGGCAAAGGGCAAAGAGTAGGAAAAACAGATCAACCACAAAGACGGAAATACACGTCGCATCTTTCATCTCGCATGTGATTGGTCGTTTTTAGGGTTCCCAAAGGGTAAAAACGGGACCCTATTACTAAGACGCCGCGGTCCACCTATCTACCTGTCTGTCCGTCTGTCACCAGGCTGTATCTCATGAACCGTGAAAGCTACACAGTTGAAATTGTCACCGATGATGTAGGAATTTCTGTTGCCGCTATAACAACAAATACTAAAAACAGAATAAAATAAATGTTTAAGTTGCGCTCCCATACAACAAACGTGCTTTCTTTGCCGTTTTTTGCGATAATGGTACGGAACCCTTCGTGGGTTTGGGCCGGTTTTTTCATACTCTTTGCCCATTGCCTTGCCGAATTTATTACGAAATTAGGCTACAGATAATCGTAATGACTGAAACTGAATCGATTGAATTAAACTGAATCAGCTTTCATGCAATACGCATAGCGATTTGCACCGTGACATCGAAGAAAAAATATTGAAAGTTTAAATTTTTTCGGCGATGAAAATACCGCCCCAAACGTTCGTCTGTCCCCACCCTTATAAAACAATAAGGTGGCAATTGTAAATGTTTTAACGAGAACATTAAAGATTAGCGCAGTCGATAACACTTACATATTTAAGATAATATTATCTTCGCGCAATAACAAAATAGTATCTCGTCATTCGCTTTGACCTCGCAAGCATAGGAAGCGATAAGAGAAATAATTCAATGAACGCTAATCGTCTTCTACGCCAAACGGTAAAATTATAAGAAATTTTTCATCATTGTTTGCGTATTTTTATGTTACCTTCAAGTATTTTAACACCCTTCTGTTAAAATACTTGAAGGTAACATAAAAGTTGGCAGAAGAGTCAGAAGAGAATATAACTGTTTCTCTTCGTATCTTGTTACAGAAAACACTTACATGATAACAATTGATATGACAGCGCCTTTATTCCGTAGCATTATGAGCGGTTTTTAACCCCCGAAGGAAAAAGAGGGGTGTTATAAGTTTGACGTGTGTATCTGTGTGTCTGTGGCACCATAGCGCCTAAACGGATGAACCGATTTTGATTTAGTTTTTTTTGTTTGAAAGGTGATTTTGTCGAGAGTGTTCTTAGCTATGTTTGAATAAAGTCGGCTCAGCCGTTAAAAAGTTATGGGCGTTTTACTGTTTGAATCAGGGTGCTTTCGCAAGATATCGTGTCATAATTACGTGTTCAATAGATTGCGGATCGAAGCGTATCTACTATGTACTAGATAAATTATTAAGCAGGAAATAAAAATGTGACGGGGGTTTTATAAATTTTGAAATTTTACTTGTAACTTAATACGACGCGAAAATCTCAAAAGAGTCAAATCAATCTGCATAGCCATTTCCCAACTATGTTGGGGTCGGCTTCCAGTCTAACCGGATTCCGCTGAGTACCAGTGTTTTACATCGAGCGACTGCTCTGAACTCCGCAACCCAGTATCTGGGTAACACGATACCCCTTGGCTAGACTGGTGTCAGATCTCAAGCTTCTGACTACTCGCGTAACGACTGTCAAATATCTTCAAATGACAGCCGCGACCAACGGCCTAACGTGCTTTTCGAGGCACGGAGGAAACTCGCTATGTTGAAATGGTCACCCATCTACGGACCGACCTCGTCAAGCGTTGCTTAACCTTGAAGATCGACCCGTGCGGCTGTTATTATTTAGCCACGAGCTCCTCTAAAATGTCAAAAGAATATGGAATTAAATTTAATACCGCGTTTAAATTTGCCGCTATAGTCCAGTCAACGAGGATATTTGTTGTATGGAGACTTCCGAAAAATTCTCCCGCCTATGAAATTTGGCATGTGATGAAATTAGATAATACAGATTACAGATGTAAAATAATCCAACAAGTTATGTTACGAGAAGTTAGGTATTTTTACCAAAACATGAAAATTGCTTATAAGGCTCTGTGAATATTTCCTCAGACTGAAATACTTTCTGTATACGTATGTATGTACTAGTTAGAATAAGTATGTAAAGTTATCTAACATTTTTTCGATTTTGGTGATACCCCAAATTTAACTTTGAACATTTTGCGCTATAACTTCTACTGAAAAATTTATCTGCTAATTGTTATTTTTTAATATGTTTTTATTTCCTTAAATACATAGCTTTGTTTAGTTATCCAAAAGATTTTCCTTTTTTAACAATTTTTTTAGATTTTTGCTTGATTATGTAATGTGAAAAATATCTCCGTTCATTTTCATACCTTTATTAGTCATATGATTTTATATTAAATAAGAATTATCAATTATCCAACAAATTTTCGAACGTTCATTATATTTGTTAGGATAGTTCGCTGATTTATGCTAGAGCGTAAGGGTTGACCTTCACTTGACCGCTCGGAGCTGCTTTGCCGCGCATTACATTTGGAGTATTGTAGGCGGGTTTTGTGGCCACCGTTATTATTACAAATATTTTTTTATCTTAATATGCACAACTTATGTGAAGTCATCCAGTTACCACAAACTTTCAAACTTTCTCATTCGATTTTGAACTTAACCATCAAGATTTGAAGGTTTAAAATCATTTGGAGAAATTTTTCAGTTTTGTTTAACCCAATGTGCTGTTGACTGTAAAACGGCGTTTAGAAATTCACTTTATATTTCTAAAGAATATTTATTACTTATATGGATTTAAAATAAACGTTTGATACCTCCTTAAGGACTTTGTAAACTATGCAAAAAAATGGTCAAAAAGTATATTTAGAAAGACACCTGTTGAGGCGTTAACGAGTAAGATAAAAGAAGATTATTATTATGTCCCTTATTTAATGTTTTTTTCTTATCGTCTTCATTTATTTTTATTTATATAAAATAAATTAATAAAAAGACATAAAAATAGATCCCACCGGTATCGGGAACAGGGTCTAAGCATGAAGTCCAAGTCTTGTATGCACTAGGTAAGTGCCCCCAAGGACAATCCCCGGTTGGTGCAGGACTATTGTTAAATATGAAGACAAATATATTGGGCTATGGGTTTTGGAAGGTTTATTGGATCGATTGTCTAAAACTATAGAATTACTATTAGCCCCTGCCTGACTACTGTTGAAGTACACGACTATAAAAGATAAAATGGCAGGGGAGACTTACACACTCAAATAATGGGCTACCATAGCGGATCTCCACTCAAGCCAGCCAATTAAGGCAAGAGATAATTAATTTTGCCCGCAACTTATGGAAGTGTCAAACCTTACAGGACACGTAAAATGTCGAAAATCATATACAAATGATGCCATGATCAAGGCGTTTAAAAGGAAGAAGACATTATTCATGAAAGTTACAGTGTCAGAACCACCGGCAGCGAGCATCCCGCCTCTCGAATTCGATTTCCAGTCAAAATGTCTAATAATAATACAACTGTAAAAAAACAAAAACTAATAAAAAACTAAACTATTAATTTATACAACTCTACGCACCTTCCTAATTTTGTGTATGGGGCAATAGAGCACGGTCCTTCGCTATCCAGGATGTCTAAATATCCAGAGGAATAGCGAACATGTAAGGATCGACGAGATATATTCCAGGGTGCTAGTTTGAGTCCACTTTGGTTTTGCTTAGCCCTGAATCCTATAAGCATGCTGGAGAATTCAGGGCTGAAGAGAGGTGGTCAGGTTATACCTCACTTCCTTTACATGGATGACCTGAAGCTCTTTGCCCCCAGCAATCTTCAGCGGATATCTCTATCTCTACTGAAGGTAACTGAAACTTTTAGTAGCGCCATCAGGATGGAGTTTGGTGTGGATAAATGTGCGGTCATGCATGTAAAGCGAGGGGAAATTGTGGAATCCGTAGGAATTCAACTCGTGGATTCCGTAAAACAAGAGGTCCCTGTCCCCAAACGAATCCTATAATTATTTGGGTATGTCTGACATGAAGCAATCGTAGAAGGAACGCTTCTTTGGCCGCCTGAAGAAGGTATTCAATAGCCTTTCGGGCGGAAACATGGTGCGTGCCTCAACGATTCCGAGAACGTTGCGTTCCTTCAACGATTGCTTTATGTCAGTAGTGTTGATACCTAACGCTTCCGACATACTCAAATACATATATTATGCATTGATGTACTCTTTCGGCATACTCAAATTAACTCAAACGGCACTTGACGCCCTGGATAGGCGGGTCCGTACACTGCTGACTGCATATCAAATGCACCACCCACGATCGTCGGTCATGAGATTGTATATCCCTCGGAAGTGTGGAGGCCGAGGCTTTTTAAATACCAAAAACCTCCACAACCGCGAGATAAGCAAACTGAAAGAATATTTTCTACACGCCGACGTGGACGTGAAGTAGAAGTGGACAAGGGACTCAGCCCGCTCTCCTTGGCTAATGAGAACTGGCGCAAGCCTGTAGTGTTTGACAATAACGACCGCAGGGAGGTATGGCAAAGTAAGCAGCTTCACGGACGCTTTTTCCGGGAACTACATGGGATCGATGTAGACCAATCGCCGTCCGTAGCCCGGCTGCGTTTCGGTACCTACTACAGGTATATGCGCGACCCAGTGTTCGAAAATGGCAATGTCACGTTGTATTGGGATCGGTCTATCATCACAGACAGGGCTATTGTTGCCAATAAGCCTGACATAGTGGTGATAGACCGACTAGAGCGTCGCGCAATGATTGTTGACATAGCGGTCCCTCATGTCGAGAACCTCTTGAAGGCTGAGGGAGATCAGAAAACTAAATATCTTGATCTGGCTCGCGAGGTTGTCGACATGTGGGATGTGAATACAGCAGCAATTGTGCCGATAGTCTTGAGAGACTATGGCATAATACCCAAGAGCCTCGACGAACACCTGGGAGAAGTCTTGTTCCTTACCACTCTCTTGCCTTAATTGGCTGGCGTGAGTGGAGATTCACAAGAGCAAACGTGCTCGGAGGAAGAAAGTTAACCCAACAAGATACTTGTAGGGATCTTGACTGTATACTTCCGGGAATGTCCTGATAGCCGTGGTATACCTCTCCACTCCTCAAGCACCTCCGCATATGGGCAACATAGCCTTGGCGCTACGTCACTCAAGTGCTAGGAACCGTTTATGGGAGCCCATTAAATGAGTGTTGCGGGGATCCGCTGGATGCGACATGCACGGGACCGATCAATGTGGCGACGCTTGGGGGAGGCCTATGTCCAGCAGTGGACGTCTTTCGGCTGATATGATGATGATGAGTTCAGCAGTGGTCAGGCAGGGGCCATTAATCCTCCTATAGTTATAGGCAATCCATCAACCAAACCTACCAAACCCATAGCTCAATACATTTTTCTCCATATTTTGCAATAGTTCTGCACCAACCGGGGAAGCAATTGCGTAGTGCATACAGGGATAATCATCGGTTGATTTCACATTTCCTGATACATGCCTAACAAGGCCTCTGGGAGTTGAATTCAGCCCCTTGCACGCCTTTCAAAGGATCGGGACCCCAGGGTCCCGAGATTGTCAAAGTCATGTAAAAATAATAATAATATGCCGCAGGGCAGCATTGTGGCGAGCTGGTGGGCTGTGGCGACGATGTGTCCCTCATCTCCGGCTTGCCTTTATTGGCCGGTCGGAGCGAACACTGACAGGGCACAGAGCTCCCATCTCTCTCCTGCCTTAATTGGCTGGCTTGAGTGGAGATCCGCTATGGTAGCCCATTAATTGAGTGTGCATGTCACCCCTGCCATTTTAAAGTCGTATAGTTCAACAGTAGTCAGGCAGGGGCTAATAGTAATTCTATAGTTTTAGACAATCGATCCAATAAACCTTCAAAAACCCATAGCCCAATATATTTGTCTTCATATTTAACAATAGTCCTGCACCAACCGGGGATTGTCCTTGGGGGCACTTACCTAGTGCATACAAGACTTGGACTTCATGCTTAGACCCTGTTCCCGATACCGGTGGGCTCTATTTTTTATTTTATGTCTTTCCATTAATTTATTTTATATAAATAAAAATAAATGAAGACGATAAGAAAAGAACATTAAATAAGGGACATAATAATAATCTTCTTTTATCTTACTCGTTAACGCCTCAACAGGTGTCTTTCTAAACATACTTTTTGACCATTTTTTTGCATAGTTTACAAAGTCCTTAAGGAGGTATCAAACGTTTATTTTAAATCCATATAAGTAATAAATATTCTTTAGAAATATAAAGTGAATTTCTAAACGCCGTTTTACAGTCAACAGCACATTGGGTTAAACAAAACTGAAAAATTTCTCCAAATGATTTTAAACCTTCAAATCTTGATGGTTAAGTTCAAAATCGAATGAGAAAGTTTGAAAGTTTGTGGTAACTGGATGACTTCACATAAGTTGTTTATATTAAGATAAAAAAATATTTGTAATAATAACGGTGGCCACAAAACCCGCCTACAATACTCCAAAAGTAATGCGCGGCAAAGCAGCTCCGAGCGGTCAAGTGAAGGTCAACCCTTACGCTCTAGCATAAATCAGCGAACTATCCTGATAAATATAATGAACGTTCGAAAATTTGTTGGATAATTGATAATTCTTATTTAATATAAAATCATATGACTAATAAAGGTATGAAAATGCACGGAGATATTTTTCACATTACGTAATTAAGCAAAAATCTAAAAAATGGCAAATAAAGGAAAATCTTTTGGATAACTTATCAAATCTGTTTATTTAACGAAATAAAACCATATTAAAAAATAAAAAGTAGCAGACCAATTTTTCAGTAGAAGTTATAGCGTAAAATGCTAAAAGTTAAATCTGGAGTGTATCCCAAATCGAAAAAATGTTGGATGCCTATACATGCCTATTCTAACTAATACACTTGTACGTATACAGAAAGTATTTCAGCCTGAGGAATTTTTCACAGAGAGTTATAAGCAATTTTCATGTTTAGGTAAAAATACCTAACTTCTCTTATCAAAATCTGTTGGATAAGTTGATATCTGTAATTTGTAGGTCTTACTTTATCACACTACCTACTCTCACAGGCAGGAGAATTTTTCGGGTTACATATGCCCCGTTGATTGGGCTACTAGGGGCACACTCTACACCATAGAGTGAGGTCTTCAAATTGTCAAATTTCATAGTTTTTTTTTGGCTTTTAGCGCGATTTTTTATTTTTATTTTTTTATTGTGGCGTTCTGTCGTGATTGAGTAACAAACATCCATCCATCCAAACCTTCACAATTATAATACTAGCTCCCGCCCGCGGCTCCGCTTGCGTGGTGTTAGTTATTAGTACTTCTATCTTTGTAAATTATAGCCTACTAACTTCTGCCAGCGGCTTCGCCCGCGTATAAAATGTTTTATTATCCCAAGGGGACATTATACCGGGCAAAATAGTTTTAGTATTGTTACATACGGTTGCATCACATTATTTATTTATTCATTTATTTACACACAAAACACGTTTCAGAGAATATTATCAGTTAGTGTGCCATTTGTACGTTTAGCATTTAAAGTACCTTGAATACTCAACCAGTTTACATTGAAAATAATTTCAGCAAAACATTCTTGGCAACTCTTCTATAGCTGCTTAAAATAAGAATCAAAATTGCGGGGTTTTGTATTGACTTTATTCAATACCAGCAAACGTATTACGTACTATGTAAATATATAGCAGGCGGGCTTATCAGAATGACGCCAGTTTAGATACAATTCTAACCCCACTCTGTACCAGTAGCAAGGTTCAACCAAGATTGTAACAAGAACAGAAAGTCCTTTACTTAAGTAGTTACTTTGCTACACAAGAAAGTGTAACTGACCTACAGATAATGCACACCAAGACAGTGGCAGATAAAAAATGATTTGACCCTCTTATCTCTCATATGAACAACCTTTCAAAAACCCTTTCTACTGAAAGGATTTGAAGTTTGTATACGAAGTTGCGGACATCAGCTCGTTATTACCAGATACAATTCCTAACCCGGGCTATGACCTGCACGGGGTCGCAACCGTCTGATGGCGGATGCGGTGGGGCCGCAGGGGAGGAGGAGTGTCGGTATATCGTTGGTCGCTCTCCCTATCCCCTGCGGCCGAAAAGTGGTAGGTGGCTGGCCATTGTCCTGACCCGCCACAGGGGGACCAAGGATGTCATACACGGGGTTGTCTTGCACCCATGCGGCCCATGTGCTAGTTTGGTCCCTGGAGTAGTCACGGCGGGCAACGTGTTCTGATGCGCCGGTGATAGAGGGTGCTTCCCGGAGGGACAGCCGCGGCGGGTTCGCGCTGAGTGCTAACCCGTGCCCGTGTTCCCGCCATAAGCGGCACAGGACACCGTGGACTGCCGTGGAGTTTTAGTGGGTTGGAGTCCCGCATAACTGCGCTATCTCCCCGTAGTACAGCAGTATTAAGGAGCAATTATCAAAAAAAAAAATGCCCGGTCTATTACAGATCTGCGGCCTTACTAGTGGCATGGGCGCCGGGAGCTCCTGTAAGAGCTTTAATTTAATTTAAAAAGGCATTTAAAAATATATAAAAATATATTTAATCGACACAGGCACAACACAACAGCAACAAAAATGGAGTAAAAGACAAAAAAGAAGTGCAAAGACAAATTGCGCTGAACGTGCCCATACCGAAAGGGTTACCAACTCAGCATTTGCTGGGCGTCAGACACCCAGCGCTGGTTTTTTAAACTTGCTCTTGCAGCTTACTTCTTCTTGTTCTCAAACTTTTTTGTCGACAAAGTAAATTCTCTCTCTGTATAAACGGGCAAAGGATAACCTATCCTAATCGAGGCTGGATGCTGAAGATGCAACCTGAAAATAGTCCCGCTGACTACTAACGTATCTTGCAAATATTGTTGGAATGGTCCAATATTCACTTATGTTACTCTAATTGGGCTTCTAAACACGTGTACAAAATTTTATAAGTGTATGTTTGTATATATGTATGTATGTTTGTCCTCGCATTTCTCTCAAAGCTAAAAAAAAAAACCGGCCAAGTGCGAGTCGGACCCGCGCACCGAGGGTTCTGTACAAACCTCTGCTTAAAGGTATTATATACCTGAGTATTTGATATGAATTTCAATTTAATATCTCTAGAGACGCGTTCATGAGGAAAGGGGTAGTAAGTTTAAAATTATTAAAATATATTTATTATACGTAATATGATGTAACATAAATTTTACGGTTTTCGCAATTTTTCCTTTATCTGTGCTGTAAGACGGTGCTTCATACCAAATTACAAGATTCTGAGTTCACGGGTAGTAGGTTTTGATTCCCTTGCGAGTGTCGAAAATTTGCGGCATAAACTGCTGTATCTTTTGATTGCGTTGGCTTAGAAGTTTGATTTTCACCGCTTTAAGGGACAGTAGACCTGAGTATTTGATATAAATTTTAGCTTGATACTCCACGCGTTCCTGAGAAAAACGGGATCCGTTTTTTTGCTTTCGCGGTACGAAACCCTAAAAACTAAGCTCGGGCTATGACAGATCTGCGGCCATACTAGTGGTATGAGCACCGGGAGCTCCTGTAAAAACTTTAATTAAATTTAAAAATATATCAAAAACCTCACACAATAATATAGAACCAAGAAAATCCGAGATGAGGTAACAAAAATATCCAGCTCGCTCTTCTTGTTCTCAAGCTTTTTTGTCAACAAAGTATTTTCTGTCTCTCTGTATAAACCGACAAAAGATAACTTACCCTAATCGTGGCAGGATGCTGAAGATGAAACCTGAAGATAGTCCCGCAGGCTAATAAGGTATCTTGCAAGAGCAAAACGATAGCGACTTTTACGCAAAACTGCTCTTCAATACAGACGTTTTAGAGCTTTTGGCGTTTTTTTAAAAATAAAACCGTTTTTTTTTACGTAATCAGCCTGTCGGCGTCCGCGTCGCCCAAGATTAGTGGTTTAGTATAAACCTTTGTTACGGCTATATAAGTTGGTGGCTTTGGGGGTAAAGCCGGCCGTAAATGGTCTGCTCCGTTAACGTTGCCAGCTTTTTGCGATCCAATTCATGACCATAGATAATATAATTTATGCTAAGTAATTATCACTAGCCTAGTAGTCTCCGCTGAGATTGACCGCCGTGACCGAATTTTGGTCGTTATGTCCTCATGACGACAACCTCCATTTTACTCAGTGATATTTTTTATTTTCAGGTGCGCTGGCTCTGTACAACGGTCTGAAGCCAACGTTAGTACGGACGATTCCAGCAACAGCCGCCCTCTTCGTAGTCTACGAGTACTCGAAGAAATGGATGCACCAATCTTTTGGAGACTAACCCAGTAGTCATAAGTGTTATAGTGGAATTACAAATTTTAAATAATTTATTTCTGTACTGTTATACGCTAAGGATTCTAAGAATGTTTGCTCACTTAAAAATCTGATAAGTACTGTCTTGTTTTTGAAGGCTCGATTTTTAGCAAGAGAAGATACAGCTAGTCGATTCTGTACACATCTCTGTAGTTTCTGTAGGCACCAGTGTTTCTTGACCATTTTTGTGTAATTTGTTTTTAAAACAAATAAAATATTATTATTTATCTCGCCGTGATGATTTTTAGGGGCACGGTTGGTGCAGTGGTTGAGCGATTGACTGCTGCGCTGCGTGTCGCGGGTTCGATTCCTGCAAGGAACAAATATTTGAATGACCTACAGATAGTTGGACCGGCTCTGGGTGTTTACAGTGTATATGAGTTAATATGTTTGTGAACGTACCCACGTTACAAGAAAAATGCCTAGTGTGGGCCAAAGTTTATAAAAATAAAAATTAGGTGACCAGCTAACCAACATTCCAACCGATGTTAGAGATTGACAGTTTACTTTTAGTGAAGGGAACTAGAAGTGAGCTGCCAATTTCACACACACACACAGCGCAGTGATGACTCAGGAGTACAGTGTCGTAGCAAGTCCTACAGGGGCCCCATTTGAAAATTTCTTGGGGGCCCTTTTTAACCGACTGCAGCAAAGACCAGAAGAAAGATATTGTTTATTACAAAATTAATAAAATCTGTGAGTCTATGCTTGTCTTGAATAAATTTAAACCAGGTACAAGGATGAAGAACGAGCGACACGAACTTGAAAATAAGATAATCTTGTCTGGGATAGGTTAAGTTTTCATTGTGATTTTACTAAGAGAATGTTACATAAGTAAAGGAAATTCCTCACGGGGTCGTTAACATCAAAAGGAATTTGAGATTTTGATAAAGATTTTACGAGCTTTTGATTCTATATGTCCGCGTTGGGGACTCAGGGCCCACGTTGTTCGGGGGCTCCGTATAATTGATACGGCTGATACGCGGTAGCTACGCCCCTGCAGGAGTCATCACAGTGCTTTTTAACCCCCGACAGAAAAAGAGGGGTGTTATAAGTTTGAGGTGTGTTTCTGTGTATCTGTGTGTCTGTCTGTGGCATCATAGCGCCTCAACGGATGAACCGATTTTGATTTAGTTTTTTTTTGTTTGAAAGGTGATTGTATCGAGAGTGTTCTTAGCTAAGTTTGAATAAAATCGGTTCAGCCGTTCAAAAGTTATGCGTGTTTGTTTAGATCGTGATGTTTTCGCAAGATAAATGGGTTGGGGGTTTCTTAAATTTTGGAATTTTACTTGTTGTTCAGACTAGTACAACAGTACCAATAAGAACGTCCATAATAATTTTCCATAACTATGTATTATATAAGTATGCAATTGCCTCGCGTGTTTAACGTTGTTAAACGCGTAGTAACTACTTATAAAGTAACTATTCACAAACGTTTTGGTGAATAGGCTATCTATACAACCACTGAGCTATTACAGCGAGCAGTTGTAATTTAATTTAAACAATAATTCCACAATATTCAATGCATTTAAACTTGCTTGTCCCATGTCCATCACTGGATTTTATGCTGTAATAACTTTAATCCAGGCAGTATTTATCAGAAGTTGTGACCTTGGGCAATATTCAAGGGCTAGGAGAGCTCGAAGTGATATACAAGTACCATAAAATACGAATTAGTATTTAGAATTATGCAAATAAATATTATATTATTGTTATTTATGTTTTCGTATTATTTTATAACGAGTCTATACCTAGGTAGGTATTTTAAAGGCAAGGTAAGTAGGTAGTTAAAGTGATAAGGTATAAAGTCACCGCCAGATAAACAAAAATAACACCTGTCTACCAGTGTATTCCAATATTTCAAAACGATACGAAAAATGTGTAAAGGCTAACACGATCAAAACAAACGTATCGCGGTAAGGGGCGTCTTCGCCCCTTTCACTTGGCATGATTTACAATCCTTTTGGTCAAAACCATGTTCAGTCGTATTTATTTTGGTAGGTACTTACTAGTATAGTTTTATTTCTTCAATCGTGTTAATGTAATGCATCAAAACATTGCTGGACTGTTAAACAAATCGGACTTCAAAACAGACAGACAAAGGAACGTCGTAAAATTTCCTTCCCGTTGTCCCCGTTATGTATGTTCATAACGGGGACAACGGAAAGGAAATTTCATGGACTTATTCGCACAACTTAAGGCGCACAAGGACGTCGCTAGCTGATGGACCAGCACGGACTGCATCTGCTCTAGCAGAGCCGCCCAGGGGCGGGACTGCGGCGGGGTCGACTCGAGGTGGGGCTGCGGCGGGACTGTCAAAAGACGGGACAGCCGCAACTGTCGAGGATCGGCATTGCTGCGGGACCTCCGTTGGGCGGCCCTGTCTTAGAGGTCGAACGACCTCTGAGCTTACGGCCTCGGACGCTACCGGCAAAGTCAGCACTTCTTCGTCACCCGGCGGCCGGCAGGAATCAGGCTGGCGCTGGGTTGGACGATCTGGGGCGCAAAGAAGCAAGCGCCAAAAACTGAAACAGCAGGAGGCTCTAGAAGGGACTCCTACGGGAGGACCATCAAAGAGGACATGGCGGCCATGAGGATAAAGACCCAAGGTCAATCGTCCTCGACCGGACCCTTTAGGGATGTGGTGGCGGCTGTGAAACTCGCCATCGTCACAGTCAAGTACCCGGAGGAGTACTTGAAGGTGGAGGATCTGATGCCAATCCAGGAACAAATTATTGAGTAACTGGAGGAAGCACCGGATCCTCTAGGTACTTGTCTACACGGTTACTCCCGGAGTTGTCGCAGATGAAGTGCATGTATCCAGCGACGACTCTGACGCAGCTTGTTGGTTTCGGGGTGCCATCCACAATGTGGAACTGGGAGCCATCCCTGAAGCTCAAAGTCGTCAACGCCAAAGACCTCCCAAAGCCAGTCAAAATGGCATGGAAGAGTCGCAACTTGGCGCTGCAAGACTCGGCCCGGGCCATTCGGTTGCTCCAGCGGCTCAACCCTGCTTTGAGGACAGACGACTGGAAGGTCGTGAATGCTCTCACTGAGCAGACCGGCATCCGTCGTATCGTCCTCATGGATGGTGTGTCCGCTGGGGTCATCGAGGCCACGGGCTACTCTCTTCCAGGAGGGATTGTTTTGTTTTGTGGTGTACAATAAAGTATATATAAATAAATAAAAAGGGCGCCGAACGACAGCAGCCGAATTGCGTAAATGAATTCGGCAAAGGAAACAGTTTGGAACGTTCAAAGAGTTAGAATCATTTCCTTCAACTTTTTCGGTATTGCGAAACTAATTTGGAAAGAGTACTATCATCCTGATGAATGATGATTTATTTCCAAATAATTAGGACATAATTTAATTTGGTTTTACTTACAACTAATGGTCTTCTAATGCTTTTAATTAAAAATGATTAATGGTTCCTTAAAACTGAAAAAAAACAATTATTCTTTACAATCAATTCTACGTCAAAATATTGGTCATGGAAAGATTAATCTCCTTTCCTTTTCAGAGTGTAATATGCAATACGTAAAGTCGTTTTTGTGAAGGTTCCAAACTGTTTCCTTTGCCGAATTCTCTTACGCAATTCAGCTGCTGATCAGGATTAATTTTGAATTAAGAAAATCTTTTATGTCTTTGGACATAAACGCAATTCCCTGATCTGTATGTATCATATATGGCATGCCAAACATTGAGAATAGTTCTGTTAAACTTTTGATGACACTCTCAGCACCTGTGTCTCTGCATGCGTATGCAAACTATTCGTCTATCACCGTGAGAATATATTTATTTGCGGTAGATGATGGTATTGGTCCCTTAAAATCTAGAGACAATCGCTCGAAGGGTGTAGTTGTTTTTATCAAAATGCCGGATCATATACCTGGTAAATCTCGGTTTTTCTTCTGCACATACTCTGCAAGATGCTAGGTACAATGCGTTTTACATCTTCTGCTGAATATGGGAGATTCATCTAACCCAATGTATGGGACGTGTCACTCAGGGAAAACACAAAGATTCGTGTAATCTCATAAGATTGTCTCCCATCATGCTGGCACATGTTGTTTTCATACGTGACAGAGCATCAACCACAATATTTTCTTTACCGCTCCTATATTTAATATCGAATGTAAAGTTCGCAAGTTCCATACGCCATCTTTGAATCTTTTGATTCTTTTTCTTGCTAGCATGTCCCTGCATCATATACGCAACAGATTCTTTTATCAGTTACCAGATAAAACTGCCGTCCAATTAAGAAGAGTCTCCATTCCTTAAGGCTTTCAATAATAGCACATGCTTCTTTTTCAATAGATGAATATTTTCGTTAAGGTTACACTAGTTGATCATTCTTCCATACAAACGTAGTCTAGCGATTACTCCACTGTTTCATGATGAACGTTCAAATGAAAAAAATATATCAATTTGTCTTATCATTATCTAGCCCTGCATGGAAACAAAAATGTAAACAAGTACAAGTAAAATTTAAAAATTTAAAAAACCCCCGACGCATTTATCTTGCGAAAACATCCCGATTCAAACAGTAAAACGCCCATAACTTTTGAACGGCTGAACCGTTTTTTTTTAAACATAGCTAAGAACACTCTCGACACAATCACCTTTCCAACAAAAAAAACTAAATCAAAATCGGTTCATCCGTTGAGGCGCTATGATGCCACAGACAGACACACAGATACACAGATACACAGATACACAGATACACAGATACACAGATACACAGACACACAGATACACAGATACACAGATACACAGCAACACACCTCAAACTTATAACACCCCTCTTTTTCCGTCGGGGGTTAAAAAATAAAATATTTGAAAGTTATGAGCGTCGAAAGTTCCATATTTCAACACTAATTTTAACGCATCTTTGGGCGGAAATAAATACCATAAGAAGAAGGAAAATTGCAAAACGGCCTCCATACAGGGATAGATTAGTAATTCAATAATGCAATTTTTTTTTTTTGAAAATATTCGTTTAGTAGTTTTTTCATGATATCTAAACTCCCAAAGGTCTGTCTATAAAATATCGTGAGCTCGTTTACGTCCTAAATCATCATCCATTTCGATACAAATTTGCAAAAGTTCTAATTCGTACGCGAACTAGCGTCTTACTGCTCATCAAAGTATCTATATCATTCGCACGTGTTGTCGGATGAGATGGTATGCATTTTAACCTCGCGCACAAAATAGTTCATGCCGTCGACTAGGGGAACCTTAAGCGTTCGTGCAAAAAATGCTACAGGTCTTCCGTTTTGAGTTAAAGATGCTGCTAGCTATAGAATGTTCAGATGCGTCTGTTTCAAGTTTTTGATATGATATAATTGATATTCTGAAATGCACCAATATGTCTATCGTTTAGTGGATAATTTTCTACATCGATAAAGTGGTCGTAAATTATTCGAAAAATCAGGTATCCACTTCGAGTAATGCCCAAAAGAAGAGTGTAGCTGAATCTTGGGGCACCGGCATTCCTAGTAGAGGTGCCAACCGCAGCCTAATAGCGTAAGTGAATTCGGCAAAGGAAACGATTTGGAACCTCCCAAACACGACTTTACGTATTGCATTTTTTCATTTCCTTTGCACTCTGCAAGGAGGTGAACCTTTCCATGACCAATATTTTGACTTAGAATTGATTGTAAAGAATGAACGAAAGCGGAAGAATCGAGAGAAAACTTCACTATTGGTATTGTGTAATGCAAATGTAATAAATTCCAAGATGGCGCCGACCGAGATTTTTGAAACTCGTCACGGGTGTCATTTTCATGGTTTTTGTGGTCGCTAATTTGCTAATATGGGGTGAAAATGAAAATACAAGATGGAGCTGACCGAAATTTTTGAAACTTTCGTCACGGGTGTCATCTTCATGGTTTTTTGGGTCACTAGATCCGAATTTGGGGTCAAAATGAAGTTCCAAGATGGCGCCGACCAAGATTTTCGAAACTTTCGTCATGGGTGTCATTCTCATAGTTTTTGGGGTTGCTAAATGCTAATATAGGGCCAAAATGAAAATATAAGATGGCGCCGACCGAGAATTTTGAAACTTTCGTCATTGGTGTAATTTTCATGGTTTTTAGGGTCGCTAAATGCTACTATGGTGTCAAAATAAAAATACTAGATGGCGCCGACCGAAATTTTTGAAACTCGTCATGGGTGTCATCTTCATGGTTTTTGGGGTCGCTAGATCCGAATTTGGGGTCAAAATGAAGTTCCAAGATGGCGCCGACCAAGATTTTCGAAACTTCGTCATGGGTGTCATTCTCATAGTTTTTGGGATTGCTAAATGCTAATATAGGGCCAAAATGAAAATATAAGATGGCGCCGACCGAAAATTTTGAAACTTTCGTCATGGGTGTCATTATATTTTCATTTTGATACCATATTTACATTAGCCACCCAGAAAACCATGAAATAGACACTCATGACGAAAGTTTTAGAAATTTCGGTCGGCACTATCTTAGATTTTCATTTTGACCTCTTGTTAGCATTTCGTGACCCCAAAAACCCTAAAAATGAGACCCATGACTAAAGTTTCAGAAATTTTGGTCGGCGCCATCTTGGCATTTTATTTTGACCACAAATTCGCCTTTAGCAACCCCAAATACCATGAAAATGACACCTAAAACAAAAATTTCAGAAATTTCGGTCGGCGCCATCTTGTATTTTAACTTTGACACCAAAGTCGCATTTAGCGACACCGAAAACCATCAAAATGACACCCATGACGAGTTTCAAAAATCTCGGTCGGCGCCATCTTGGCAAATATATGACATTTGCATGACACAATACCAATAGCGAAGTTTTCTCTCGATTCTTCCGATTCAACTCAAAGGAAGAAGATCCGAAGATCGTACTTTTTCAAAATTTGTTTAAAGCAATACCGAAAAATTTGAAAGAAATGATTCTAACTCTTTGAAGGTTCCAAATCGTTTCCTTTGCCGAATGCTTCTTACGCAATTAGGCTGCCGGATCGCAGTATGCTTAGGTTTGACGAAATATTTTATTCTTCTTCTATTTGTTATCAGATAAACACTTATAAAGTGTGTAGTTAATACGCATTAGAATATTAGGGCTTGTTTATCATGGGCACTCCACAATTGTGAGGATAAGGCCCCTCTTTGAGGAGTGGCTTGAGAGGCGTCACGGCGTCCTCACCTACCGCCCGAGGCAGGTCCTCACCGGACACGGCTGTTTCGGGAGGTTCCTGTTCAGGATAAGGCGGGAGGAAACGCCCGGGTGTCACCATTGTGTGGATCACCCAGAGGACACGAGAACATATGGTGGAGATCTGCGCCGCTTGGGTGGAGCAACGCCTTGTCCTCGTGGAGTCGATCGGCGGTGGTGATCTCCGGCCTGGTACAGGCCATGGTACGGAGCAAGAAGGCATGGGAAGCTGTCACCTCCTTCTGCGAAGCAGTACAAAGACGCCCTAAGCCACCGCAGGAGACGCCCTGCCACCGTAGGCACCGTAGGACTTATCGGACGGTGACTAATGGGTAGCTCACCGTCCGATAAGGACCAGCCCCGCGTTGATGGCGCGTAGTGTTCCACGCGCGCCTCAATGAGGTGTCAGCAAAAACTGACGGGGTCCGTTAGGGCCGATGCCTGTCTGGGTCGCGGATAAATTTGAAAAAGAGTCCACCCGTGTTCCTTCAGTTGCGCGACCCTGGCTCTAGCAACTGAAGGAACACGGGTGGGTTTTAGACAGTAAAAGTCTGACACGTCCTCCCGCTTCACCCAGAGCGGGAGAAGTCATTGGATGCTATCCCAACCAAAAAAAATAGAAAGGGCTTGTTTATCCTGGTGGTATTATGTTATTGTAACTACATACGACTTTTGCTTCATGGTCTTATGTGACGGACCTTTTTTAAAAAGTAGTCTATTATTAAAACTTCAAATCAAAGACTACTTCAAATTATAAAAGAGAACATAACCCAAAAATGTGGCTTGGGCTCACTTGGGCTGGGCTTGAGAGTGTTTTGAAGTAATAAAACAACCTCACAAAGTCACAACATTTTATAGATTGTGATCTGATGTCATCAGACGATTATCAAGTACAAAACATTTACAGATATTCTAGAAAATCGTTCAAAAAGAATAGGAGGGACTCCCATGACAACGTTTGTGATAGCAACAATTTCGACGGAGCAGACACGTCACCAAGAAGTGATATTCGCAGCGATGGAAGAATGGACAGTAACATCGATGGTCCTGAATGTAGTTGTGACATAGACCCCGAGGGCGAGATCGCCAATATTCTCCATAAGAAATGTCCAGTTATTACACTGGCGCAACTGCAACTGGCGAGGCTTCTGGATGAAACAGACAGACTGCTGTGCGATAACACTAGATGTTGCAGGTTGGTACGATTTGTGACACCTACGACGGCCATACCTGCCGGCCTCGATTTACTAACTAGACATCCTTGAGGATGCTTTTCCACCAAAGCTGTGAGAGGTAGCGAGGCTGCGTAGTGAAGCTATGGAAATATGTGACGTTTGCACCAAAGCTATACATACGGATGCGTAGGTTGCAAAGCTGTGATCATACGGTTCCTACTGGGGGGTGACCACAAGCTCTTAGAGTAGGTAAGGTTATTTTGAGTACACACTCACACTTACACACGTAAGGGACAGATGTATATGACTTGTATACATCTGTCACTTACGCGATCTCAAAATAACCTTACTCTAGGAGCTTGTGGTCACCCCCCTGCTATTAATCTACTGATTCGGGAGATATTTATCGCCCTGCTACACAAATCGGTGACAGATATACTCTCCCTTTTTGCCTCCTTTGCATCAATAACCTCCACCACCAAGCAAAGAGAAGCGACGGCATCCCACATGTTAACGCCTTCTAGCTCTGCACTGATCCACGGCCGGTCGGTAGCAGAAGGAAGAATAACTACCTACATATTACCTAGGTAGGTAGGTACCGACACAAAATAAAAGTAATGTTGTAATTTATTATTTGTTGTAAAATTTGCAGCAAGTGCAACCCCATATTGTGTCCAGGCTGTCTCTTTCCATTCTAGGTTGCATGGAAGAGATCGCGGTTCGCGATAACTCGATAAGGCCGCCTGTTGTATGTTTGTTTTTGTTATAAGATGTCTTATTGAATAATTTTATCTTGGTGTACAATAAAGTATATAATAAATAAATAATAATTGTTTCAGGTCAGTGTACGACTTCCTGTGCATTTGTAAAGAGATATTGATGACTCAAGATAAATATCGACTGGTGTTAGGAATGTTCATTGGTTTTGGTTTCATTCTAGGAGTCCTTATAGGTGCTGCATCTTGTGGAACATACCTCGGTCGATTCAACAGCCCAATCCTTAGTTGTGTCGACAATTATTTTGCTTCCGACAAGTTTTCCAATATCGAAGACACATTCCGTAGCATAGCTTAGATAGAAACCACGTTTTTATACCTATAATCCTGCCTGCCTACTTATATTTTTTTACAATAATCTTCTGCTTACCTATTTCAATAAGAATATTTTAGATGATTATAGAATAGTTAACTGAACTGTCGATTTCTTCATTAACCACTTATCAACCTTTTTTCCCGCGGCTTCGCTGTTGTGTTCAGGCCCAGATCTAGTGGAGCAGACCGGCAGCCTGTGAATTCAGCAAGGCAAAAGATTTAACCGCCATCAATCGCCCAATCACTGCGAGATGAAAGACGCGATGTGGATTTCCGTCTATGTGATTGGTCGATTGATAGCGGTCATATCCTTCGCCTTGCCGAATTCACTTACGCAATTAGGGTGCGGTTGCTTGCCCCGGGCGGGGCGCCAGCTTCAGGAGGCGCCAAAATCATACCTAAGTAAAATATAATGATTGAATAAAAAACTTGTTGCACCAAGCGCATAATATCCAGCGCACGTTGTTCAAACGATTATTCAACTGTTTTTAAAACAGCCAGTTGGTTTTTAATTACATCCTAAGTTAATTTATGAAGGCATCTCGTGTGGGTATTAGAATTTATACTCGAGCTGACCCGAATAAACCCAAACAGTGGAAGCGACGATCTCTGTTGGATTATGTACAGTGGCGTATTTTAAGATTTTTCGCATTTGCAGCCACACAATTAACAAAAAACCGGCCAAGTGCGAGTCGGACTCGCGCACGGTGGGTTCCTTACCCTTATCGCAAAAATCACCTTTGTTTTTTGGGAGCCCCACATAAATAATTATTTTTTCAACACACTTGCTCATAAAGTGGCTCTAATTTCACCGCAATTAGACACCTGTTATCAAACTGTGACTTTTTCATTACTATTATTCACAAGTGAGTTATAGTACATTACTGCAGCGGCCAGCAAAAGAGGCATTGATGGAAGAACGTGTAAATGTGGGCCGAGGCGAAGCCGAGGCACACATACGTAAGTCCATCAATGCCTAGTTGTGGCCAAGGCTTGTATAGTACTTTTCTCAAATATGCGCGGAAATTTAAACTAAGTAGTACCTAGAACTCATTTTATCAAAATCAATGACGAACAACAATATTTGTTCCCGCGTTAGTGTCCATTTGTTTTTTTTTTTAATAAACAGCGTTCTATTTGCAAGCCAGTTCGAAATTTAAATGAAACCTTTGATAAGTTACCTCCTTGGTGGCCATGCTTCGGCGAAAAAGATCGTTCCATTTTTAAATTACACGATAGATATGAGTTTACTATGGAATTTATTTGGCCGCTAGATACGACAGATATGGATTTTCATACAACTTTTGCCGGCTGCTGCGCGCATGTATTTGGCCAGTACAGCAATTGCCGAAGAAGGTTGTCAAAATAATGCTCAAATTTCCAAGCATGTTTGAGAAAAAGAGTTTTTTTTTAATTTATTGGTTGAGTTCACTGACCTCTTGTATTATAGAGGTCAGTGGTCGAGTTGCTTTGTTCTTAAAAAAGTTTCAATACAAAAAAGATCGTGCTCAATAGTACAAATGCAACACATTTCATGCAACTTCGTATTTAAATAGATAATTTCAACTTGTACGTGTTTAATAAATAAAACTTTCACTCAAATATAATTTTTGTTTTTGTCTGTAAAAAAGAAAACTTGAAATTCCCCATTTTGTCATTATCCACGAAAAGCAAAAAAAAAAAAACATTTTTTTGGTCTATGGCCGATCGCCATTGTTTTAGATGCGCGCGCATCTTCCTCATTGGCGCGCATAGGAATACTGATTAATTTTGCCCGCCATTGCGAAAAAAAAAACACAACTCGTTTTCACTGTTGGAAATGATTTTTTAGTATTATTTTCTTCACAAGTGTATTGAAAAACGTCGTATGATACACGTGTGTATTGATGATTACCGTCCTCGGCTTTCTTAAGACCCTCACCTAACGGCTCGGATCTCAATGGCGCCTCAGCGGTAATCACCAACATTACACACTTGTACCATATTCTGTTTTTAGTATTTGTTGTTATAGCGTCAACATAAATACATCATCTGTGAAAATTACAACTGTCTAGCTATCGCGTTTCATGTGATACTGCCTGGTGACTGACAGACAGACGGACAGTAGGGTCTTAGTAATAGGGTCCCGTTTTTACCCTTTGGGTACGGGACACTATAAAGGGCGGGTCATCATTTTATATAAACAGTTATCATTCATCATGATTTTATATAATCGCCGGTTAACTGCTGCGATTCGCTGTTGAAAATTCATTCAACCAATCACATCAGTTAACCGGCGATCATTCGCTGATAACGTTAACATTCCGATAATCCAGCATCGAGAAACCGGGCATATGAGAAACAAATGCTGCCGGTGCTCGCGATTTTCGGCCGATAGAATATTGTGTTGTCTCCAGTCTCCATTTGAAAGAGAGTTACCGCGGCCCTGGCACAAGCAACTGAAAGAACACGGGTGGGTTTTAGTCAGTAAAAGTCTGACTCGCCTTCCCGCTTCACCCAGAGCGGGAAAAGTCATTGGATGAATTTACACGCAAAAAAAAGGGACAGTACCTAAGTAAGCGGCGGCCTTCTTTCTATTTTGTGCTTAAGGCGAACTTCTTATTTTTAGGGTTCCGTAGCCAAATGTCCAAAAACAGAACCCTTATTACTTAATTTCTTCCTGTCCGTCTGATTTAACAGCCATTTTACTTGAGACTCGCTGAAATTTGGATGTGAGTGGGGTGGATTCTGTGCACCGCTAAAAAACCATTAAGGTATTATTTTCAAGACTATATTTCAGTGAAATCATAATCGAACTAGATCCCAGAGCATTCAGCAGAAGTGTTAAAAATCAGTGCCGGATTAACCATAGTAGCAATTGCTACGGGCCCCGCGCAAAAGGTGACCCTGTGTATCCAAACCCGCCCAACTCCGCCCGAGCGTAATGTTTGAAATCAATACATATCTTAAATCTGTAGAAAAATCGCTTTTGTACATCGAAAATATTTCCAAAAAATAGTCAGGGTGGTAATGGAGAACCAACAACCAACAGAACCCATTTCCAGCATTTTTGTCTGTTTATCTGTTTATTTGTGCACGCATCAGGTAAAATGTACGAAACTAATCTAGATAACTTTTAAATATAAATATCGTGCGTAACTTGAAATATTATTTAGTTTTTGTTTCATCGCAATCGGTTCACTCTATCAAAACTTAGATGAAGTTAAAGTGTTCAAGAAGCAGTGCTGCCAACTCGTCTAAGCAAAAACGCGCTGTTAGCTCTTTAAAAACGCGCTAAATGGTCGCTGTAAAAAAAAAAACGCTTTATTCGGCACCAAATAAAAGCAAAACGCCCAATAATTTGAAACAGGGACGTATAAACGTATTTTTTTATTGAATCAAAATATGTCATAAACAAGAGTTAATACATTATAGTACTTGTTTAGTGATAATAAAATAAAATAATAACGTATTATAATTATTTCATAATATAAAGGAAATAAATAATTCACCATCGTCTGATTCTACTACAATTGCTTTTGCCGGCGAATTATATGGTTGGTCAGGTTGGTCTTGATCAGATTTGGACTTAAATTTATATTTATCTGTGGATGAAATTTTCCTCAACACGTCATTTGGATGTTGATAGTTTGCGAAATTATATGTCAATGGCAAAATTACTTTTTTTTTTTTTAAAGTCCAAAGTTTCAAAAAGCGCTAGATTTAGCGCTAGGCGCCAGAACGCGTCATTGAACAAAAAAAGCGCTAGATCTGGCCAAAGAGTATGTAACACTACGTTTAAGAGACGGGACTGCCATAGAAAAAACAGGATCAGACAAAATGTATGAAACGTACACCCTAAATCAATACCAACCTAACAAAACCACGGCGTAATACATACTGCCAACATAATGACATTATTAGTGATGAGACTGTGGTGCCTAGTGAAAATTTGTCGAAATCGATATCGGCTACAGAAGCGAATCTGGGATTCGATTTTATTTCAGGTCATAAATAAATAAAAGAAAAATTAAACTCAGATTGTTTAATACATATTTATTCAACGAATTAAACAATTATCCATGCTATTTATTTATTTAGTAAGTTTGGGCAAACAAACCGCGATTTTAATGAAACTTGCACTGTTCCCTAAGTTGCAATAGAAGAATCCGTTTCCAGTATTATGTCTGTTTGTGAGGTCGATGTTGAAGGATCTGTAACATAAAAATGATATATAAATGTAAGGCCGTGCATCATACATACATGAAATATACTGACATGGAACATCTTAACTGCTAGGTGACCGACAAACAATACATTTTCTATTGTGTCTTATTGTCTCGCAGTTACGTTGTTAAAATCATTATCATCATCAGCATAATAGATGTTCACTGCAAAACATAGGCTTCTCCTGTCATTTCCTTAACTAAATATCGATGTCGATAAATCCAAGTTGATGAGTAGGTAAACACTATGTAATGTTTTGTTTAGGTTATTATTTTTTTATAAAATGCACTAAACCTTTAGAAATTGCACTGGAATTGACTTCTTTATAGAAATAAATAACTCATTATGCTTACCGTTCTTCATCTTATTGAAATTTAGCCATAAAAACACGTTTGTTATCACCAACCTGGCATGTTTTTAAACCACATATTTCGCGTGTTATTTTCTCATGTTGTTCTTTAGAAACACTCCATGACAAACGGACAACAAATTTCTTCCAACAAAATGATTATTAATACACTTATAATCAATATAAACGCAAAAATATAACTTTAGAAAACCATAACAAACTAACTGTCAAACGCCTGACCAGAGGGAATCTAGTGACTGACAGTCAAAATGGCGGTCAATGTAATCCGTCTATTTGTTGAAGAGTCAAGGCCTATATAATCCCAGAGCTCTCAGTGTTCTTCGTAATTATATCGGATTATAGCCGCCATTAAAAAGGACGTACGTTTCATACATCGTTATTTTGTATAGGAGTTTCGCCAGACTGGATCTGGCGCTGAAAGCGCTAAGTTGGCAGCACTGTCAAGAAGTAAAATATAGCAAAATACGCAATTAAGATACTCGGACTGTTGAAGTCCATATTCGATAGATGGCGTTGTGCATTTCGCGTCATTTTCTGAATGGCGGCTTTTCAGCGGAAGAAAAGAAAAAGAAACCGGCCAAATGCGAGTCGGACTCGCGCACGAAGGGTTCCGTACCATTATCGCAAAAACGGCAAAAATATCACGGTTGTTGTATGCGATTATGGGAGCCCCAGTTAAATTTTTATTTTATTCTGTTTTTAGTATTTGTTGTTATAGCGGCAACAGAAATATATCATCTGTGATAATTTCAACTGTTTAACTATCACGGTTCATGAGATATAGCCTGGTGACAGACGGACAGACAGACTGGCGGACAGCGGAGTCTTAGTAATAAGGTCCTGTTTTACCCTTTGGGTACGGAACCCTAAAAAACAACTTTTACATATACAAGTTCAATACCTACTCACCCAAACAAAAATAAATAGTAGTTTTTTTTGGGATTTCAGGGTTGGTACCTGAATATGTTCATAGAGGGTAGAAACGCCCTGTGTGAATTAGTTTATGATTTAAAAATAGTCCTGTATTTACTGCTCATTAGTTAATACAATGGTAACCTTACTTCCACAAAACTTCTGTTATGTAACTATTTATGTAGTATGTCACATAAGCTCCATTTATGAAACATTTTTAGATATACGGATTTTAATTTCTAGTATCTTGGACCATAATTGTTAAAGTCGCGTTAGGGATAAGATGCTAGAGTAATTTTTTGTCTATGTGTAAGACACCCCATAGGTAATAGAGGGATGAAAAAAAATCACTGCACTATGCATGTCCATGTGGGTATCATTGAATCCCATAAATCAAAAGACTACAACGTTTCCAAGTCACTTTTACATCAATTTTGGTTAGATTATGCACTTTATAATTACAACCCCATTAACAATCCTCTGTTTTTCAATTTATTTGTGAAATACAATGAAACAACAGAACAAGCATACTTTTGCAAATGTTTAAATACTCCTCTTCACTTTAAAACCTTTTATTGTGTGGTCCAACACACACTTTTGCATGACCAGTATAGCTGGCTACTTGGACATCTCGTCATTCGCCTCATCCAAATCCCCAAAGATTCAGGTGGCTGGGCATGAAGGGCAGACAAGGTATCCTGTGCATATGTCAGACTGTGTTACAAAGAAAGGAATTGAATATCAAATAACATAATGGAGATTTCAGGCAATTTATTCTATTATACAAATAAAAGCATTTCACCATAGGTGAAACAAACGGAAAAACATCCTAAATAGTATCTATGATAATTAGTGTAATTATACATGTTTTAATACATTATTGGTTATTTTAACTGTTTTATTTTTTATCCTTTCAATTAGCAAAGCCCTGAAAAATTTTCCCATTATGAATCAAGACAAAATTAATTAGCAATAAACTTACAATAATTACAACATATTTTTAGATACCAATTAAATCTAAACCGTGAAATTATAATACTAAGGTTCTTGAGTTACTTCTCCTCGCACCATTCATTCTCTTTGCGCACTTGATCTTCTTCAGCCGCAGTAAAATCATTTTTAATGTTGAATGTCTTGCGAATTTCTTCAGGAGTCTTACCTTTTATCATATTGGCTACAGTTTTGCATGTAACATCCAGTAAACCTTTTATGTCTAAGTAGTTCGCAGCTAAAATTAGTTCAAAGAGAGTGCCTTGATCAACTTTTAAGAAATCTGCATCCCATGATGAGATATCATCTGTCCGCTTTTCTTTATTCTCATCATCTTCTGGCAACGGTGGGTCATCTTTGTGGTACGTGGCCCACTGAATAACTTTCTTTAGAATCGCAGAATTCACGTTTGGCAATGGAACTACCTCCTCTTCATCATCTTCCATTCCTAAATCTTCTAACATTGTCTTGATTGTTACTGAGCATTTTGCAATCTCAACATCAACTGTAAATATTTCACTGTCCGAAGATTGCAGTTTTATGTTAGGCATCTAAAACAATTAATAAAAAAACTTATAAACATACGAGTGTAAAGAAAATGGGACGCCATTTTACAATGTTCCCAGCTATTTATTAATAGTTTCTCAAACAGATATCGCAAAAGATACGGAAATTGGTGAGCACTGTACCTTGTAATTTATGATAGAACTCGAATGTAGTATTATACACTGGTGGATGAATTTTATGTGCGCGAGGATCACAATAAATTAATAACCAAAATTGAAAATACAAAGGACAGGTGAACGAATGCTATCTCATTCACGTCACAGATTAAAAAAATTGTCAGGTCAGATTAGATTTGTTTGACATTCACTAGAGTAGGGAAAAGACCTGATACGAGTTTGTTGTAGATAAGATTTTCCCACAGTTGAGCGGATATATACCGCCACAAAAATACCAAACCAAAGTAGAATCCGTAGTACCAATTATTCCGTCTGTGTGGTTGTGATATATGTTTTGTAATGTAATCAGTAATGTTTTAACAGTTATAATCTATTTTATGTATTTTAATTTTTTATTTTGCACTAGCACTAACCCAACAAGTTCAAGATTTTTCTTTTGGGTCTACCTTTTTCTCACCGTTTTCTGATTATTATTAAACACGCTTGCTACCAATTTAATTTAGACATAGGCAGAATAGTCGACATCGGCTCAGCTTGCCATAAAAAAAATGAATTTTATTTGAACTTATTCATGACTGTCGGTACCTGTGGTCGGTACATACACTTCATTCTATTACCTCTAAAGTCGGAACCACACTTATGTGGCGTGGCGTGTCGTGGCGCCTTCTGACGCAGTTGATTGGCTACAAAACACGTTGCGTTATGACGTAGGCTGGCACAGAGTCGTTTGATTAGTGGGTCCTGCGGCACGACACGCCACGCCACATAAGTGTGATTCCGACTTAAGCAGGATTAAGCAGAAATAAGGGTCACAAAATGTTGGAATGAGGTTTGGTTATCAAACTCTTTAAGTCCTGGCTGAGCAGAATATTCGTCTTTATTTTCAGTCAAGTGCACATGTCATATTTAAATTGTAACTGATTATGTCAATTATGTCAAGCGGATCGTTTCGAGTGTTCAGCGTAATAGTTTATCCGCACCCCTGGATGGTTTTTTAATTTTACAACAGGTTATGGGCCATCCAGCAACGGACAAAGAAGACCAAAAATATGTTTGAGAGGAATGAGAGTCGAGCTGTGGAGAACTCAAAGCGTTGTACCTAATACAGAATGTCGAGTAGGTGAAAAATGAGATATACAGCAATTTGGATAATCATCGAGAAGGCGAAAAATAAAAAAAATGATATTGGAAAAATGAAGGCAAAACAAGTGAAAGTTTGAAAGATGTCAGGAAGAAAAATGTGTGCCTTGGTGATAAAATAAGTGTATAAAATCAGTGACTAAAGTGTAATAACGAGTGTTTTTTCCGATCGATATGTGGGTTTCGGATAGATAGCATGTTGTGTTGGTTAAGTTTAATTTTTCTGTTTTTAGCAGAATTTTATATGGATTAAGGGGGTGCCAAATTATGATCCATTTAAGGGGGTGTGATGTAAATAGTAAATGAATCATTGTTTATTAAGTCATCAAGAAAGACAACCAAGCATAACTTTTTTCAAATTTTATATTAAGTTCATAAAGTATAAACCTTAAGTTTTCTATATCTGAATTTTATTGTGATATAAGGTGCAACTTGTTAGTTATTTATTTTCTTTTGTTTGGTTACTGTATTAATAATAATGATATGTAGGAAAATATAATGAGTCGAGTGGGAGAATATGATGTGTCGAGTAGGAGTTGAATATAATATTGAATATGATGAGTCGATTAGGAGTTGTAGTATAGAATATGATGATGAGTTCGAGTAGGAGTTATAGTATAGAATATAATAAGATGATGAGGTTCGAGAAGGAGTTATAGAATATAATATATATAATTATGAAGTTTTGTAATGATGAAGTTGAGTAGGAGTTTTGTAATGATGAAGTTGAGTAGGCGTTTTGTGTTGTTGAAGTTGAGTAGGAGTTTTGTAATGATAAGGTTGAGTAGTAGTTATAGGTTATTAAATAAATGTTTTTCAGTTAGGTAGATTTTTGAGATATTTAATATTGGATGTTATGTTGTTTCGAGTAGTAGGAATAAACAAAAAGATGAATAGTTTTTACTGATGTTAGATTGATGTTTAGATGGTTTAAGTGGGAGATATATTATAGGGTTGTTAAAATGTTGTTATGTTTTTAGAATATTGTTGAAGTGGGAACTTATATTAATGTTAATGAGTGTATTTTATGATGTTATTTAAAGGCAGTTTAGTGTTTGTGAATTTTATGTTGAAGTTTATAATATACAGGATGCTAGTAGATATGTCGAAATGTATTATATACAGAGTGCTAATAGAAATGTTTTGAAAAACTTTAGGATATGCAAGGTGTTTGTGTAGATGTAAGGGTTTTAGCATGTGCAATTGATTGTGGGGGTGTGTTGGAATGAGGTTTGGTTATCAAACTCTTTAAGTCCTAGCTGAGCAGAATATTCGACTTTATTTTCAATCAAGTGCACATGTCATATTTAAATTGTAACTGATTATGTCAATCATGTTAAGCAGATCGTTTCGAGTGTTCAGCGTAATAGTTTATGCCTGATTTTATAAGAATATTATTATTTGGAGTCATGAGTCTTGTGTTTTTGATGAATATACGTATAACCCGCACCCCTGGATGGTTTTTAATTTTACATCACAAAAGGCTTTAGCAATTTATTCAAATGCAAGTCCCTCGTTCCTGCAACCTTACATTCCATCACACTTATCTTTCGAGCAGCAATGAAATAATGTTACACTGGGATTAGACGATTTCTTTTAACATTATCTGATATAATTAACTTTTTGATTTGAATTGATTAGTGCTGGGGTGCAAACTTAGAGCATTTAAGGTGCAAAACTAAGCCTGTGCCCCCATTCTATTTAACTTTTTGTAAGATTAACTTTTGATGATTTTTGATAAACACAAGTTACTTATTCACACAAAAAAAAACATTGGTATCAAGAGAATGTTTGATGGAATAGCATGTAAAGCGAGCCCGGTTTTATCACAACGTCAAGAGTAAGATAGGTTTTGATCATTCAGTATCTTTAGAGAAATAGAATTTATTAACATATTTTTTCGAAATCAAAAAAAATATTAAAAATTAAGAGCAAAGAGAACGAGCACAGCTAGCTCGAATATTTTAGCTACTCGAGACTTGGAAAACAAAGTTTAAGGTTACACTAATCGATCATTCTTCCATACAAATGTAGTCTGGCGATTACTCCACTGTTTGACGATGTACGGTCGGAAAAAATGATATCAATTTGTCTTATCATTATCTAGCCCTGTATGGAAAGAAAAAGTAAAAAAAATAAATAAATGAAAGTTATGAGCGTAGAAAGTTCCATATTTCAACACAACTTTAACGCATCTTTGGGCGGAAATAAATACGCAAAAACGAGAAAACTGCATAATTGCCTGCATACAGGGATAGATTAGTAATTCAACAAAGCAAATATTTTTATTTTGATAATATACATTTAGTTGTTTTCTCATGGTCATTCACACCCAAAGGCCTGTTTATAAAATTTCAAGCGCTCGTTTTCGTCCTAAATCATCATCCATTTCGATACAAAGCAAAAGTGCTAATTCGTACGCGAACTAGCTTCTTACTGCTCATCACAGCATCTATCTCTTTTGCACGTGTTGTCGGATTAGATAGCATGCATTTTAACCTCGCGCCCAAAATAGTTCGGGCCGTCGAACCTTAATTCAAATCTATACTTTTCGTGTGTCGGTACAGATTATTTACTTATAACTTTGTCCAGAAGTCTTTTAGTTATGCAGATAAGCTTTCATTAGTATTAGCTCCCACAAGGGCTAAGTGACGCCACTTATGATAAACTTTAGAATGAACGATGAAGGCGATTTGTTACACATCCCATATTATTTTTGATGCCTTTTTTGTATGATATCATAATTATGCTTTTATTTGGAAAAAACACCGTTCCTGATAAGAAATCTCCTTTGGGCCCTGCTTTACACAGCAGTTACTATGTCACTATTTTGCTTTGTCTTCCCTAAGGCCACTTGGATACAGTCTCGACTATAAGCCCGCGGCCACTCTAGGATCACCCGCGAGCGCATAGGATTAGGAACTGAAATGATGTAGGGGGGACGGGAGTTCAGCGGTTCGTCTTTAGCTTCTTCTTCAACGGCTGGGCCTTCTTACGATCCAGCGCAGCTGCCACTTTCTGGACCATCACGGTCTCATAAAAGGATTAGTTCTTTATCTCAGAGTGCAGTAGGTAGTTTTTATTTTAGCTATTTATGTTACTAGATATTATGTGCTACCCCTAAAGCCTCCTCTTCACTATCGGCGATGATTGTTACTCGTATGATCGTATGTCATCAGCAAGGTAATCGTCACTATCATTGTACAAGCATCCACATGATCGTCTCGTCCGTGATCATTTATCCAGCGGCAAGCCTTCAAAACAGACGTGGTTTTTAAAGCCGCTGCTACCATCCATATAATTTCAGTATACAACAGTTAAACAAAAAGTTGTTAAAACAATGGAAGAAGAGAAGATGGTCAAGTAGTCATTTTGTCGCAATTGCACTGAATAAAAGGATTAAAAATAAAACAACGCCGCGACGACACTGTGCTCCGGTGTATGAATGATCGGCGATCGTGTGGGCACGCGCATGCAACTTTATGCGAATTTACTTTGATGCGTGCCCGAACAACTGACACTCACCGATCACCGCGATCACTATAACTTAGGCTTTGCACGCATTGCGATTTTTATTCGTGCGAATTTTTGTCCGCCTACTGAATTTAACTAACGTTAAATTAGAGAATAAGCGCGGTTTTTGTTTCCTTCTACCTGTTCATATAGAGTTCAAAATATTCGCGCGAATTTAATCCGCGCTGCGGTGCGGTGGATTCTGTGGCAAAACACGGATTTCTAACGGTATTATTTCGAAAATATTATTTCGGTAAATTCGCGCGAATAAAAATTGCAATGCGTATCAAGCCTAAGCCTTGAGACGGAAACCACTTATGTGTCGTGGCGTAGCGCCTTCTGGCGCAGTTGATTAGCTACAAAACTCGTTGCGTTATGACGTAGGCTGGTACAGAGTCGTTTGAATGTTGGATCCCGCGCCACGACACGCCACGCCACATAAGTGTGGTTCCGCCTTAAGCCCTCCACACGATCGTGATCGCTTGTAATCGTTAACTTATGTACTTTCTTTATCGACTTTTTTTTCAATAACTTTATGTGGAGGCTTGTTAATAGCTATTTTTTTTAATAATAAATTCTTTACGGCATTGGTTTGTTAGTCTGTAAGCCTTCTTTAAAATAAAATAAATAAATATAATCATCAATTGACTATAGTGAAGATGAGCCATTAAAATAATAGCAAAATATATTGATTCTTTTTGAGGGATGTTACCAAATGGTTACCAAAGGGTCCATCGATAAAATTATGAGTTATTTCTCGACTTCTCGTGATCTCAATTCAAGACGTAGTGTACAACACTACTAATGAATGGAGTGCACGAAAACATGGTTGTTTTTCAGCTTTCCTTGGAGATTAATTTGAATATGATCAGTTTGCTTCAGTTTTGATTACTGTTAAATAATTATGAAGTAATTTAATAGAATTTAAAATTAAACAGTTATGTATGATATATATGTAAATAACCTAGCAGTTAGCGTCTGAAAGTGCTTCTAGATAGTGAAGTTGTTATTAAAAATAATCATGAATTTTACCTACATTCAATGATAGAAGTAAGTGATAATAATAACTGAATAGTTTTTCTGTATTAATTAGTATTTTATATATATTTGAGTATTTCCAAAGAATAAAAAACAGTGTCAACATTTTGACGTGTCGGTTTTTGGATTTCGTGTTCGGCCGCCATGTTTGTCCTTTTATAATTTAGAAATTGAGAGATTTTATGGGTAATAGAATAATACTTTTTACTACTGCTGATAATGCTATGGATTGTATTAGGATTACAGATATATATTATTAAAGAATTCCAATCCCTACAGTGAACATGACAAAATTAAGTGTGTAACTACAGCTTTCGCGTCCTTTGTTATTCAGGTATTCAGGATGGTTGTTGGATCAGCTTCAGCTACGTACCCAGGGAGGCAAGTGCTCCACAAGATGCAACCAATGGGCATGACTCCTCGTGAGCTGTCGGAGTACGATGATTTAGCTACAGCTCTAATAGTGGATCCATATCTTGGCATCACCACACACAAAATGAATATTCGTTATAGACCTCTAAAAACGAATAAAGAAGAGCTGAAGAGCATTATTAAGGAATTCATCCAAACACAGGATTACAATAAAGCATACAATAGACTAGCAAATGGTGAATGGATGCCAAGACATTTTAGCAAAAATAAACACCAACAGAGCAAGCTAAGAGAACATGTTAGTATTTATTTTAGTAGACTTCCTATTCCTAATGTTTTCATTCAGATTAAAAACTTATTATTGTCAAAACCAATATCATTAAAATGATTGGGTTCACACTTTTCGTAGCTATTGTTATTTACTCATTAATCGAAATATTTTTTGGAAATTTATTTTGTACCATGAATATAACTAATTTCTTTTATGCTTTTTATTTCAGATTTATCGTTATTTGCGAGTGTTTGACAAAAAAGCAGGCTTTGTTATTGAGCCCTGTTATAGGTACTCTTTGGAAGGTCAAGTGGGTGCCAAGATTTCAACAACCAAAAAATTTTTCAAGCATGAAAGAATTGACTTTCTTGTCGGATGTATTGCTGAGATGACAGAAGAAGAAGAAAAACAATTACTCCATCCAGGAAAAAATGATTTCTCTGTAATGTATAGCTGTAGAAAAAATTGTGCCCAGTTGTGGCTTGGTCCTGCGGCATACATTAATCATGACTGTAGACCAACTTGTACCTTTGAAGCTACTGATCGTGGCAAGGCTTTTGTTCGTGTGTTGAGAGATATTGAAGTTGGAGAAGAAATAACTTGTTTCTATGGAGAGGACTTTTTTGGAAATGGTAACTGTTATTGTGAATGTGAGACATGTGAAAGAAGAGGAAAAGGTGCATTTTCTGTTCAAAATGCACACAATGATGAGCAAGCAACTAGATACCGATTTCGAGAAACTGATAATAGAATAAATAGAACAAAAGCAAAACAGTCACAAAAAAATGAAAATGGCAAAAACCATGAAAAATCTCGAATATCTAGTAGGCAAAATTCTGACATAGTTTCCCCACTTAGCATGAAGGAAATGAAACAAAAAGGTTTAACAAAATATGATGCTGAACTTTTAATAGCCCAAGGTTGTATTGCAGATGTTGTAGATGGAACTGGCAGTAAAGAGGCACAGGGCAGTAGAGAATCTTCAGCTTCTAGTAGAGGCGAGAGGTTGCGGCGACGGACGGACAGCAATAGAGCGACGAACTGCATGACGGTGGTATCTGCGGCTAATGTTAAGCAGCGAGCTCCACCATCTCGCTGCTGCAGCACCACTAGTTCACGCAGTAGTCGCGACTCTCATACAGGCATAGTTTTACGGAGTCACAAACGTTTACTTGATACCTGCACCCAGTCTTCTTGTCCCAAACCTAAACACACATCAAAACAAGGTACTGATGTTAAAATTGATAGGAATCTTATTACACCAAAAGAAGAGACAGAGTTGAATGTTTTAGATACAAATAATATTAAAACTGAATCGACACATGACAATCAAAGTGAGAGTATTGATTCTGTTGATATTACAGACACGCATATAGAAGAACCAGTGAATGATTGTGGTACAAAAGAATCTCTATTGGATAGAACAGAATTTGGTATTCCTGTTACTGAAGAAAAGATTGAAGCTTCTGTAAGCAATTCCAATGTTCAAGAACAATTAATGATTGAAAATAAATGTGTAAGTGACAATGCTTGTGTGAAAAGTGAGATTTATGATTTTCGAGAAAATGTGAATCCAAGTGAATCAAAAGATAGCAAACAGAACAAGAATCCAAAAATAGAAGTTTCAAGTAGGACTGAGGAGTCCAAAAAAGAAACAGTCTCAGGACCACCATGGTTGGTAGATAATTCTAATAAAAGTAGTGAATGCCCTTGTACACCGCCACGGCGAGGACTCAAACTTACATTGCGGGTAAAAAGAAGCCCTGTTGTGGAGGAAGTTATGGACTGTGGTAATACGACGGAAGCGACAGAGTATGAAGTATTACGGCTAGAGGGCGTTGACCCTGAGACAGCGCGGCGCCTGAAAAAACGACGCCGGTCAAAGGAGCGTCACCGCAAGCACAGCCCCATCCATCCTCTGCCTGCAATGAAGCGCTTAAGATTGATATTTGGCAATGAGAGTCGTACTATTGATTTGCCAACTGCTATTTCAGCAGACTGACAGCCGCAACTACCTTATGGTTATTTTTCCACCGTTTTTATTCAATTATTAGTTTAATTGACACTGATTAGGATTATTTTATCTAGTATTTATTTTGGTGACGTGAATTTCTGACATTTGAGTAAAGTGTGATATGCATCAGATTTTAATTTGATGATTCCATGTTGATACCTATTTATTAAAACAGACCAGACATTAAAGGTTTTATTGAATTCATTAGTGCAAATTTATTGCATTATATCCCATATAATATAATGTGTCAGGCATTTTCACGATCGTCAAATAAGTTGATCTAGACTTAGTATCTATTAAGTAAACGAATGTTATTCTGTTAATATATGTACAAAAACAGTGGGTTTTGTTTAATGAAAGCCAGATACGACTTATTTGAAGTAGGTGAGATAAGTCCTGGTGGATTAAACTGCCATTTGGTAAGAAAACTACATTGTTGCTGGATTTTTTTTATAATTGGGGGCTTAGTTCTTACCATTTTAATTTATATGTTGACATTTTGTTGACTTGCTGCAGGTAGATCTCATTGCATTGTATAATTTATTTGTTCTTGTATCAATGTCTTAATGAAATGTGTATATTGAATATGGTATGGATATTTCGATGAGCATAGTAAAATAAATTCTCTATTTAAAGAGTAATAATTATTATTAGTAATATGTAGTGATAAATCTTCAATTTGAACAAGTGTAGTCTCGAGACAGGATTCAATAATTTCCAAAGTCAGTGACTCAGAAGATTGTGTAGTATGCATGAAGAGAGCTTTATTGGAAATCTGTTCGATTATGAATTGTTAAAATTCCATAATGTAGAAATTAATTATATTGAGCTGAATTTATGAAATAACATTTAATCCAATTTGGTTCTAATATTGATAAATTTTCATGGGCAAAATGTGAATAACTAATGTTAATATGTACAGTTTCATGTTGATTTTTACTATAGGTATGGGAATGAAATGTAGCCGCGACAGGTGTTACGCTTGTAAAAAGCTGTTCAGCAGTTGTAGGAAAATAGTTTGTATATAACAGTAAATTAATGATTAAAATGTTATCGTATTTGAAATACATAAAATTTAGCGACAACTTTAGAGTGTGGGTACGTTTAACGACTAAACAGGCGTTCAGTTGAGCTGGTACTGAAGCAGATCCGTATTTAAGAGAGATTGAAAAGTGGAAGAATTCATTTAAATCTTACTTTTGTCAGTTCTAAGAGTAGTTTTTTAGACGCGACAGACTGAATATTCATTAAATAGCTTCGGGAAAGGATGTTTTTTTTTCACGTAATATTAAAACAGAACAATGTTGTAGGGTAAAGCAGACTAAAGAAAACAAAATTTTAATTAAATTTTCATTAATTCTGTTGTTCAATGATCACCGGGGTTCAATGAAATTTAAAAGTTTTTAAATTCAATTAATATTTTTTTATTGAGTAGGTACATATTATATCAAGCATATGTATGTACTGTATTTGTTTATATCACAAAAAACAATATACATTGTTAGCTAAAATGCTATGTATTGATACCCTCAAATTATAATTAACACAAAGTACCTACCTCTAAGAGTGGTCATTTTTACAAATTGTAGAATAATTTGTGTACTTTAATTTACAAGTATTGGCTGTATTAGAAAAATGATGCACACAATTTAATAATGTGGTTGAATTCGGATTGGTAATTCTGCAGTTTTTTGTGAGTTGCTGGTTTCATGACTAGCTAATGTGATATTCCTCATTGGAATAGTGTATTGTAATTTAGTTAAAAAACAAGTTGCATATTGTTGACAAACATGAAATATTTTTCATTTCAATTATCACAATAAATTGCCTCAAGTTTCTTTCTAAAATTTTGTTTGATTTGATGCTTAAGGTTGCCCTAGTCGATCATTCTTCCATACAAACGTAGTCTGGCGATTACTCCACTTTCTGAAGGTGTACGTTCAAAACAGCGTCGAAAGTTCCTTAATTCACACTAATATTAACGCATCTGGGCGCGAATAAATATCATAAGGAAAATTGCAAAACAATCACCATACAGGGATAGAATAGTAGTTCAACAATGCAAATAATTTTATTTTGAACAGATACATTTAGTCGTTTATTCTTATTCCCAAAGGTCTGTTTATAAAATTTGGCGCGCTCATTTTCGTGCTAAATCATCATACATTTCGCTACAAATTTGCAAAAGTGTGTATTCGTACGCGAATTAGCTTCTTACTGCTCATCACAGCATCTATCTCTTTCGCACGTGTTGGCAGATGAGAAAGCATGAATTTTAACCCCGCGCACAAAACAGTTCGAGCCCTCGACTAGGGCAACCTTAAATTTATGAACCTGACCTAATGAAATCCTTCTGTCTCACTATTGGACTCCTTAATACTATAATAATAATGACACTAGCTTGTTACTGCCCCACTGTAGGGCAAAGGCCTCTTCACAGAGTCCTTATTTGATGACAAAATCCATTATCTCCCTAAAAAATAAACATTTCATGGAAGACAGGATTCTATTTTTATGGGTTTTTTATTTTCAATACAAGAGTTCGATAATTACAATTTACAAATAATCGCGTAATTAATAACGAAAAATTTAGTACTTTGAGTTAGTTTATTATCAACTTAATGCAATATTGACATTGGTATGCCCGTTTTCAGTATATAAGCTGTGACTTCTTGCGGGGATGGGTGTGATAGACATTCTCCTTTAATGGCCATACCTGAAACAAAAATATCACACATTAGGCAGTGCTTTATTAAATTGGGCGTAATACAACATCTTCAGGTCCAAAATTGGATATGAAGCCAATGAACAAATCCATGTATCCATAGCAATATAACCAAAAATTATCTATATAATGTATGAAATCAATTGCTGGCTATTAGTCTCGCTAAAACTCAAAAAACGCTTCACCAATTTGAATAATTCTTTTTAGGGTTCCGTACCCAAAGGGTAAAAACGGGACCCTATAACTAAGACTCCGCGGTCCGTCTGTCACCAGGCTGTATCTCAATCAATCAATCAATTTTTTATGTTTATAGCTCCATCGATGAATATTCGATGATTTTGCCAATGTCAAGGTAGATGAAAATAGTCGGTTTAAAATTAAGGATACTGTCATATAACTATTGATCAGTGTTTGTAGCGATGACCTCCATTGTTCACCATGCTAAAAAGGGACAAAACAATTTTGGTTAAAACATATAGGACAGCACAAAATAAATGTTAAAACTTCAAGTATATAATACATAAATAGAAATACTAGCTACAGTTGGATTTTGTTAATATTAATAAATCTATAAATAATTTTTACTGCGGGGGTATGGACTAAAGTCAATAGAAACGGGATGTTAATTGGGCGAGGAATGTTTTCAGGGAGCAAGTCGTAAAGGGGAATAGTTAAACGAGGACAGGAAAAAAATAAGTGCTCCAGAGTACCTTCCGCTAGACCGCATTCACACAAAGAATTGTCTCTCACGTGTATTTTGGCCAGAAAGACAGGAGTGCAAACAAACCCAAGACGGAGTCGAATTATAACGGAGGTAGCTGATTTATTTGAAAATTTAAGTTTGCTGAACCAACATTTAGAAGGAATATATGGTTGAATCGAGCCATAAAATTTTCCCTTCAATAAACGTGAGTTTTGCCAATGGGTATTCCAGCTCTTCATCATCTCTGGTTTAGCAAGACAGCGCAAATCACGGGGATAACAAGATGGACGTGATTCGATCCCATTCCGAGTAGCCGACTTGGCCATCGAGTCCGCATTCTCGTTACCAATGATTCCAGAATGACTAGGGATCCAAGCCAGGGCAATCTCTATACCTAAACAGTGGCATCTATAAAGAAGTTGTTTTATCTGCAAAACAAGAGAAAAATTGTGACGAGAACGGAAAGGCGACTTTAATAAATCCTGAAGGCAGCTTAGAGAATCCGAGAGAATTAGGGATTTGTTGAGTCCATGCGATTCAATGTAGGAAACTGCTTCCAGGAGAGCTATTGCTTCCCCAGTATAAACAGAGCCAAATGGAGAACTACGAACATTTAAGATAATTTTGTATTTTGGGATCCACACAGCAGAACCGACATTGCTATCATCTGACAACTTAGAAGCGTCAGTAAATACCGTGAGCCAATCGTGCCAGTCCTCAGCTAGAATTCTGTTGAGTTTATCATTGGCTGCAGGGTCATGTTTAGAGATACTAAAGTTAAGAATAATTTTTGGTTGGAATAGTAAGGAGTCAAAATCTACTTCAAATAGAGGGTCCGTTTTTGATTGGACTAAAGAAATGTGCATATTATTAAATTTCCTAAAGCTAATAACAAGTAGAGGAGGATTTTTATGGGTCCAATAGGGGGACGTTGGGATTAACTCACAAAGAGTACGAATAAGGGGGAGAAGGGGATGAGATTTGTTCTGGAGGCTGTATCTCAAGAACCGTGATAGCTAGAGAGTTGAAATTTTGACAGATGATGTATTTCTGTTGCCGCTATAACAACAAATACTAAAAACAGAATAAAATAAATATTTAAGGGAGGCTCCCATAAAAAAAAACGTGTTTTTATGCCGTTTTTCGCTATAATGGTACGGAATCCTTCGTGCGCGAGACTGACTCGCACTTGGCCGGTTTTTTTATTTTGTCCCAGGTACAACTAGTATACACTAAAAAAACCATACACATACATGTCAACTTTTAATTCAATTGCAATCCTTGAGGGGTGAAGGTACTTTTCAAAAATACTCATAGTTATCCTTAGAAGCTGATTTTAGTGAAATTATTATTAACTAGTAGGTATGTGATGGTGAAGTGCCTCAAGTACAAAGCATCTAGTTATCCTTGTCCTTGTTTGCACCATGTATCCAGAGTTGCTACATTTGCTGAATAAGAATCTAATAGGTTTGGTTAATATTCTTCAGAAAGTGCAATACAGCTATGTATGAACCAGGTTTGGAATCATATAGAGTGAAAGAAGTTGTTGGAATTAGGGTCATTTGCATGTTCTCCTCAAAATCAGATCAATTTAACAAAGGAGAGGATTCATAGACTTAAGTACAGCCTTGGTATTCTTTAATGTAAAAATAATTTATTTATACTTACTTCTGGAATTCCCATTCTCTGTTGTCTAGAGGGCAAACTTGCCTAGTTTTGAGCCAACGTGAGATGCAATGGAAGTGGAAAGCATGCTGAAAAAAATAAACATATATATATGTAAGACAATCCCAGCACTCGAAAACATTAGAATATTAGAGGACTGGCCTTACATTGCAGACACCCCAGGCGACTGTGCACTCCTCACTGGTTGCCGATGCCTGATTGGCTTGGCATTCTATGCACAAATCCATTATATGGTTACGGCAAATCGCGCAGTTGTCGACGACAATATCTGAAACATAGAGAAAACATTTATAACTCTTTATGACTTTTCACAAGAACAACCGTTGCCAGTTCAATAATGTTAACGTTTCTTACCCCAAGCCCATAAAGCGACCGCATTCCACTGAAATCGAAATAAAATCGATCAGAAACAAATACAACAACAAAGAAAAATATAAAGCGGAACATTACAATGAGTTTGCGTAAATTTATAGTTACCTTTTTTACTTCAAATCTCTTTTTGTCCCCTTTACCGCTACTAGAGGAAGCCATTTCGACTTCTTCTTCATCAACATCCATTACAGAAGCCATATTTTTTCAGAAATACCTTATTTTGAAAATCTAAAATGAGGAGATGTTGTACACAAATTTGACAGGTATGACAAACGCAAACCGAGGAGAGAGGAGAGGTTATGTCCTGTTATTTTTTCTAAAGGTTGTGTAGTGGGTATTGGGCTTTTGGTACCGACACTAATGTTAATTTTGGGCTATAATTTTTGGAGCACGGGATGTGTGGAGTGCTTAATAGTATAAATGAGTTTAACAGTCCTTACGTGAGTTAAAAGTAATTTATTTTATGAATGTTTTATTTATATTTTACTTGTTGGAGCAGTCATTCAGTAGGAAAACTGAAAATCCCGTAATAAAGCATGTTAATTCGTAATGTATCTTTTGATTCGTAATGTAGGAGACAAGTGGCAGAATATTTTCATTTTAAAATAACGCCACCCAGCGCAATTTTCAGATAAGTTTTATTAATCCTTTCACGCAATTTGTACCTACTTTTTTCGAGGGAATCCTTCAAAATGCGTGGCCTGGACTTCTAGAGAAAAGACCAAGCTGTGTGTGATTTTTACATCATTAAAATCACCTCGGTGATCACCGATAAAACTGCGTGACCTCTTAAAATACCACCCCGGAACCCTCTCTGTGCAACGCCTGTTAGGGCACATCCCTGGGGAGACTGTAAAAGCGTCTCCCTTGAGCCTCACTGTACACGGCAGCACGTGATCATTATGCCACCGTGTTTCCTTGAGTCACTAGATGGGCGGACAGACACCAATCTGAACGCCCGCGACCCAACCTGTTTAAGTTTAGTACCTAGTAAAGACAGCAGCTGAGAAACTTCACCCCCTAGAAGTGAATCTATACACTTCTAGAGGGTGAAGTTTCTCTGCAGCTGTCTGTACCTACCGATACCAGCGTTTTACCAATTCCTAAGTAAGTGGTGGCGAAGCATGGGTTGGCACCCGGGGCGGTTTTCTATTGAGAACCCCCAAATTAAAACAACTAAAGGTGGCTTTAATAAAAATGTTGTAAGAGCGAGCGAATGTTTCTCGGGTGAGCCTCACACCTAGAGATCGCGTACCCAGGTGGCGGATAGGGATAACTCACACCCTTAAGATCTGGGAAAATATCTTCGTAAAAAGGCAAAAAAAATAACCAATATAACTCCGAAACCATGTTTGCACTACGGACGCGATCCACTCGGTGAAAATACTTATTGAAAAGTACAAGTCTCGCAAACAAGACCTCCACATGGTCTTCATCGACCTCGAAAAGGCGTTCGACCGAGTTCCTCGAGAGCTTATTTGGCAAGCACTGAGATCATAACTAGTGCCTGAGTATTATATAGAGCTTCTCAAGGATCTGTACTACAATGTATCCACCAGATTGTCAGCACAGCAGGCACAAGTGAAACATTTGAGGTCAGAGAGGGTGTTTATCAGGGCTCCACTCTGAGCCCTCTTCTATTCAATCTGGTAATGGACTATATTACTTCAACCATTCGAAAACCAGCACCGTGGTCACTACTATATGCCGATGATGTCGTTCTTATAGCCAAATCTATGGCAGAAGTGCAATCACATCTGACGGCATGGCAGAAGTCATTGCGGAGGAGAGGATTGAGAGTCAGAAGACAGAAGACCGAATTCATTTATTGCGACTTTTCTGGAGCTATTTTGAATGTAATACCATGTCCAATCATCGATAACAGACCTCTCAACAGAGTTGAAGAATTCAAGTATCTCGGATCCATAGTAGCACCAAAAGCCTGTGTAGAGAGAGACATACACAATAGAATCCAAGCCGCCTGGCTGAAATGGAGATCGCTGTCTGGCATAGGTACTATGCGACTCCCGTATACCGAATAAAGTCAAAGGCATTGTATATAAAAGGGCAGTAAGACCAGCCTTGCTGTATGGTGGAAGACGGATGAACCGAGAATTCACACCAGTGGTGAGAAAGATGAAGGTGCTACGCTGGTCTGGTGGAGTTTCAAAAATTGACAACATAAGGAACGAGTATATTGGTGGTACATTTAAAGTCACTAAAATATACGTTAAACTTAGCGAAAACCGCTTGCACTGGTACGGACATGTGACGAGGCGACAGGATGACAATATGATCAAAAAAGCCATGAACATAGAAGACGGAAAAAGAGACCGAGGACGACCACCAATAAACCTGGCTACGAAAAATCAAGAATGACATGATCATAAGCAACAGAAGAGACAACTCGCAACCACACGGTGTGGCGCAGAAATACTAGGAGGGCTGACCTGAAATAATCTGGGATAATAGTCAGGAGAAAGAAGAAGACCGACTGGCATAGCACTAGCAGTTAACTACGCATAAAAGAGAGATAACTGAGAATAAAGACTTGTCTACTGTAAAATGACCATCGCTCTTCTTCTCTGACTAATGTTGCAGCTTCTAGTAATCTTGCCATTCTGCCACTAAGTGCCATTCACCATTTTTCAAACTGTACACCTTCACTTCTTGACTTGATATTTGTCACCTCTCCTGATCGCGTCGCTAAGCATGGCCAATGCTCGGCCGACGCCTTTTCGTATCATGACCTGATTTTTCTTTCTTATAAAATTCGTCCTCCTAAGACTAAAGCCAATATTCTCATGCAACGCAATTTTGGTGGTATGAACACTGACAATATTTGCGAGGATGCCAGCAATATTGATTGGTCTCCATTGTTTGCGTCAACGTCAGCCAACGAGAAAGTTAATTATTTCATTGCTAGACTTGTCGAGCTTTACGATGTTCACGCACCTGTGCGTGCGGTTAAAGTAAGACATTTGCCGGCACCGTGGCTGACGGATGAGATTAAGAAGCTGATGAACAAAAAAGTGACTGCAAAATCTAAATTTAAGCGACAGCCTACTGTTGCTAATAGGGAAAAATATACCTCCATTCGTAAACATTGCAATAAGATGTGTAGGAATGCTAATCGCCACAACTCTGTCCAAAATGGGGACGCATCCAAAGTTTGGAATTTTCTAAGATCATTGGGGATCGGTAAAACCCGACACGAGTCAATACCTAAAAATTTAGACATCGATTCAATGAATAATAATTTTACAGATTCGTCCAATTTCGATAGGACAATAAAATTGAATACATTGAATTATCTTTTCTTTTATCTCTTCCGAACCCCAGTTATTCTCCATTTGTTTTTAGTCAATTATCTGCATGTGATGTTAAGAAGAGCATACTATCGGTCACTTCTAATGCGGTGCGAAGTGACTGTATCCGCCGTAAAATGTTGCTCCCAGTGCTGGACGTAATCCTTCCGGTTTTTTGCCACATCCTCAACTTTTCTGCGTCCAGTGGTGTCTTTTCTTGTTCATGGAAAGATGCTCAAATAATTCCATTACCAAAAAAGTCCAATCCCACATCCTTTTCTGAGTTCCGTCCAATATCCTACCTGCCATTCCTGTCCAAAGTCCTGGAACGATTAATCCACGACCAAATTAGCACTTTCCTATCTAAAAATAATTTCCTCAAACCTTTCCAGTCCAGCTTCCGTCCTGGTCACAGCACCACCACAGCTCTTCTCAATATTACGGATGATATAAGGTCAGCCATGGAAAGCAGTAATCTGACGGTCTTGCCATTGCTAGATTTTAGTAATGCTTTTAATACTGTCGATTTCGATGTTTTGCTTGGCATTCTGCGCTCTCTTAATATATCTTCATCGGTGATTGACTGGTTTCGTAGTTACCTGTTCGGTCGCCGGCAACTTATATGCATTGGAGAGACTTTGTCTTTCTGGTGTAGTACTACTGCTGGGGTACCACAGGGTTTTATCCCCTTTACTTTTCGCAGTTTTTATAAACTCAATCTCCAGTGAAGTAACTTCTTCCTGCCATCTTTATGCGGACGATCTACAAATTTATGAGCGAGCTCCTCTCGGACATCTGTCTGAGGCTATCGTAACAATATATGGTGATCTGGCCCGCATATGCGAATGGAGCAAAAGGTATGGACTAATGGTAAACCCCACAAAGAAGCAGGTTATAGTGGTGGGCAGTTCTAGGATGGTTTCAAGAATCGACTGGATGACTCTTCCCCAGGTTATTTTCGATAACTTATTGATTCCGTTCTGCGAGAAAGTTAAAAACTTGGGGATATTCATTGAGGGACCTTCTCTTGGACTGCCCGACTGCAGGAGGTTAGCCGCAAGCTATTTGCATCTGCTGCGTCTTTGAGGAGACTGCGTAATTTTCTTCCGATTGCCACCAGGATTGCGCTTGCACAATCTCTTTTTCTACACATCCTTGATTATGCTGATGCCAGCTATCTTGACCTTACTCAAGAACAACTTGATAAGCTTGAGCGGCTTCAAAATGTTTGTATAAGATTCATATTTGGTTTGCGTAAATATGACCATGTTTCCGAATTCCGTGTGAAGCTCAAGTGATTTCCCATTCGCCTCCGCCGGAATGCTCATATTCTTTCCTTTTATATGTACCTATTGCTTGCTTGCTCATTTCATGCAACTTCGTATTTAAATAGATAATTTCAATTTGAACGTGTTTAATAAATAAAACTTTCACTGAAACGCTAATCAGGAAACTCCGCCACTACGGGATCCGGAACAGCGCTCTGGATCTTCTTACTTCATATTTGAGTAATAGGATTCAGACCGTTGACGTTAATGGAAAAAGATCTCCTGGATCTATGGTAACAATGGGAGTCCCACAGGGCTCGATTCTTGGTCTTTTCTTGTTTCTTATTTATATTAATGACTTGCCTTACCTCATAAAGGATAACCATGATATAGATAAACCTCTTTCTTTTAGGCTATGGCCGATCACCATTGTTTGTTGCGCGCGCAAAGGATAACTGATAAATTTTTGCCGCCATTGCGAATATTTTTTCACAACTCGTTTTCACTGTTGAAAATATTCACAAGTGTGTTGAAAAACGTCGTATGATACACGAGTGTATTGATGATTACCGTCCTCGGCCCTCTTAAGACCCTCACCAAACGGCTCGGGTCTCAATGGCGCTTCAGCGGTAATCACCAACATTACACACTTGTACCATAATGTACTATTATCATTATATATGTTATGGACAAAGTGATTAATCAGGTCACTGTGTACCTATAATCTCCACTCCAGAACCTTTCTGCCCCATCGACCATCCGTTCTGCGAGCAATGTGCCCTGCCCACTGCCACTTAAGTTTTGCAATTCTCCGGGCTATGTCAGTAACCCTGGTTCTCTTGCGGATCTCTACATTTCTGATTCGATCACGCAAGGAAACTCCGAGCATAGCCCTCTCCATTGCCCTTTGGGTGACTGTAAGCTTTCTGATGAGGCCCATTGTAAGCGACCACGTCTCAGAGCCATAAGTCATCACTGGCAACACACACTGGTCATAGACTTTCGTCTTGAGACACTGTGGTAAGTTAGACGAGAAGATACCGCGCAACTTCCCGAACGCTGCCCAGCCGAGTCGGATTCGACGGTTGACCTCTTTCTCGAAGTTGGCCCTACCCAACTGGATCGTTTGTCCCAGGTAGACATAGTCGCCCACCACTTCGAGGGTATAGTCTCCGACCTTAATAGGAGTGGGTGTAACATGGGCATTCATCATCACTTTGGTTTTGTCCATGTTCATCCTAAGATCCACTCTTTCGGAAGCTCTACTGAGGTCATCGAGCATTATACTGAGGTCCTCCATGGTCTCAGCCATAACCACTATATCGTCGGCAAACCGAAGGTGAGTGATGTACTCGCCATTGACGTTGATGCCTAGCCCTCTCCAGTCCAGAACCTTGAAGACGTCCTCCAGTGCAGCGGTGAACAGCTTCGGAGATATGACGTCTCCCTGTCTCACACCTCGCTGCAAATGTACGGGTTCCGAGGTCTGATCCTGAAGTCGAACTGACATGGTGGCGTTTTTGTATAAACACTTCAACACCTCGATGTACCGGTAGTCAATTTGGCACCGTTGGAGAGACTGCAGTACAGCCCAAGTCTCGATCGAATCGAAGGCTTTCTCGTAGTCCACAAACGCTAAACAGAGAGGCAGGTTGTACTCTTCGGTTTTCTGTATAACCTGCCGCAGCGTATGTATGTGGTCTACGGTGCTGAAGCCTTTACGGAATCCGGCTTGTTCGGGAGGCTGGAAATCGTCAAACCTGCGCGCGAGACGATTCGTGATGACTCTTGAAAACAGCTTGTAGACATGGCTAAGAAGTGAGATGGGCCTATAGTTCTTCAGTAAGGCATTGTCACCCTTCTTGAAGAAGAGTACCACCACACCCCTGCACCATGCCTGTGGCGTCCTCCCCTCGAGTATGACGGAATCAAACAGCTTCTGAAGGGCCTTAAGGACCGGTTTCCCACCCGCCTTCAGGAGTTCGGCCGTGATTCCGTCATCACCCGGCGCCTTGTTGTTCTTAAGCTGTTTCAGAGCCATCCTAATCTCATACAGGCCGACGTCCGGAATGCCTTCGGTATAGTGTCGGGTCAATCTAGCTCTAGGGTCATTGGCTAGATTTGCGACGGGTTTACTGGTTGACGTGTACAACTGCCCATAGAATCTCTCGATTTCCCTCAGAAGCTCCGGTTTGGCGGATACGATCCTGCCATCATCGGTCTTCAGTTTCGTGAGCTGGCTATGCCCAATAGACAGATCTCTTGCAAAGACCTTGGAGCCCTTATTCCGCTCAATCGCGTCTTTAATACTTTCGGTATTAAAGCGGCGGAGATCGCTTTTCAAGGACTTTGAGATCCGTCTATTTAGCTGCCGGTATTTCAACGCATCGTCTGAAGACTGCAGAATCATATCACGCCTCTCCTTCATGAGCTTGAGAGTAGGACCAGAGAGCTTTCTGTTCCTATCTGTACGGCGGGTCTTGAAAAACTTAGACCCGACCGTATGGACAGCTTCCACGAACCCATCGCTGTATTCGTCCACGGAGCTCCCTAGGCACTCGAAACGATTCTGGAGTTCGAGTTGAAAGGTTTCGGGGTTTTGGACCTGGATTTGTGCTGGGCGGAGAGTGGACTTCATCAGTCGAGACCTTTCAAGCTTGACATTAATGTTCAATGTGCCTCTTACCAAGCGGTGATCGCTCCCGGTTTTCACCGAGTTGATCACAGAGACATCATTGAACATTTGCTTCTTGGTTGACATGATGAAGTCGATCTCGTTTTTAGTTGCACCATCGGGGCTTTGCCAGGTCCACTTCCTGTGCTCACGCTTTCTGAAAAAGGAGTTCATCATGTAGAGGCCCTCCTTCTCCATAAAACTGGCCAGTAGGTGACCCCGGTGGTTCCGACGTCCAACTCCAAATTGCCCCACTTGCAGCTCATCCTCGTCTCGTTTGCCCAGTTTTGCGTTGAAGTCCCCCATGACAACGGTGAAGTAAGTTTTAGAACCATGCATGGCTCTAGAGATATCTTCATACATGGTCTCTACCTCGTCGTCGGGGTGTGCCGAGGTCGGGGCGTAGACCTGTATGACCTTCAGCGAATATCTTGCGGATATTCTGAGTATAAGGTACGCCACCCTGGTCGACACACTCTCGATCTTCACCACGTTGTTCACAAGGGACTTGTGGACGATAAAGCCGACACCACCCTGGGACCGCCGGTCACCCTCTCGGAAATAGAGCAGGTTACCGGATTTGAGGATTATCGAGTCCTCCCCCTCTCTTCGGTCTTCAGATAACCCTATAATGCTCCATCGTAACCTGCTCAATTCTTCCTCGAGTTCGGCTATCTTCTCGTCGGTCCGGAGTGTTCGTGTGTTATACGTTGCCAGGTCCAGTCGTCGGTGTTTATTGGGGTAGCCGGGTCCACTCCGGAGATTCTTTGCACCCCTTGCCACGCCATCACCTCGACCGCTACCGTAGCCGAGGGTAGACGGGCTGCCGGGCACTCGGGGCCGTTTTTTTGTTGTGCTATTCATATTGATTTGGGGGGGTTTGCCATGATCGCCACGCTTGGCAGACGGGTTGGCGATCGCAGTTGGTTGGCAAAGTGCACAGAGAACGCTGCTGCCCATTCTCTGGTGTGTCCCTTAGTCGCCTCTTACGACACCCACGGGAAGATATGGGATGGTGAAATTCTTTACGTCCGTCACCATACGGTACCTTGCCGAATGCACTTACGCAATTAAGCTGCCGGGCACACTTTGCCATGGCCGACCTGGAAAACTCTAAACAGACTTCGCACTCCGGTCGGCCGCTGCTAAGATCGAACAAACGGTATCGACGTCCAGCGTCTGTGCGGCGTCTCTCCACAGACCATGCAGGCTCACCTTTCGTCCTATACTACATGCCCTGTAACCTGTACATTGAGGACCTTATGGCTCCATCAGGGTATCGTGTTTGCGTAGCTAGTAATATTGGGCCAAACATAGCATTAAAAAATTTATTTACCATCGACAAACTAAGAAGACAGGCCGATATGCCGACACGGTTGGCGTAGTGGTTGAGCGATCGCATGGAACAAATATTTGTATAGCTTACAGATAGTTGTGCCGGATCTGGGTGTCTTGTGTATGTTAGTTTAATTGAATGTGTGAAAACACCTACGACACAGGAAGAAATTCCTAGTGGGGCAACGTTTTTAATAACGAAGAAGAAAGAAGATATACTCGTAACACGGAATAACACTTAGCGGAAAACATATTCTTACGTTACTATCTATTTATCAGAATCAATCCGTATTAACAGAGTGATTATTAATAATTACATTTTCAACACACTTGCTCATAAAGTGCCTCTTATTTCGCCGCAATTAGGCACATAATGACACCTGTTATCAAACTGTGACTTTTTCATTACTATTATTCACATCACAAGTGAGGTAAAGAGTTTTTTTTTTAATTTATTGGTTGAGTTGCTATGTTCTTATAAAAGTTTTGATACAAAAAAGATCGTGCTCAATAGTACAAATGCAACACATATTTAAATAGATAATTTCAACTTATACGTGTTTAATAAATAAAACTTTTACTTAAATATAACTTTTGTTTTTGTCTGTAATAAAGAAAACTTGAAATTCCCCATTTTGCACGTGGCTAAAACGCTATCCGCGAAAACCAAAAAAAAAGATAACTCATTATTTTTAGTCTATGGCCGATCGCCATTGTTAGATGCGCGCGCATAGGAAAACTGATTAATTTTGCCCGCCATTGCGAAAAATTTTTCACAACTCGTTTTCACTGTTGGAAATGATATTTTGTATTATTTTCTTCACAAGTGTGTTGAAAAACGTCGTATGATACACGTGTGTATTGATGATTACCGTCCTCGGCTCTCTTAAGACCCTCACCTAACGGCTCGGGTCTCAATGGCGCCTCAGCGGTAATCACCAACTTTACACACTTGTACCATAATGTACTATTGTACATTTCTTGATAAATAAATTTGCAATTAATTATATTAACTTGTCCCGTAAATAGTTCCTTTTGAAAATTCCAGTTTATGTTACCATAATTTCGGTAATATCCGTTACGATTTGTTAGTAAACATATTTGAGAATATTGGCAAACACTTATAGCTTAACATCCATCTTGTTTTCATTTTGAAAGTTCTTTTCTGTTCCATATGCGGACGTTGAAAATCGTTAGATAAGTTACCGGTCATAAAAACATCCGAGCTTTGTTACCGAGAAAACACGGGTAAGTTCAGCTTTTATTGCTATTTCACTGAAACTACTATTAAAGCTCTCAATCTTGATTTCGTTAATCAAATCATAAACCAGATTAGTTTCTGGTTGCATGTGTTTACAACTTGAACTTCTTTTTTGTACTTGACTTGTTACCTCCGTTTTTGTTACATTTAAATGGTAACGTATAAATGGAAAAGAGAGTAACAAAATAGGAAATTATTAGGCAGAGTATTCAACTATGAGTCCTGAACAAATAATGATTTAATGAGGAAACATTTTGATATGATATTTGTGTTACAAAAAATATATATTAAACGTTGTTTACCGTGTACCGGATCAAACTATTGTTATGGGGCAATTTCTATGATACTAATTAATTATTAAAAACTGTTTAACTTATTTTATCATATTTCAGTCACATAAATGTTCCTTAATATTATCTTTCTTTAAATTATTTTAAGTATAAATGTCCCTTGACAGCAGTTCAAATAATGACGGTCTAATTTTATTGGTATAGGCCAATAATTAATGATTTGAACTGCTGTGAACCTAGTGTTCACAGCAGTTCAAATCATTAATTAAAAATTAAAAGATCCTAGGTTGTTACCAGAATTCTATTTTTGTTACTGTCCCATAAAAGTGGACGAGTATTTCTTTTCAATATTGTTGTATTTTTTACTAATTTAGATGTTTTTATGATAATAACACAGATATGTGCTTTACTTTCGGATATGTATACTTAAAACATATTATTAAACAACACCATAACTGCGTTACTGTAATTTTAAAACAGAGTTGTGGCTAGAAGGTGACGTAAAGGATCTATTAGCGCTTTTAATATAACATTATACTTTTAATATCAAACTGATTTTGTTAAAAACACATAAAGTTTTATTATGACATCTTTTTTAATCAATTGTAACTTGTCGAAATTGATTTGGTGATATATTTTACGTAATAGATTGAAAGTAACAAAATAAGATTTTAAAATTTTGAAAAAAAATCTCACGTCGGAAAAAAATCTAAAAATAAACCTTACATGGCGATTTTTTTGACATTTAAACAGTGCAATGTATAAACATTGCACTTTTTTTACAAAAATAAATCTAAAAATAAACCTTATATGTCGATTTTTTAGACATTTAACTAACTATTACTTAAAATAAATAAAATAATTTTACTTCAATCTTCGGTACATTTTTTTTGAGAAATGCTCATCATTGACAAAAGTGATATTCTGTAAAAAAATCACCGTGACGACTTAGGTGAAATCAAAGACCTTATACTTCTTACTACTAGACTGTGCACTATGGCGCAAATACCGGTCCACGTGAGAAGGCTCCCGTTGGTAGTGTGTCTCTTTCTAATGAGGTGACCATGACAAAACAGAACACGGGACAATTTGATTGTAAAAACGATAGTTTAAGTATCCCGATATATTTATGCTACCTAACTGCGCTACCTAAACCTACCTAATTTATAGTTAATATAAAACAAAATGTGTTTATATTTTTTGGTATCTACATCACTAACCGTATGGTACCGTATGGTGTTGGGCGTAAAGAATTTCACCGTCCCATGTTTGCCCGTGGGTGTCGTAAGAGGCGACTAAGGGAAAAACCAGAGAATGGGCAGCAGCTTTCTCTGTGCATTTGTAACAACCATACTGCGATCGCCAACCAGCCTGCAAAGCACACCCCATGAATAGCACAAATAAAACGTAGCCCCTATTGCCCGGCAACCTGTACCCTCCACTACGGTAGCGGTCGAGGTTACGGTATGACAAGGGGTGCTAAGAATCCTGGAGGAGATCCGACGACTGGACCTGGCAACGTACAACAAGCGCACACTCTGGATCGACGACAAATCACTGAACTCGAAGAGGAATTGAGCAGTTTACGATGGAGTATTAAAGGGTTATCTGAAGTTCGAAGAGAGTGGGAGGACTCAATAATCCTCAAATCCCAAGTCTCCTCAAGTCTCATGCTTCAAGACCAACCGTATAGATAGAAACAAAAAGCTCTCTGATCCTACTCTCAAGCTCACGAAGGAGAGGCGTTAGATGACCCTGTAGTCTTCAGACGGTGCTTTGAAATACCGGCAGCTAAATATACCTCAAAGGATCTCTATGATTTCTCATATTGTCCAGTTGCGTAGACAATTGAAAAATAAAACTACACCAATTGTATTCCACTAGGAATCAATTTGCAAATAATATTAACAGCCGCTGAATTTCACTCGAACAAAGTTATTGTTCTGTGAAAAAAGTCCACCGAAAAATCCGCAAACCGTCACCTTACATTTAATATTACCAGGCCCCATCGACCACACAGCCACTAGACGCCTAATGCTTGATCTAATACATCAAAACAATTCTGTCAACTAGCTGAGGTATGAGGAACGGGACGACTGCGCTCTGATTGGTCCTTTACCAAGGTCAAATGTCTCATTAAGGTTGTGACAGGTTTAAATAAAACCAGGCAGGTATCGATATTTTTAGATAAATAATATTTGTACTTATTTTTTTTAAATTAATATTACCTTTTTAATTATACGGCGTTTTAACATTTTAGTAATAAAATAAAATGTGAAAACTAAAAAAATATCAAAATTCTAAAGGCAACATACTTTTTTCGGTTGTTGGTTCTTAAATATAGTAATATTAAATATTAGTAAAAAACGTAATCAAAAAATCGTTTCACACTTAACAAAGTATTCAATTTAATGTCTTTATTTGTAAGGTTTCTAGTTCTATCGATAACAGATTTGGTCATAGGATATGGTGCATCACTAGTTGTGTTTACGAAAATATAGAGGAGAAGAGATAGCGAAAAAAATACTTTAAAAAGAAAGAGACGCACACATGCGGTGGGCGTTTTCACCTACAAACGTGACCAGTATAATATGAACTCCGATAAATAATATAAGAAAATAAATCTAATTATGTTTATATGTAACTATTAACTTATAATGAAATGTTATGCCATTTTGCCGGCAACTCTAAGTCTGGCTTTTGTTACCATACCAACGTATTGTACAAGAGGCCATTATAATATTTATTAGATCTATTTTTTATTGACTGACGCGGAAGTGTTTACGGCTCTCAGAAGTGGTCGCTACTAATTTGAAATTGTCAAGTGGCGACCTGCAATACCTGTATATGATCTTTTTAGTCATATGTGTTGACAGACATCGCTCGCCTGTTATGAGGCGTCTAGGGGCTGTGTGGTCGCTGCCAGGCCCAAACATTTTAAAGTACTACTCTTACTCATTATTAATGTTTTTTTTTTAAATAACTAATTGATTAAATATAGGAACTGTAGAAATATTTAAATATGTTTCTAGAAATATTTAAATACGTTTCTAGAAATATTTAAATACGTGTCAAAGTCTATGAATTGTTCGTTTTGGTATAAAATAAAAAGAAAAATAAAAAAAAATCTACCATTTCTACCAAACCCAATGATTAGTTGAGCTAGCAAGAGGTCAGACAAGGACACACTACCAGCGGAAACCCTCTCGCCAGGACCGCTTTTGGTTAGCTACCGCTTTTAAGGAAATAGCTAACCTAGGTGTATAATGATAGATTTCATTTTAGCGAAACAAAAAATTTTGTTACACAGTCTAGTAGTAAGAAAAACGTATAAGGTCTTTGGGTGAAATGAACTTGAAGTGAGCTGTCAGTAAATGTAGATAACGAAGCGTAATTTTCTGGAATATTCTGATCTACGTGATGATGTGATGTGACGCTAACGCGCTGACGTTTGACAGTTGTCATTCATCGTATGTACCACAGAGAAACTTCTATAACAGTATGTATGTCAGAATCCTGCTCAGAAGGAAACTGGTAGATCTGAAACATTATTCAAATGTGTCCAACGTAGGAGAACAATTACTCCGCCCCGGTGGGTACCCGCATTATCAGGGCGGTGGGGCTCAGTAGCCTTGGTCATCTTGGTCAACCACGGTGAATCGAAGAGGAACCCGAAGAAGGGCCGCTCTTCAGGGCTTTGGCCGATTAAGCCGATGACGTAGCGGCCAACAAGTAGGTTGCGGTGCCGCTTGGTAATAAATGCGAAATCTCAACTGAGGCGGGCGATTTCGTATGGAGCGTCCCAAGTCCCATACGATATCGCGGCTGAGGGTTGTAGGCCGCGGCGGGAGAGGAGTGCCGGTATTGCAGTGCACCGCTCTCCTTTCTTTCCGCGACCTGGACGGAGTTGCCACCGTCTGATGGCGGACGTGGTGGGGCCGCAAGGGAGGTCCCTATCCCCTGCGGCCGAAAGGTGGTAAGTGGCGGGGCCACTTATCTGACCCGTCACAGGAGGACAAAGGGTGTACACGGGGTCGTCTAGCACCCATGTGCTGGTTTGGTTTCTGAGGTGGTCACGGCGTGCAGTGTGTTCTGGTGCGCTGGTAATGGGGGGTATACTCCAGAGGAGGGTCCGGTAAGCGACAGCCGCGGCGGGTTCGTGGTGAGTGTTAACGCAGTGTCCTCCTGTACCGCTTATGGCGAGAACACGGGCAGGACACCGTGGAGTTTTAGTGAGTTGCAGTGGAGTCCCTCATAACTGCGCTATCTCCCCGTGGTAGCGCAGTATGCATGAGCATTAAATAAATAAAAAAGAGCACAAGAAAAATAACAAAAGGGGATTAAACGAAAAAGATCATCAGAAAGTAGTTTCAAAACATCTGGATAATGATTCTATCATTAGTTGTTGAATGAATTGTCTTCCTGTTTTGGGATTTTTATTTGTATGCTGGTATTATACAGGGTGTAAAGGAACGATGCGATCATATTTAAAAGAAAGGCACGAAGCAGTTTATAAAAGAATGGGCCAAATTTGCCGCTCCCTAAAACCTGCCGCCCTAGGGTCCAAGCCTACTCAGCCTGCAGATAAATCCGCCACTGTTTATCGAAACATTTTATTAATGTTCAAAAGAAATTTACCTATCCTGGGCCGGCTACCTACAAAGGTAATGCTTGAGGGAGCGCCAAAAAACTATTAGCACCAGGCCCACTTTTTAGGGTTCCGTACCCAAAGGGTAAAGACGGGACCCTATTACTAAGACTCCACTGTCCGACTGTCTGTCTGTCACCAGACTGCATCTCATGAACCGTGATAGCTAGACAGTTGAAATTTTCACAGATCATGTATTTCTGTTGCCGCTATAACAACAACTACTAAAAACAGAGTCATTTAAATATTTAAGTGTAGCTCCCATACAACAAACGTGATTTTCTTGCCGTTTTTTTGCGATAATGCTTGTGACTCGTGCTTGGCCGGTTTTTCTATTTGTGTTTGGAAATCATCCTGCTCTGGGTGAAACAGGGGGGTGCTTCAGATTTTTACTGGCTAAGACGCAGCCGTGTTCCTTCAGTTCCTTGTGCCAGGGCCGCGGTGACTCTCTTTCAAATACATCCGCGACACAGACAGGCATCGGCCCTAGCGGTCCTGTCACTTTTTGATGACATTTCTTTAAGGCGCGCGTGGAACACTACGCACCGTCGACTCGGACTGGCCCTTATCGGACGGCGAGCTACCCAATACTCGCCGTTCGCAAGCCCGCGCCTACGGCGGCCAGGAATCGGAGTGTCATTCTGAATTTCGACAGTTAATTATTTCGACAGAGTCTCAATTTCGAAAAACAGTAGTTCGACAACTCATTGCTTCGACAGAACATATATTCGACTAGCATTAGTTCGACAGATTATATTTCGACAACACATATCTTCGAAGAACACTACTTCGACAAAACCATTCTTCGATATGCACTTGTTCGGCGGATCTCTAGTTCGACGGAACATAACTTCGACATAATACTGCTCTGAAATGTGACAATAATAATTGAATTTCGCTTTATATGAAGTTGTAGGCAGGCAGTGACCAATCTAAAAGAAAGAAAACAAAACCGATGAGGCAGGGCCGACTTAAACCTATTGGAGGCCCTGGGCACATTAGGATAATGAGACCCCTATACATTTATTGCCGAAAAATCAGACATACATTTATTGCAGAAACTTGACACAGTTAGTTTGTTGGATTCGGTTTCTCAATGACACTGTTTATGTATACATTTTATATCTATATGTATGTATCTAAGTATATATTTTTAAAGTAGTAAGTTTAGTAATTTCTTTTTATTTTATTTTTTTCTACTCGTTCTTTCAGTTAATTGCACCTGCCATGTTTTATCTCTGCACCACCCTAAAGTCGACTGGTAGGAAATGCCTAAGGCATTAAGTCCGCCTTTGTATTTGTGCATAAAGTTTTAATAAATAAATAAATATTTCCTTCGAAAAAAATCGAGTATGACTGACTACAATAACTTCTTGCCTATTAGTTTTTGCATGCGCGAAGCTACTCTACTCTCGCCCGAAAATCAGGTTTTCCGATTTCAGCATGTACAATTTATGTAATGGTAACACTGCTTTAAGGCTGGGTTATTCGAGTCTGTAGGGGTCAAAAAGGCTACCAACGCCCGCGAGACATTACGTAAAAAAAAAGAACCGCTCAAGTACGAGTCAGAAAATGATCCTTGATTGTCCTCTTGAAGAAATTCAGAGAAGGGCTGTCGCGTAGGGAATGTGGTAGAGAGTTCCAGAGACGCACTGCAGTAACAGAGAAGAAGCCATCATAGCGGCTAGAAGTGTGACGTGGGGTACGAAGGAGAAGAGAAGTGGAAGTGCGACAGGGTTTACCCCTCGGGACAAAGTACCCAAAGCGTTCACGAAGGTATTGAGGAGAATTAGGATTGTGTAGGATAGTATAGAGAAGAAATTGAGTATAGAATGAGTATCTCGACGACGCCGAATCAGCAGCCAGTTAAATTTAGTCCGAAACGCCGACACGTGATCGTATTGTCACATTTCAGAGCAGTATTATGTCGAAGTTATGTTCCATCGAACTAGAGATCCGCCGAACAAGTGCATATCGAAGAATGGTTTTGTCGAAGTAGTGTTCTTCGAAGATATGTGTTGTCGAAGTATAATCTGTCGAACTAATGCTAGTCGAATATATGTTCTGTCGAAGCAATGAGTTGTCGAACTACTGTTTTTCGAAATTGAGACTCCGTCGAAATAATTAACTGTCGAAATTCAGAATGACACTCTTTCTCATAACAGTGGATATACTCCTCACAAAATAAAACACAACCTTGTCTTTTATGTTTTCAGTCAGTTTTTATTTGATAGGTAGGAACTACTTATTTTTAAATCTAAGCAGTGTGTGTGTGGTTTTTTAATTCTAGTGCATCCGTTTCAACGTTGTTGGCTTCCCTCGTTCTTTTGTACGAGTTCTTCCAGATTTCATAGAAACACACTGTGGCTTGAAATCTGTAGCACACGAGTAGCGGGACTGACACGTGCGTTATTAGAGTCCAAGCCCAAACGCCATAGAATTCCATCTGTAAAATATAATGTTAGGAATTAGTTTCTTTTTTTATACCACTGTACCTTAATACCGTTTTTAATACCGGAGATAACTTCTATATTCTCAGTTAATTCATAATAGATTTAAGTAGATACTAATAAGGCAAAAATGTGTGAAATAGGCTTTGATAGTTGTGAAATTGTGTCTCTGGTGAACCTACAGTGAACTGGATTTTTGTTTGAAAACTACAAAAACTAAGTCTTGATGTTTATTTGTACAAAGTTTTATTTAGTTTCATTTTCCCTGTGATCAATTAATGATCGAAGCACTTGCCCCATTGTCTATGTCTACGTATGTAATCAAAGCTTGCAAGTTAAATAGCCACTTCTCGGTATTCGGTTTAGCTGAAATTTTGCACCTACTCCCCCCTCCTAGTGTGAATAAAGCTTGATATAGCTACTATTGTAGGTACAGTTAAACAATTTTTTTAATGTCCCTCGGCAAAATTCGTGTTTCGTCAGTCACCGGATTTATATCAGTTGCCCTTTGCGCTTGGTGCGGACCGGACGCTCATAATCAACTTGGAAGTATATAGAGTTTTTAATGCTCTTTTAACTTAATTTAATTTATTTAAAAAATGTGAGGCAAGCTGCTTAAGTTTATGATTGCCGAGGGACATTAAGAATATAGTTATACTATACAACATTAGTAGTTGTTTGTTTTGATACAAAGTTAAAGAGGCTACTGACGAACGTATCTATATATGTATATAAACTTCTTGAGCACTAAGTCCGTAGTTTCGGCCTTCATTCGTAAACCTATCCTGTTGCAATTGTTATTACTAACATAATTATGGCATGACCTTTTTATAAATGACTAGCTGTCCCACGCGGCTTCGCTCCCGTCAACTGGCTACCTACCCTACCCTACCTACCTTACATACATGAATTTTGTGTAACTTAAACCGCTTGATGTTATATAGCCTATAACCTTCCTCGATAAATGGACTATCCAACACAAAAATAATTTTTCACTTCCCACCCGTAGTTCCTGAGATTAGCGCGTTCAAACAAACAAACAAACTCTTTAGCTTTATATTATTATACTAGCTGAACCTCGCGGTTTCACTCGCATCTTTGATTACTACTCCTCTCCTATTCAATCAATCAATCAATCAGTCTTTATTTGCAAACATAAGTAGGTTACAGCAGTGTGCAAGATGTTACAATAATACGAGTTTCTATATGTTTTGCCATGTGGCGTACAAATATACATTTATGTGAGCCTTTTGCCAATTAGGTAAGATAATTTATAATAACTCCGTAGTCAATATCAATTATTTGTGTAATTTAATATGTCAAGTAATGTCAATAATTAATTATAAATGTGATTATGTCAGTAATAAATAGTTATTTAAATGTCAAATAAGTTATTGTTAACGGTAAAGTTTAAAAGTGATTAGTCATAGCGTGATGTTTTATAGCCTACTAGCTTTTGCCCGCGACTTCGTTCGCGTGGAATAGTGACTTCTGATGCCGACTCTTGACCAATAGATGGCGCTGTATGTCCGGAATAAATTTTATTTTATATTTTATTTTTTGTAATAAAAACTATCCTATGTCCATTCTCAAGTTCCAAACTATGTATGTACCAAATTTCACACAAATCGGTTCAGTAGTTTAGGCGTGAAGCAAAGACAGACAGACAGACAGACAGACAGACAGAAAGACAGACAGACAGAGTTACTTTCGCATTTATAATAAAAGTAGGGAAAGTAGGGAATAGTAGGGAATTAGTAGGGATAACCTTCCTCAATAATCGGGCTATCGAATAGTGAAATAATTTTTAAAATCGGACCAGTAGATCCTGAGATTAGCGCGTTCAAACAAACAAACAAACAAACTCTTCAGCTTTATAATATTAAGTATAGATTATAATAGTATAGATACGTAAACAATCGAAAACTCATCGTTACCTGCAAAGGATGAAACTCTGCTCTTGAATTTTTAACTCTGTTTATGAGCCATAGAGCAAAGTTTCCGACGAGAAGGAACGTCACTAGTTGTCTGCCTGGTCTTTGACGGCCAGTGCCCCTACAGCGTCGAGACCAAGCGTCCATCACAAGCAGCGTCTGGCACGAACTTTGGATTACAGCACATAGAGGTGATATTACCCTACAAATAAAAATATGTTCATAAAGTACTTAAAGGTCAAAAAGAGTTGCGTCGAGTTGAGACAAGATTTAATATATAAAAAAATATTTTAAATATATGTCCTATTTTTACCTAGTTGCTTGCGATTCTCCAGGATATTGCTGTATCAGGTAACCTGCTCCGATGATTTGAAACAAGTAGTACAAGTAGACGCCACACTGCGTCACCAGCAGTAGGGCATGTTCTAGCGGCAGCGACGAGACAGAACGTTTTAGTGGTAGAGTCCGCATTCTTTGAATACACGCTCCCGATGCGATAGTCATGACCAGGAAGAGGATCGACTCCCAAATGTTAATCTGGATAGAACAAAACACGTTTTAAATAGTATTCATTCAATTATATTTTTCTTTAAATCTAGCTTTTATATAAATAAAATTATTCATAAAAAAAAAACAAGCTTTTTCGTATTTTTCGCAGCAATCCCTTTTATTTGATTCCCATATCATGGCAGTGCACAAAAAATAACTAGTCTGCCATCTTGGGCCGTCCGCCATATTGGATTTAGAATGACATCACTTAGCTAACCATGCATTGTCACCCAAGCTAAAAGTTTATGCAAAATTTCATCTTAATTAGTGGAGGATAACTGCTTTAAAATTCAGTTGCAAGATTTGTCCCGAACACACTAACATACATACAAATATACATACATACATTGCAAGTTAAATAAAAGCTTATAAAATTAAATAATGCCTTATCACGAGAAACAAACGTATGTGCAAAATTTCAACTCGTTTGAACACCCCGAGTCCTCGAAGTGGATCAAATTTAATTTGCAAGCTTTGATTACATACAGTCACCGGGACAGGTGAAATTTAATAAATGATGGACTGAAACACAGGTTTGAAAGGACCTAAATCTGTCAGGTCGCTACCAAAAATAGAAATACTTGTTTATAATCTAGCAATATTTTAGTTATAGTTTACATTTAAGCACCATTTATACCATTGTTTTAGAAATTATACTACACCTGATGTACATTTAAGTGAACGTTCTTACTTTTAAATAAATTATTCTTATTCTTAATAAAACCTTGTAATAGTTATGTAGTTGTAATAAAATATATATATCTTGAATTTTTCGTGTATATAATTTTTTTTTTTTTTCTATTTTTTTTAAATAATATATTTTTTTTTACCTGTAATAAAGCTAAATTCATATGTTCTGGCTTTTGGAATAGTCCATTGAACAGCATCAGGCTGACAATAGTGCCAGCCAAGACTGCTACGCCCATAAACAGGCCTTTATGTGCACTTCCACAGTCCACAGAGAAATGGTTACTTGATTTGGCTCGAGCACAGCACTGGCGGTCTTTAGCGACAACGGTGGAAACTTCTTTAATCGGTTTCTGGAATCGAAGGACAGTTTTAATTCGATGACCTAATTAATGTTCCGCGCTCTGATGCATATTCTCAGCGCCAATTAGACATGTGAGAATGTGAGGCCTCAAAGTAGGTCGAGGATAGAAACTGATAAGGTTGTTTGTTGTTGGCAGGTAATCCATGCTACATTTGAAAAATAATTGGCGCTGTTCTCCATGAACATGAGAGCTTTATCAGCATTACTTTATCTTTAACTAAAAAAAGCAGGGTTTAATCCAAGGAGGGAAACAATGACAGGGGTAAAATTATATTTGCCACAATGCAGCTTAAGATGTTAGTTTCGCTAATTTGCTTAATATACGTCTTGATCGGAAGCGTTTGTTGAATTCTGAATATGATTCTGATTCAATGAAGAGATTTCTGAGTAAACTTACCGATCCCGGAACTGTACAGATATCATTCCATATTACGAGTATGATGATGGAACACAAAAGGCTGTATTCGACACCACACGGCCTCAAATACGGGTTGACGCTCCGAATCAGAGGAGTGATCATATCTGACACGTTGCAGGTCCAACTTATATTCTGTGTTGTGAAATTTACGTAGCTTAGAGTAAGATTTGTTAAATAGTTATCCTCGGTACCATTGGGTAGCTTCTCCTCTCTAAAATAAGTGGTATTCTCCACATGGTCTCTTATGAGTATTTTCGAAGGGCCAGTTACGTTGGCGTAACGGATGAATGCTGGGCGATCGTAGGCCATAGCTATGATGTCGTCTCGCGTCTCCTGGACGACGACGTTCAGCCATTCGCAGACATTTGTGGCTATTAAGTGCATGAGCCCGAACCTATCGAGCACGACCCCTCGCATGGGGTCCAATATCTGGAAAAATAAGCTTGATTAAAATTTCATACATTGAAAAAAAAAAAACGTTATGTAATAGATAACGAGTTATCTAACAGGTATAAAAAAGGGTTGTGATGACAACTCGTCAAATCAAATCAAATTGTTTATTTGCTTAATACAGGTAGGTTCAAACAGATGTAACAAATAGATATAAAGTACACTGTATCATTACCTAATAAGGTGTGCAAATATTTATATTATTGATAATCTATTTAAATAATTATTGAAATTACATTACAAAATAATTACACTCAAAAAATAAAACAATTCAAAATAAAATAAATTCAAAATACAAAAAATGTCAAAAGTGAAATAAAATAGAAATAAAAGATTGTCAGATGAATTAAATTACATGTCATAAACCTTTCAATCAAATAAATTAAAAAGATGTCAAATTAATGCATGTCACATTATATTAAATGTCTTATTATTCAATGTCAATAAATTACTTTCACATTCAATTTATCGTCACACTAGCTATGTCGTCCCTACCCTTAATAGAATCAGAATCAGAATCAGAATCAGAATGCTTTATTTGTAAACATAGGTCAAATTACAACAGAGTGCGAGATGTTACAGATAGGTTACTTTCACTAATACATCACTTTGTACATGTAGTCAGCTTCCCAATTTGTCTATACCGTTTGTTTATACGAGTATCTATAGACATTACGTCTCTTTCCCAACGTGGTTGTGATGACAACTCGTTGTGGGACGAGTTGTCATCACAACCAAATAAAGAGGTAAAATTGTTCATGTTTGTAATAATCTCTGAAAGAACTGATTGGATCACAAAAAAACCTTTCACAGTCAAGACACTGGGTATCGCTGGTAGGTATAGCATAGGATTCATGGGCCACGGGAGCAAAACAGCAGGAACAAGCTAGTCTTCACGTTTTCAGATAAATAATAGTTCATTACAACTACGTGTTCAGTATCTGTTTTCCATATTGCAAGAATTGCAACCTCAAAGAATAGTAAAGCATAGTACAAACGTGATCACCGCATAATTACGAAGATTTTGAAGAAGTTTGCTCCGTTGAGAAGCCACGATGCGGTTGAGCAGCAATTAGCGAGTGATTAGTATAATGAAGACTGTACAATGAACTTAACCTTCCGCAAGACTCAAGCCACAAAACATTGCCCGTAGTTCACAGCCAAACTCCGAGCTCGCGCCACTATTTGTATAGTAGTATCGATAGATACATTCCTATCATTTTCCACGTTCCTTAGAATATAATTATCTAAATCAGAAAAGTTTTTGAAGTTATACTGGTCAAGTAATTTATGAGATCCGGGTTTCATTCAACCCAGACTAATCAAATTGGTCTTGATTTTTTCTATCTACATCTGTGCCTATATTGTTTTTTAGGGTTCCGAAGTCAACAAGGAACCCTTATAGTTTCGCTATGTCCGTCTGTTCGTCCTCAGATTAGCTCAGAGACTCTTGGTACTAGAAAGCTATAATTTGGCATGGATATACATATTAATAATTCCGACAAAGTGATAAAATAAAATCACGAAAATATTTTTTTTTTCCTTTAGCTTCTATAGCTTTTATTTTTTTCTCTTCTATCCCATGGTGTGGGGTATCGTTGGATCTGTTAAAACTATTCAGAGATCCGTTTACGTAAAGTTAAGCATAAAATTGCAAATTTTTGTTAGAGTCAAGTGGCCCCCGCCCCCTGCCAGCGAAATGGTTGCTTTTGGCTTTGTGAAAAAAATGACGGCGGTTGTATATATAACGAAATTAAAAGGAAAACTATCACAGCTAAGTAGGCTTTACAAGTTTACGAGTAATAGTCGATAACTTACAAAATGTACTTGGAACAGTAAAAATTTTGTACAGATGCCCACATTTTTAGACGTTGTGAGCCGCTGAAACCGATTTAATGTTCACGTAACAACAAAAAACCCTATTCCTACTCCCCTATAACCCTAACCTATAACTGCGCGTGGCCCGACACGCACATGCCCGGTTTATTTTTAACCATAGGTTGACTGGTAGAGAATGCCTTGTGGCATTAGGTCCATCTGTGTACCACTACTACAATGTGCGTGAAATGAAGTTTACAAAAATAAATCATAAATTCTTAGGAGCGACCTGGATATTTCCTTTATCAGCCACAGTGAACTCGCCCACACAAAACATCTGCCCGAATGCTGTTATATTGTTGATGTAACAGCAAGACCACCTCCACATAAGCTTTGGAGATTTGTGACGTCATATAGCTGTAACTACTATATTGTATTTGGTTGTATTTCACGTAGGTTTCACCTACCCGTTTGTTGTTTGCTTGTGACAGGGTGTTCTTTAGTCACTCATATTTTCTGATATTATTCTTTCATTGGAGAGATAAGAAAAATTCTAGCAACTGCCAGTGATTTCGCCTGCGTGAAGCCACTGGCAAGCAAATTTACATACTCTTGGGTTAAAAAGTATCTTATGTTCTGATTGAATTCAGGACATGGTCTACCGCTTTGCCAGATATCTTGCAATTCTGGGTAACTAGAAGACAGCCAGACAGAGTTACTTTCGCATCTATAATTAAGAATACTATGGGTAAGCTTATATAAGAATGGAAGTATGGACACCTACACCTAGACCAAATGCATTGTGGCGGATGCTCGAAATACGACGGATCGGGAAATGAGCGCGTTATGACAACTGTTTGCTTGTTAGCGCCTGACAAAATATGAGCAACTACACAATGGAAAACATCGTGATGTTTCAGTTAGCGCTGCTAATCTGCCTGGTACTCCTACGGTCAAGGTCAACAGACTGATGCTGATCTTATTTCTTCCTTATCATCATTAATTGGTCCACTCGATTTTTATACTTACTTCTAAATTCCAATTTATCTTTTCATGAAAAATGAAAAGGGAAAAAAAAGACCTCACCAGTAGAAAGCTACATTATTTAACAAACTTACAAATAAACAATCAAATCATATTAGTGTAGATTCGTAGGATAGCATTGTCTTGAGACAAGGAGAAACCGATTTCGTACGAGTAGTTCCAGATCAGTTAAAAATACAACGATGGCCATCAAATTAGGACAAGAGATACTACTCACATCTGTATACGAAAATATGAAGACTGTTTGTGCCACCAAGTATAGTATCCTGAGGGCTGGTTTAATGGCCACGATGGCCAGCTGACAGTCTCCCGACAGGTCGAAGTAGCCTCCGAACTGCAGGCATGAGTAGATGATGGAACCCACTCCGAAACCTGCCACACCCATGTGGAGGTAGAAACTGCCGTAGCGAGTACGTTTTACGTTTTCTGTAAAGAAAAGTAATATTGATATTGATTTTGTTCTCTTACATATTTTTCTCAAAATATAAGTTATCTTTCTGTGTTTGTGCAGTCAGTGACAAAAATATTAATCAGAAGAGAAGTAAAATTACAAAAAAAAACCTTTTGAAATGCTAAAAAGCAGTATATCGTATAATTGTGTGCCAATTTAGATGATATATGAAAGTTACTTTTATCGCTGACCGTACCAATTATAAGTTGATATAAACGACATCACGATTTTAACATATTCATACCAGAATTTGGAGTCTTTGAAAAAGTTTATTTTTTTCTTTTTAAAGCCAGTTTGACATTCAAGTATTGAATTACAAGTTTATAGAACTGATAAAATAGAGAAAACACTCACCATCTTTCTCTCGTTTAGCTATTCGAAGGTGATAAAAAGTATACCCCAAGAAGAGCATACTGACTATGTATAAATACATTGTGAACACCTGAAATATTAAAAAGATATGTAAAAATATGAATTATTAAAAATACAATTGAATAATATTCAGGGGCCTTACTTTGACGTGTCATAACTATGTCATAACTATCATGACAGAGCTATACAGAACGATTAGCACTATCCTTTTTCATAGCCGTGTCATGATGGCGTTGACACGTTATAGTAGGGCCCCTATACCTGTCGTAGCCCGTAGGCCCCTACGGCGTAGACCCGTAGGCCGCGTAGTTCAGGCTACAGGATAGCTACAACCCTGAGATACGAGTATTGGAATGTTTTGCAAATCCTAGTAGTGTATCGGTGTTAGAAACTCATGTTTTATTTTTACCCGGAGCGGGCGGGTAATGTTTTTGGAGCGTATGTATGTCCATTTCTATAGCACGCTCTATAGCCCAAACGGCTTGACGGATCATGACATGTGAGGTGTCGTTGGATTCCTCTCAATTATGGCTAGTTATAATAACCTATACATTTATAATAAGCTGTAGCTATATACTATAACTTATATTAAATAGCGCCACCCTAAAAAAAAGGATGAGGTACAATTTTTTTTTTCGTTGTCCTAACTATATGGGTATCAAAGAATAGCTACTAGATAGGCCATTCTAAAAATGTATATATTGTAAGTATTTTATGTACCATTTAAAAAAAAATATGTCTCAATAAATAACTTGAACATATGTAGGTCCAGTCAAGGGTCAAAAGTGCAGTCTTACTCTCACAACATTCAAATGGCTAGTTTTTGTAGAAAAGTGAAATTATCCACAACTGATTTAGTATGTTGTATAGAAATTAAAGTATAGATTTTATCTACCGTGAAAAGTTAAAATTCTTCTACCCATTTGTACTTGTATATTATACTAGTGAGCCACCTTGGCTTCAGACCGGACACACACAAATTATATACAAAAACCTTCCTCTTTTATCTATCTTCGTCTCTCTCAGCATTATGCTGAGCGATGGCCGTTTTGCTTGGTTGTGACGCATACTCTGTATGTGCATTTAAGGTTTTCCTTTTTTTATAGTATGCGTAAATAAACGTTTTTCTTTCTTTCTTTCTATTAATGAAAACCGTATCCAAATCTAGTGCGTGGTTTAGAAAAAGCTAGCGGTGAAACAGAAATGACGTCAAAAGACGCGGACAACGGCTTTGTTTTATACTATTTAGAGATATAATATTTTTACACCAGATTTTCGTTAGTTAAAAAACCTTGTAGTCGGTTTTGTTGGTCAGTCAGGTGAGATAATACGTATGGGTATTACTCGTTAGGGTAATGTGCATAATAATAGGTTTCTAAAACTCTATTAGAACTTGTATACAAAATTATCATAACAAATGAGTTGACTGCCATATGTAAATCTATTTCTATTTATGCTCACTAATTTGTTTGTTTTGCGTCCTCAAAACTAGGCTATCCAGTATCACCAGGCATTCGACATATCTTCTTTTTTATACTTTTATTTTTTGACCTTTTTTGGCAAAATATTTGTAGTTTCTCATCAGCGAAGAGTGGCGAACTTGTTACTTAGAAATAAACGTTTTATGTGCCTGTGCCTAGCCCTAAACCTGTGTACAATATTTTTCTTATTTAATTAGAATTGTGGTATCTTTAGAATAGCCAGAATATCTGACAGTCTTGTCAAGGAGTATGGTGTTGCTCAGTTACTGGACTGCGGAGTTCAGATAGGTAGTCCCTCAACGTAAGACACTGTGTTCAGCTGCATCTGCTTAGATTGGATACTAACCCCAATTTAATTAGGAAAAAGCTAGAAAGACTTTTTGTTCTAGAGTAGTTAAAGGGTGTACAGACAAAAGATGTACAGTCGGAAATAGCTGTTACCTGACCCGCTCTAAAAACGAACGAATTTGAACCTATCAAATACAATAGTAATATAGATACGCAAATTTGATCTTTAAAATGTTAGCGTTCGGATATTTATAACTACTTGTTATGCGATTTTGATTTTTATGCTGTTTGTTTTTGGTTTCTAAGAGTACTGTAATATAATTAGTGTCATTGCTACTTATTTTAATTATTATATTCAAGTAGATCTGCTCTCGTGGTCCGCGTATAAGACAGACGAGCAAGATGCGAGTTCAAATCCTTAAAAAAGTATTTTTTGCATTATTGTAAGTAACTATAGACGGACACATTCATTAAACATAAAATGTTTAAATTGGTAATATTTTTTTCTAACTTTTAAAAAGTGTGTAGTTGAAAGGCAAATATGCGTATTCATTATAAAACTGGTATACAAATGTTAATAAGGTTAAGGGTAGGAAAATAAAAATAAACCGTGACAATAAAGCTAAAGCCAGTCTACACACAATTGTTGTGAATACGTGCAATTTTTTTATTACCTTGCCTTACTAAATTGCGAAAAACAACAAACTTTTTCCAATTTTTGAATTTTTGTTTTATAATTTTATTATTACATCTCAATTGCCAAATAATCTAAGTATTTGCACTAAGAGATGGCTGGCATCAGACAGATTGCTTGGAGACTTAATAATAATATAGCAGTAAGTGTATTTTATAATCAAGATATAAATATAAAGAAAATCTAGATATAAAAACGAAGTATAGACTTCGTTTTTATATTTAGATTTTTTTATGTCGTGACGTGGGCAAACATATTTTATATGCTTAATCCTAAAGTAACACCTTTTTCATTTTTTTGTTTTAGAGGAATACAGTCAGATTGTTTAATGTCGTGTAGAACCAGCGGTAGAATAAATCTTGGTTTCTGGGGCTGGATATCTTCCATGGGACCTGGTGAACTATCACTGACTCCCTTTTCTTTCATATTACTCTACACACAGTCCATCTATCTTTTCTTTTGCCGTCACCTCCCTCTGCATCCATCCACATTTATATTCATAACTCTTTTAGTAAAATGCGCTTCATCCCTCCTGATCAGATGACCATACCAGGACAAACGGTTTCCTTTCAACTTTTCTGGCGCCACTTTTAAACTTCCTCTAATATACTCATTTCTCACTTTATCCATTCTCGTCACTGCGCACATCCATCTCAACATTCTCATCTCTGCTACATGCAATCTCTTTTTATCCACCTTTTTCACAGCCCAACATATCCATATATGGATCAGATCCATAATTACGACAGGTCTAATCATGGACTTGTAAATTTGCCCCTTTAACTTGAGGGGCATCCGTGTATCGCAAATTGTTCCAGTGACATATCGCCATTTCATCCATTCCGAGTTGATCAGGTGCGTTACGTCTCGGTCTACCTCGCAATCCCCTTGGACAAGCAACCCTAGGTACCGGAAGTCGGAGCACATCGGTATGGGTGTTCCAGCGAGAGCTAGAGGCACGGAACTGAAGAGACCGCCAAAATCGCAGAACAAGTATTCGGTTTTAGTTCTGCTCAATTTCAAGCCAACATTCTCCAGTCTGTGCCTCTAGGCCACTTTGCTCTGGACCTCTAGGCCACTTTCGGCAACCAGCACAATGTCATCGGCAAACAGCATACACCAGGGTGCCTCTTCCTATATGTCCGACGTCAGTGCGTCCATTATAATCAGGAAGAGGTAAGGACTGAGAGCCGATCCTTGGTGTAAGCCAACTGCCACACTGAAGCTGCCAGTAGTTCCCACTGTAGATCGGACTTGGGTACTGCATCGACTGTACATCGCTCGGACCAACTGTACATACTTCCCAGGCACACCTTTCTTCTTAAGGGCCCACCACAAAACTTCACGGGGCATCCGGTCGTATGCCTTTTCGAGGTCAATAACCAACTTGTGAAAGTTTTTATGTGCATTTCTTTATTTCTCGCACAACTGGCAGTTTGCGAAAATGGCATCCGTTGTACCCCGACCACGCATAAAACCGAATTGGTTCTGCGATATTTCACTCTCTTCTCTCAGCAGCCTTTCAGTAACTTTCTCCCAAGCATTCATACCATAGCTTTATTCCTCTATAGTTGTTGCACTCCCGCACATCGCCTTTTTTTTTTTAAATGGGCACCAGCGAAATATTGCAATTCATCAGGAATGGCTTCTTCCCGTAATAACTTATTAAAGATTATAGCTAACCACGTCCATCCATCTACGCGCAATATCTTCCACACTTCAACTGGTATTCCGTCCGGACCAACTGCCTTACCATTCTTCATTCCATTTACTGCTATTCTTACTTCCTCCATACTAACCATTATCACTAACCCCTCATTCACAGGTTTATTTTCTAACATACCACTCCAGATTTTTTTCTCATTCATCAGTTTCTCAAAGTATTCCTTCCATCTATCCTTAATTTTTTCATCATCAGAAAGAATCATCCCAGCCTCATCTTTTATACATCTTATCTGACAGACATCTCTCGCCCTTTTCTCCCTAGCTCTAGCAAGCCGGTACAGATCCTTTTGGCCTGCTGGACTATTCAGCGCATATAGCTTGTCCTGAGCATTTGCTCTCGCTATAGCCACAGCTTTCTTAGCTTTTTTCTTTGCAGTACCATTTTTGCAACTTTCAAACTAGCATTTTCCTGTTCTACACTTTGCCATTCCTTGCATTTTTCTTCTTTTCCTTTAACACATTCTGTATTTCTGTTGACCACCCCCATTTGTCCCAATCTATCGTGCCCCTTCCTTTCGTCTCTCGCAAATTATCCTTCGCCGAATACCTAATACACCCAGCAATCTCCTTCCAACTTTCATTTACATTTCGGTCTTCCATGTCTCCCATCTCTATCATTTTGTCTACGACTCGCTCTCGAAACTTCTTCGCACAATCATTCTTATCTAGCATATGCTATTTTATTTTAGGAGGTGGACGCTCATTGCTTTTTGTATACTGTATTTTTACTACTTGTGTCATAACCAGGAGTCTGTGCTGAGACACCAAGTCTTCTCCTGGCAGCACTTTGCAATCTTTGACGTGCTGTATGCTGTTACGTCTGACGAGAAGGTAGTCGATTTGGGTCTTGTGGTTACCACTTTTGTAAGTGATGAGATGTTCGTCTTTTTTCTGAAACCAAGTGTTAGCTACTGACAGGTCAAATGCAGTAGCGGATTGAAGCAGCGTCTCTACCTCGTTGATGGCACTCCCAAATCCCCATCCCCCGTGCACTCTTTCATAAATCCCTTTCATTCTACCCACATGCCCATTAAAATCTCCTCCAACTATCGATTCCTCATGTCCCAAAACTTCTCTTTCACCGTTTCATCACACCCAGGTAGGGTGTGATGAAACGGTGATGTGCGGTGCATACACACTTATTACATTCTACATCACATTCTCTAACATAATTTTCACAGAAATAACAACTTTAACTTAACTTTTTTGATAGTTATCAATCTTTCATTAATCCTTTTAATATCCATCACGCTTTCTTTCAAATTACTATCTAACACTATTCCCACACCATTCCTTTTCCCGTCACTTCCACAGTAGAAAAACCTGTATCCCTCACCTATTTCTCTCGCTTTGGTTCCCCTCCATTTAGTTTTCTGTAAATAGGCTACATTAATTCGTTTTTTTTTAATACGTCCGCTAACTCTCTGGCTCTTCCAGTCATAGTCCCAACATTCCAACTTGCATACCTCAAACGGGGTTGTGTAACAACCCTAATCCATTTCCCACAGGAGCTGGGTGCTGCTCCTGCGCATCTCCTGTAGGGTACGCCCTAACCCTATTGCGCATTACATTCATAGCTAACATGTTGCAGGTGATTTGGCAAATATTTTACAGTTGGCCGCCAGCCTGACACCAACCCTCCTTGGGAATGCTATTGCTGGTGGTTTACCCGCCATCCAGTATCTGGCCGAACGATAACTATATGTCTCCTACCGCCGCCCTTAAGGCCTTTTACTATGCTTGACTGCCTCGCCACCGATGGTGGATCGCCATTGCGGCCGAGACAGATCCTGTGCACTGTGCAGGGAGCAACTGCAAGACTTGAGTGCCGAAACACTAGCACAAGCCCCTCTCTATTACCAGGTTTGGCCTACGAACCGACGTGGTTACCGGGATGTGGCCGCTACGTGCAAGACAGCTACTTGGAGCCACTGGTGAGAGTTTGTAGGCTGGCAACGATTTTAAATACTTAGAGATTCCGCCGCCTGTAAGGCTGACTGGCTGGAATTCGACGCTAAAACCCCATATTTCTGAACATATAAAATGTTAATTCACTACATTAAACACATTGTTAAGTATTTAACACGTAACACTTTAAAAATGGGTATTGACACGAAGAAACTATTTTTTTGTCGCGATAACAACTTAAATAAAAAAAAACAAGCTTATCATATATAGTTTGTATACTGAATTCTTTTATATGTTTTATTTAGCTTTAAATATATATGACAAGTTATTATTTTTGTAAGTTATTAAGTTTGTCGTTATCATAATCATTATTGTTTTTCATTTCTATTGTTATAACTGTTTTAATTTAATATAAATAATATTTTGAATGAAAAAATAACGTAATTGAATATTGTAAACATAAAGCAACCAGAAGTGGTAGGTTAGTTTTGAACTCACAACCATGTTGACATAGGTTCACTGATGCAACCACTAGACCAAATGGACTTAACAAATACTGTTGAAATGAACAAGTCCAACACGGTGACAAAAAGTATTCGAAAGCTTATCTACCCCAACGTTACGTTTTAAAGATCAAATTTGTATACCTATATTTTATAACATTTTTGCCTACATTGAACAAGTCGTTCTAGTTCGATAAGCTCGTACGTATCGAATAACACTTGTCTACTGCTAATTACAGAAGGTTCAAAAGCTTCTAACTTTTAGTGGGCCAGCTAACGGCAGGGTGGGTCAGGTTACAGCTATTACCGACTGTACAATGTGTGCAATGTTCTAGAGTAGTTAAAGGGTGTGCACTTGAGGTACTATGTGTGCAATGCATATCATGTTTGAACAAGCAATTGCGTACGGTTGTTGAGGTCAAAGTCAAAGTCAAAAATATTTATTTCAACTAGGCCATTAAGCGGCACTTTTGAAGGTCAACAATTTCAATTTACAAGTAATAATAATTGATTCTACCGTCCGATGCTCCATATTAGGTAGGTATAATTTCGAAAAAAAATATAGTTCCTATATGCTCATAAAATATAGTATACTAGCGACCCGCCCCCGCTTCGCTCATGACCAATTATACACAAAAACCTTCCTCGTTTCCCACTCTTTCTTTTGGTGAAAACCGCATGAAAATCGGTTCAGTAGTATTTGATTTTATCGCATACAGATGCGGCGGGGGACTTTATTTTTTAATATGTAGTGATAAAGCTTACTTAAATCAAATATGGATTCATACTTACATCAGATATAACATTAGTATAAACTTCATTCTGTATGGTGCTCGTTACCGGTAAAGCTATTCCTAATACTATTAATAATTTAGCATAAAACGCTGACAGCACCACGGTCATCGATTCGCTGAAACAATATGATATATTGAATTAATTAGCTGTAAATAACCTAAAACACGAAGCTAGTGAGAATTAATATGACGCTAACAAAATTAATGAAAATCGTCGAGGTTTAGTTAGGTTGCTATTATTACCTATTGTTTAGGGTACCCGGATTAGGTACATAGTGAATGGTCTTCGTAATTAACTAATTAATTGCCTAGTTTTAGAGTTTAGGTTTTGAATTAAACGCTATTTTAGGGATTTGTGAATTTAATTATGTTAACAGTGATCTATGTCGATGTAAATTTCTGCCGACTGCAACCAAGATTGCGCTTGCACAATATCTTCTGCTACCCATCCTTGATTATGCTGATGCCAGCTATCTTGACCTCACTGAAGTGCAACTTGATAAACGTGAGCGGCTTCAAAATTGTTGTATAAGGTTCGTATTTGGTTTGCGCAAATATTACCATGTTTCTGAATTTCATGTGAAACTCAAGTGGTTGCCAATTCGCCATCGCCGGAATGCTCATATTCCTTCTACCCCTCTTTACCTCAATAAACGGTTTCAGTTTCTGTGTGACTCGCACCTGGAAGTTCTTAGGTCATCGGATAATATGAAACTTTAAAATCCCAATGCATTCCACTACCTTCCTAGACAAATGTTTTACTGTCCAGGCCACTCGTCTATGGAATGCATTGCCTGTGGCTATAAAGCGCGCGCAATCACTGCCGGTTTTTAAGCGACTTGTGTTGTGAAGGAGCACTACTTGTCACTGTGATCATAATCTTGTATAAGCTGAATTGTTTTCTTGTCTGTATATTAGTTGTATGTATGTATTTATGTATCTATTTTTTTGTATTTATTTATTTAAACTTCATGTACAATAGTGGTACATAGGCGGACTTAATGCCACAAGGCATTCTCTACCAGTCAACCATTGGGTTAAAAAGGACAACGTTGTGAACGTTGTTATTTAGTACCTACTTTCTCGATAACTAATTATTTGTTGAAAATTTTGCACCAAGTGCAACGCCATATTGTGTTCAGGCTGTCTCCTTTTGTTCTAGGTCGCCTGGAAGAAATCACAGAACGCGGTAAGGCCACCTGTTGTATGTTTGTTTTTTTAAGATTTCTTTTTGAATTATTTTTATCTTGGTGTACAATAAAGTATATGTAAATTTGCGCTTTTTCAATAGTTTTTGCAAAAATTACTAATATTGCCTTAAAAAAATTACTTCCGTCGGTTATACGAACCAGGACCTACATAAAAATTATTGATCAAATCCAATAAATTTGGCATTGCCTTGCCGTTCACATATCCCAGAAATGCTGCCTTTATCCAGTAAAAAAATTGCATTTGTGATAACTTACTCGCCGTGTGACAGCGGTTTTCTTCTGGGAATAGGTGTGGCAATGTGCTCCATGCTGGAACTTGAACTGGCTGGCATCACCACGCTCAACCGAGGCAGCGAATGCGGTGGGTGCTCTCTGTAAACATACAAAGTATACAGCTACATTAAGTTATCAGGTATGTCAATTAATTGCTTTCCAATTAAAAGTTAGCAGCAAATATTATAATGGTATACCTAACTCTGCAAAAGGGGTGTTCAAGATTCTTGAAGATTGAGTCTTGTAAGGAGAAATCCTTATAAACTTAAGCAGGTACTTTGATTTAGCCCACAAATTCAGCATACCAGCATCCACGATATATTGAACTTACCTTAACAACTATTAAAAAGGTAGACGATAAGGCTTCGCACGGCACATGAACCATTATTAAAAAGCTACACACAAAAACGCGGAACTATATAACAGCTGAAAATAACTCAGTATCTAATTACACGAAGCCGCTTACAAAATAAATACGGAAAACAAATTCCGTACATAATAATATTAAAACTGTTACAACATAAAGCGGTGTCGATTTAACGTTACGCCAAGTTGTTTTGTTTGAGCCGGCGCTTATCTTCTAATAGTGGTTTTAATGAACCTCCTTGCCACCCCTGCCGCGTTACCCCACCTTGCTCACCTTTCATCTTCAGGTACCGCGACGAGAGGTTCAGACGGCCGTTGCCAATCCCTCGATGCATTTTGATTAGATTTCTCCTTATTTTTCATCACCAAATCCTTTTAACCGCCTTTGACAACCTGCCTTTAAATTATCCACGTTTTACGTAAAAAAATCACGATTTTAGTCTATGTTAGATGTTGTGCGTTGTAGAGCAAGTCACGAACTGTTCGATATGATACAAAACGCAACGACATGTCGCACCGTGTGTGTTAGTAATTAGTTTCTAACTGTGACAGGGTTGAACTTGTACTTACGAATACATTTGTTACATTTATTTCTGTTAGAACAAAGTTACTTTGTTGGAAAATAACATTAAAAAGGGTGTGGTGTGTATTTTCTAGAACATTCCGATAAGAAAACCGAAAATAAAATGAGTCATATTTTCAGTAAATTGCAACGCATTATGAAATAATGGCTTGCTCAAATAGTTTTGTGAGTTTTTTAAATTGGCACTTTGCATAGCTTCTTTCAGGTTTTCTAAAATTAATTTTGGGGAACTATTATTATAATATTCAGAAATTTTCTCATTTAATTGTGAAGCATTTAAGAATGACTTGTATGTTGGTAACTTTATGAACCAATTTTAAAAACGACAAGACATATACCTATGAATTAAGATTACTATACTCCATTTGAAATAACAATAGAAATTTTTACAATCCCTTTTTACAGTCCGTTCAACCAATTTTGAGTTCTATCCCGTAAATATAAGGATGGCATAAAAAGCATAAACCTGTTACCTAAACTAACTGTTTAATACAGCTGCCATTTGTCATATCACCAACGCAATAGAAATGAAAATCGGTTGAACAGGCTGTAAAATGGGATTATTTAAATGTCTGATATTATCTCAAATGGAGTATACGTAGGTTGAAAAACGTTCACTACTGGACATAGGGCCACTCAAGCGTTGGCACATCAACCGCGCGGTTGGTTATTGAAAATATGTTCTTCGTAATAACTTCATCTAGGTGTAAAGGAAGGAATGAATCAATGGGATTTCGCGGTTGTGAAGAGTCTTGGCATTTAAAAAGCCTCAATGAGGGAGTTGAGGCTTTCGCGGGATGTACAGTCTCATCACCGACGAGCGTGGGTGATGCATCCGGTTTCAGCATTGTCCGGACACTCCTATTAAGGGCGTCGAGCTGAGTACATTTGAATATGCTGAAAGAGTACATCAAAACCGGCATGACCCAACTGTTGAAGGCGCGCACCTTATACATTTTTCAGGTGGACAAAGAAGCGCTCCTGCTTCATGTCAGCACTATTAATGTCCAACCCTTCCGACGTACCCAAATATTTCTAAGTTTCGTTCAAGGAGAGATGTCTAAGGTGTATGGAATCAGAGAGTTGAATTCCCTCGGATTCCATAACCTCTCCTGGCTTTACATACATGACCACACCAAATGTGCAGTAATTATTTATTTATTAAGGATCACCAACGAGTTACATAACAAAATCTTCTACAGAAAATTATAAAAATTTGGGATGGTTGGAATGTGCAAGTTTACTTTCCGTCATTTACTCCAAGAATTGACGATATGGATAGTATTGAGGTTGCTCTGAATTGATGTTAGGATTAATCACCAACTTTGTTTGTTTGTTGAAGCATGTTATTTTTTTTTTCAAAATTGAAACATGCTTCAAGATTCATGCAATATAGGTTACTGTAATATGAATATACACACTTACATATTATAGTAGGTTATAAGTAAGACAAACGTTAATTAGCAAGTAACTACGTGTCAGTTGTCAACACGTTTTCTTTGATATAGCTAATATCTGAAGGTAGATCGTGACAAATTCTAATCGATATTACATCATCGAAATTGAAGAGATTTGAAATAGTACAGCGACATATCAGCATGGCACTCAGAACAAGGAAATTGTTTTTTCATGCTCTGAAATAGCAAATTCAAATCAGGCTAGAACCGAGGAAATTTTGCTGTTTCTGACAAGATTCACAATTATATCTCTTTATTTATAATTACCACGTGTAAGTGTACATAATGGATGCAATAAAGATTTGATTTGATGAGTTTCTAAGTTGATTTTAGATCACGGATTGAAATCAGAAATCGCCAACTAACAGGGCAGGCTTGTACGAATATTTCTCTGTACAGAACGGCAAATGCTAGTTAAACCCATTGAAAAAGCATCAGCTATTCAAACAGAAGATTTTAACCGTAATTGCTTTGAGGTTTTCCATTTTTAACCCCCGACGGAAAAAGAGGGGTGTTATAAGTTTGACGTGTGTTGCTGTGTATCTGTGTGTCTGTCTGTGGCATCATAACGCCTCAACGGATGAACCGATTGTGATTTAGTTTTTATTGTTTGAAAGGTAATTGTGTCGAGAGTGTTCTTAGTTATGTTTGAATAAATTCGGTTCAGCCGTTCAAAAGTTATGGGCGTTTTACTGTATGAATCGGGATGTTTTCGCAAGATAAATGTGTCGGGTGGTTTTTGGAATTTTACTTGTTAATTCATCCTCTACTTTGTAGAGTCCGAGTCCGAGATAAATTCTATAAAACTGCACGATAATCTGCTTAAAATCAGCACATTAAACCCTACATAAAAAGCCGTACAAATAAAATATTGCAGCGCTAAATATTCATCGGTTAGAGTCGGTAAGATGTTGTCCTCATGGGTAATTAGCGCTGGCGGTGTCACTTTCAGAAGGCCCTCCTAACGAGCCGGCCGTATACATGCAGATGCGATGCTGCACAGCTACCCTCATCTCTAAGCGATTAATTAGTTCTCCATCTCAAAGGCACCTTACATGACTTCTTTTTTCCTACGATTTCTGCAGATGTCGGGATTTAAAAGTTTTTTTTTCGTGTCTGGTTGTTTTAATACTGTTTTTTTTTCTGATATTTTTATTCCGTTTATCAGAAAACTATGTCTGGAAAAGCAAGATGAAACGTATGATTTGATAAACGGACATATAAAGCAGCAGCTTACATGAATATGGAAACGATTGAAATTAAACGGATCATTGCGAATTATATATTCAATTTAATTTGGTTTGGAAAGTGCTTTTAAAATCTAACTATGCGTGTAAATTAATACTATTTTGTTTGGCTACGATATTAAATACACGATAATGAAAACCGTTATACTGATTTGATTTGATGAACGTTAAAAACAGATTTTTACCTACCAGTAAAGTGTTCCTCGAAAGTGACAAAAGCGAAGCAAGCACCTCTTTGAAAAGCATCAATCTTGAGTAAATTAGGTACGAGTAGATTTAGAACTTAAAAATATGAAAACCTATTTCAAACTGCAAACATTGTATAAATGCAGTAATGAGGATTCAACCCCGCTGTTACGGCAGATGCCTTTTGTGCGCCTGAAAGTTTAATTATAACACTGAAAATGGGTACAAACCTGTTGTGGCGAAGTTTTCGCTCTAGAGCGGTGCTTGTCTGTCTGACGGGGTGGTAGTGATGCGACCCATGATCGTAAAATGACCTCGAGTCCCGTCGGTCGGGTGACCTATGAATTTTATTTAAAAAAAGGTGATTTGAAATATTCTGGTTACTTTTTTAAGTGACGATTCGATAATTGAGCGAGAATAGAATGCGAAATTTTAAAATCACGTAACGTTTTAGTCCATTTCGTTACATGAGAGAGAAGAAAAATATCACTCCTTGATATCATACTAAATCTATCTCATTCTTTACGAAATTTTACTTCTATCACGTGTATTTATTTTAAAAAGTGGGCCGCTGTAGGCATAACTTAGTCAGATGGGGGTACTCCAATCAGCCACAGTGTGACTTTGGAACCACCCCACAGACGATGCCCCACCTGTCCTGCTCCTTAAGTAAAGACACCTGCACCATGCAAAACCTTTGTGAGGCCAGCGCTAAGGCTATTGACGTGGCTGAATACTGGTCGAAGAAAATTTTGTGAAGGAATCATCGACACGAAGAAGAAGAAGAAGAATTTTGAACCGAAGGCTTCTTTCTGAACTGGTAAGTAGGTAGTAGTTTGGCTGATAGGGAGATTGTAATAACCTCGATTTTTCAATAGTCTGTTAAATTTTAACTGAGGAAGAAATCGGCTTAACTTTGAAAACAGATTGTTATTTAAAATGACAGTGTTACTTGTAGTGTTAACAACAATATTACATACATCTCTTTCTTTATTAGTCGTTGTCTTCATTTCTGAAGGTCGTGCCCGTCTTGAAAAGCCTTGACGGAGTCGACGACGAGCTGCTTCCAAGCCACCCTGTCTTCGGCGAAAGCGACATGGTAAGATTGTCGATTAACAAATCGAAAACCAAAGTGATGATCATCGACCGAGCTGGACTAATCGCACGCACGGGAGACCTTGTGGATCTGGAGTTTGTGAGTGAATTTGTGTACTTGGGCTCCATGATCAGTGATCGGGGAGGCTGCGACGGGAAGATTTGGAGGCGTACGCAGATGGCCAAGGCTGCTATGAGCAAGATGTCGAGGATATGGCAGAATAGAAATGTCTCCAACAACACAAAGAAGAGATTCGTGAGAACTCTGGTATTCTCGATATTTCTTTACGGCTCGGAATCTTGGGCAATTCGCACGGTGGATCGAAAAAAGATAGAGGCTTTTGAGATGTGGTGCTGGAGAAGAATGTTGCGCATACCATGGACAGCCAAGCGCACGAATAAGTCCATTCTCGACCAGTTGAACATCAAAACCAGACTCTCCACGATCTGCTACCAACGAGTCCTAAGTTACTTTGGTCACATCGCCCGGAGACAGCCAGACAACCTGGAAAAACTCGTTGTAGTGGGAAAGGTGGATGGAAAAAGACCACGCGGATGTTCACCTACTCGCTGGTCTGACCAGATCAGGGCCATTACGGGACTCACTGTGACCAATTACATACATACGTATCGTTTAATACGTTTTTTTTTCTGTCGCCGATTTAGAGAGATTATTAATATTTAAGTCTTTCTGCACTAAGATTTACTTAGTACACACTAGGCTTATCTAGTGCATATCTTATGATTGTGTACACTTGTAATCCCTATTTAAACATTAAACTGTGGAAAACTGTTAATATAACCTAAGGTAAACACCTAAAGACTTAGTTTCAGTCTTGTAGAGATAATTTCCATGGCGATCTTAATCTTATAGATGCACTGAAACTGGGTCATTTGTCTCAATACAGCAGAGATCACAAATGGATAAATTGTTTTTCCAACAGTAGTTAAATAACGTGTAAAAGAAGAAAATACTTAAAAAAAAAGATGGTGATGTTCTAATGATATCTAAATAGGTCGGTAGAAAAGGTTCTATTTCATACAAAAAGGGCAATGGTCCGAGCAATTTATGAAGAAAATTGGCATTTCAAAAGTCATGCAGCAAGTTATTATTTACTAGTGACTACAGTTGCCGCCAGATAACAAAAAAAATAAAGTCGTTAACACCTGTCTACCACTATATTCTAATATCTCAAAAACATACGAAAAAAATGTATTGGCCGTGTCGCTACCACAGACTGTTACCACACATCAAACGTATCGCGGTAAGGAGCGTTCTTGACGCTTTCACTGGACATGTTTTTTTTTTTTTTTTTTTTTTTTTTTCTAAAAAAAACGTTGCCCCACACTAGGAATTTCTTCCTGTATCGTGGGTGCGTTTACAAACATATAAACTCACATACACAACACCCAGAGCCGGAACAACTATCTGTAGGTCATACAAATATTTGTTCCGTGCGGGAATCGAACCCGCGACACGCAGCGCAGCAGTCAATCGCTCAACCACTGCGCCAACCGTGCGCCCAAATTATTGTATATACAAAATTATTAAAATTTCTCCATAAACAAAAAACTGGCCAAGTGCGAATCGGACTCGCGCACGAAGGGTTCCGTACCATTATCGCAAAAAACGGAAAAAAAATCACGTTTGTTGTATGGGAGAGCCCCACTTAAATATTTATTTTATTATATTTTTAGTATTTGTTGTTATAGCGGCAACAGAAATACATCATCTGTGATAATTTCAACTATCTAGCTATCACGGTTCATGGTGAAAGACGGACAGACAGACAGACCGCGGAGTCTTAGAAATATGGTCCCGTTTATACTCTTTGGGTACGGAACCCTAAAAATCATGTTTTCAAGTTACGTAATTATACTTTTTGGTACAAGTCGGACCAAAGACTTTTATTTATTTGTTACCTGGCGGAGACTTTACCAGTGACCCATCCCGGCTTCGCATGAGACAGATTATGTACACAAACCTGCATCGTTATACTGATACGGTTTTCACTAATAGAAACAAACAAACAAGAAAAACAAAAAGAAAACAGAACAACAAGAAAAAACAGAAGAATCCTAGTAATAGACAGCGAGTTTGTTTTATTTATTTATTTATTAAAACTTCATGCAACATAAAGGTACATAGGCGGACTTTATGCCTGAGGCATTCTCTACCAGTCAACCAATGGGGGTGGTGGTGGTTTTATATTATTTAGTTTCAAAGTAAGAGAAGCCATTTGGAACATGAGCTGGGGGCAAATCCGTTACCTGCTTGGGGCTTTTACTGGGCACTTTGGAACTAACGACATGCTCATGAAGATGGGTATAACCGCAACATGTGCAGGTTGTGTGGGGAACATACCGAACGCATGGAGCACCTTCTTTGCACATACGATGCACTGGCTGGTAAGCGAATGAGTCTCTTAGGGGTTGGATATCCAAGACCAGAAGACTATAGGCTCATATCTCCCAGTCTCGTTGTAAAACTCATGAAAGGAGTTTTCAACGAGATTGGGGAGGAGTAAGTTATCTAGGGGACCACAATAGATCCCAATGGGTCGAAGTGTCCGAGTTGTCTCTCGGCCCCTCCACAAGATAAGATAAGATAAGAGAAGCCATAATAAAAAATGCACTAATAAAAAAACCAACTTCCAAAACAAACACTACAAAAAAAAAAAGTTATTTTTAACCATGTAGTGTATTGTTTTGGAAGACCGTTTTTTTTTGTTAAAACTTTTTATTTTTCTCTTTTTAGTTTTGGTTGCTTTTATTATCATGAAAATACGCATTGTTAAGGATAACTTAAAAACTACTCGTCAGATCTTGATAATTGGGACCACATGAGAAGCACTAGCTTACAAACAAAAAAGAATCATCAAAATCGGTTCATAGCATCATCATTAGCGGAGTAATCGAGTAATAAACATACAAAAACATCAAAAGTCGAATACCGATATTTTCATTCAATAGTTAATTTTGTACTTTTGAATGATAACGGCAACTACTTACTACTAGCTTTGTATGTATGGCGCGTATCACAATGAGATAAATAATTAATACACAAACATTTAAACCGCTCTTTTGACTCGCACAAAAAACATACCTACAGTCTAATTGAGAACCTCCTCCTTAATCGAAGACGGTTTAAAATGACAAACATTTTGAATTGTGCTTGAAAAATACGCCTTTGTAACATTATTCCGACAGATAAATAAATTAAAACGGTTGAGGTCATAATTTATTTATTATATTTTAAAATAAATATTTACTTTTTTATGCTACTCCCATGTTAATTCTCCACCACCATTGGATGAGTGGTAGAGAATGCCTAAGCCATTATGTCCGTCTATGTACCTTGATGTAGTGTATGTAGTAGCCTAAGTATGGAGATTAGGGCAGATTTAATAAATATATAATGCTTTACGTACCATTCAACATCCTCTTCAATGACGTTATCCATGGTTGCCAAACAAGCTGGGTATCTTTAGCACTGAACACAAAGACTGGGACGTGGATAAAACATCGTTAGTATCTGAGATAGGCTTCTTTATCTTGACAAGAGTTTAGGCGACAGACTCTCTACGTGATGACGCTGTAATACTCTAAATATGACTGGGCTTAACGTGTATATTAAAACAGTGAGTCTTCTAGTTCATCGCATATTTTGATGATTAATCTTGTCTGATAAGATTTTAGCGACTAACCTGCACTAAATCATAGTTTCGGTCGCTTTCGGTTAGAGACAATATTTTTGTTTGATCTATTGTTTGAAAAGAGTCTTAGGCGAATTCATTTGCCGAACAAGTCTACGTTTGTCTAGCTGTTCCCAGTAGAATACACTTTTGGTCTCAAAAACAACTATGAAACAAATGAAAGACTCAATTTTTCACAATTTAAAAAATGGAGGAGAATTAAAGCTAATATATTTTGTGCTAATTGTTTTTCATTGTCTTAGCGAGTTACAGTTCTTTGTCTCCGAGCATAAAATAAGTTTACAAAGTCATAAATATAAATGAAGTACTTTAAAATAATTAGGCCATTTGCAGCAGTATTGAGGTAAACAAATTATGCGCTGCTGGTTCAAATTGGTTTATGACAAAGGGTGGACGGTGTTTATTGCGTCATGCGGACACCGGCCATTTAAATGTGTCAACAAGTCTTTATATTAATTAAAAGAGGCTGTAAACTGGCTATTAAATAATAAACAGAAGTTCAAATTGGATTTCCTTTTTCCAAAACCTAGATACTATTCAATATCTACTTAACTCACAACTTGAAGACTTGTTATAGCATCCCATTGCTTAAGTTTTTTTTTGCTCATATTTTATGGTTTCCGTGCTCTAATAAATAAATACCTATTGCCTATATATTTTGATGTTCTGTTCAGTATCTCACCAACAATCAAACCGGGTTTTCTTTTTGTTATATTTTGAAACATAGAATCATTCAAGTAGGTTTTCGTACAACAACGATGATGATAGATGATGTTATATGTGGTCAAGCGCGAGCCTCTTTATAATAAAAATAGAACAACATCCAACAGGAAAGTACTTTGTTTATGTAATATTTATATAAACCGTGTTTCCTGTATTTTATTTATTTAGTATCATCATCATTTCAGCCGAAAGACGTCCACTGCTACACATAGGCCTCGCCCAGGCGTCGCAGTCTCTCAAGACAAAAATCTATGACCAGTGTGTATTGCCAGTGATCACCTATGAGACGTGGCCGCTCACAATGGGCCTTATCAGAAAGCTCAAAGTCACCCAAAGGGCAATGGAGAGGGCTATGCTCGGAATATCCTTGCGTGATCACGTCAGAAATGATGATATCCGCAGGAGAACCAAAGTTACCGACATAGCCCGAAGAATTGCCAAACTTAAGTGGCAGTGGGCAGGGCACATTGCTCGCAGAACGGATGGCCGATGGGGTCGAAAAGTTCTGGAATGGCGACCGCGAACCGGAAGACGTTAGGTTGGAAGGCCTCCCACTAGGTGGACTGATGACCTGGTTAAGGTTGCGGGAAGGCACTGGATGCGAGACGCACGGGATCGGTCAATTTATTTATACCTAAATACATTAAAAATTTATAATTTTTGCCGTGGTTCATGAATAATTATTGAGTGGTTGACTGATTTTAAATGACTATTCATACCCTGGTGAGCAGTGGTGGCCCAGTGGTATCGGCCGCGACTTACAAGTTGTAGGTCGTGGGTTCGAACCCAGGCAGGCGCTTTACTTTGTGTAAATTATTTCATCACCACTGCTCTCAAAAACGGTGAAGGAAAACATCGTGAGGGAACCGGCATGTCCTAGAACTAAAAATTCGAAGACATGTGACATCCACCAACCCGCACTGGGCCCGCGTGGTGGATTATGGCCCATCCCCTCTCACAGAGAGGTGGCCTGTGTCCCAGCAGTGGGAACATTAATAGGCTGATGATGTGATGTGATTCATACCTATTTCAATGCTGACGTCTGTACCATAAGGTTCGAGTATATCGTCACTACGACGAAATTATCGTAATCTTAACATTGTTATAAAAACGTAATAACATTGTGTTTTTTTTTGCATATAATCTATGACGTCAACAAAAATATTGGATACGCCAGATAAAAATATGCAAGAGTTATTTTTTTATCTGTTATCTCAAGTGTAGCTTATGAATGAAGTATCCGTCTAATATATACGAGTATGCTACAAGGAACTACAAAAACAGCGATGCATATTGATGGCACAGTCGGCATCTATAATTAGTGATAATTCAATCTGCGTAGCCTTTTCCTAAATATATTATCCAGTCCCACCGGATTCCGCTGAGTACCAGTGTTTTACATGGAGCGACTGCCTATCAGACCTCCACAACCCAGTAACTGGGTAACACAGTACCCCTTGGCAAGACTGGTGTTAGATCTCAAGCTTCTGACTAACCCGTAACGACTGTCAAAGATCTTCAAACGACAGCCGGGACCAACAGCTTAACGTGCTTTCCGAGGCACGGAGGAAACTCGGTATGTTGAAATGGTCACCCATCCACGGACCGACCTTGTCAAGCGTTGCTTAACCTTGATGATCGACCAGTGCGGCTGTTGTTATTTAGCCTCGAGCTCCTCATAATCTATAATTAGTGATAATTGTGAAAAAAAGTAGAGTCGTTCCATTAAAATGGAAAATATTTGCTTTTTTTTAGGGTTCTGTACCCGAGGAGTCCAACCGGAGCCCTATTGCTGTCACTCACATGTCTGTCTGTCCGTCTGCCTGTCCGTCGTCTATCACAAAGGTTTTACAGCCAAACGGTTGGAGCTACAGTCTTCAAATTTTCACATCTATAAGCATCTTGTTGGCCCAAAGCCATAAAAATTAACAAACATATTTTTAAATGTTTTTAAGGGGCTCCCTTACAGACAAAGGGAAGCGTGAATAAAAATGACCTACCCCATCGAGTGGGGTATCGTTGTTTAGAACTCGTAGAGTATATAAATACTGTATATTTTGTTTTCAAAAATATTGGATAACGAACGAATGAGAAGCCGCCAAAGTCCCCTTTTTTACAATTTTTTGTTCCGAATACTTTTTTAAATATGATCACACCTTTCCGTTATACCCTGTATTGGTAGGTAACTAATAGTAGTATTCTATGTACCAATACAGAACGAATAGAATAGTTGTACGTATCAAAGTACAACTATTTTCTTAATGTGCCTTGGCAAACTTCGTGTTTCGTCAGTCGTCGCCTTTCTATCACTTGCCCTTTGCACTTCACCAAGTGACCAAACCAGACGCTCTCAATCAACTAGAAAGTATGTAGAGTTAACTTAATGTAATTTATTTAAAAAATGGAAGGAAAACTGCTAAAGGACAATAAGAAAATTGTTTACAGCTCTATATAGTTCAATAAAGTATTTAGTTCTGAATTCAAATTAGTATACACGATAAATCTAATAATTGATGGACATGGAAATTAACATTAATTTGTATTCGGAAATGCGACGATTGCCGAGGGGCATTAAGAAAATAGTTATACTGTACATTTTGGCATACTACGTCTGCTTTATAGATTTAAATAAAACAACAATGCAGGTACGAAATATATATATTTATTTATTATCTTATTCTTATGTTTTATAGTTTACTAACCTATACTAATTTCAGATTATACACAATACATTATCAGTTTAAACATTTAAGTAAATAGGTTTGTTCTTGAAGCAGTTCTTCCAAATCTCGAAGAGGCAGATTGTGGAGTGGAACCGGTAGAAGATGGCTAGTGGCATTGACACATGGGTGATGATGGTCCAGGCCCAGGGACCGTAGAACGCCAAGTGTGCTGGACGGAACTCTGCGCGACTCTGGAAAATAAATAAAATAATATTTAAGTATTACATATTTGAATGCTCCAAATCGAAGGATATGCCATTATTTGTGGCATTTTTTATAATAGCTTATACTTCCCCAATGCTGGGCAACAACCTCCCCCAAATCCTTCAAGTTTTCTTTTCCTGAGCCATCTCTGACCACGACCGGAAATGTAACCATACCATAACCATGATTGTTAAATCATGTATAAAACGTTAATTTGTATGTACCACAAATAATTCATCAATTAACTTGAATATTGCTTCGTTAGTTAATTTTGGAACCTAGATGATATCTATGTTATTGATAGAACTGCAAACATTTCCTAGAAACTGTATCGAAGCTATTTCCAAATTGAATTGGCATAATTGTCACTGAAATGCTACTTGTATCTCAAATACTACTCTCTCTCTCGTTACTTCATCAAATAACTAGCGGATGCCTCGCGGTTTCACCCGCGTAGTTCCCGTTCCCGTGGAAATACAGGGGTAAAAGTAGCCTATGTCACCCGGGGATAGTGTAGCTTCCCAACGGTGAAAGATTTTTTGAAATCAGTCCAGTAGTTTTTAAGTTTATACGTTACATACAAATAAACAAATCTTTCCACTTTATAATATATTAACTAACATTTTATAAAATACCAAACATTCATCTACTAAATATCCTACCTTCCCTACCCTACCCTACCTACCCTACCCTACCTACCCTACCCTACCTACCCTACCTACCCTACCTACCCTACCTACCCTACCTACCCTACCTACCCTACCCTACCTACCCTACCCTACCTACCCTACCCTACCTACCCTACCCTACCTACCCTACCCTACCTACCCTACCTACCCTACCCTAGGATATTTAGTAGATGAATGTTTGGTGTTTTTATGGCAAAACAAAGTTTGCCGGGTCAGCTAGTATATATATAGATTATAAGTATATAAGTATAGATATAGATTATACTATAGAAGAATAGATGTCTATTTATTTCGTTATATTGGGCATTAGGGAAACTTTACTTTAATAACAAAAAAAAAACTAAAAGAAAATTTGTGTCAAAACGACCACTGCTTTTTTGAAATAGGTAGGTTTCTAAAATGCTACTAATAATAATTACAATGCCTGAATCTATAACAACATAAACAATATTAACAAAACCATATAATAACGATAGTTACCTTTTCCAGCGTGTTAATAGCCCACATGGCCATATTAGCGACCAGTAGAAAAGTGACGAGCTGTCGGCCCGGTTTATTTCTCCGCTGTTCCGAAGTAGTGCTGCGACGCCACCACGCATCGATTATGAACAGAGTTTGAAGAATCGTCTGGAGAACATTGATTTAATAAATAATTTACAAAATGAAAATTGAGTTCCATGAACGGTAGATAAAGCAAAATCACAAATTACAGGCATTAAACTAGTTTCCTGAAAATTTTCTAAAAAAATTATCTATAATTTCGTAGAGAAGAAATAATGAAAGAAAACATTTATTTGTGACCCGCACAGGAGATATTTTTGTACACAAAAAAAAACGTGAACAAAAAGGCATGTGCAGCTATAATTAAACGAAACAGTTTGATTGAAGAAGGAACTGTTTGGTTTTATTAAAGGGCCTGTGTCAGACAAAGTATACTTGGAGAGCTACAGGGTACAACATAACATGATTTAACTGCCAAGGATAAAATAACTGACCTGATTAAGCGATAAGAATTCAGAGAAGAAACCAGTAAGACCAACACTGTTCTTCTGGTTCTGAGTGTGATGACTTCCAATGAGACTGAACATGCAGTACACGAACATTCCTGTTTGAGCCAAAATCAGCAGGAATGGATCCAGACCTAGGAGAGCTGAGATATAAAACACAGAACTTTAGTGTTAAAACATCATGCACCGAACGGCCGTAAAATAGTCATTGTAAAGTGAATTTCAAAATCATGGTACGATTATGGATTTTGAAGAAGAAGAAACAAAAAATTTAAAGAAACTTAGCATACCCTTTGATTTCCTTTTATAAGCTAACGATCTCATTTGTATTAAAGCTGTTATACAAGCTATCAACGATAACGAGTATAATATCAACTCGCATACATTCACTTCGAATATTGCGTCCTGCAAAAATTAAGTACGACACATTAATGAAGTATTAATAAAAACAGATAATGAAGTTAAAAATGAAAAAATACATTACAGTGATTGAATCAGGATGGTGGGCCAATACGAAGAACATGATGAGCGAAATGATGGTAAAGACGATGACCAGGATGCCAGCGAAGAGACCGCGGTGAGCGTGGGAGCAGTCTAAGGAGAAATGATGGAGGGCAGTGCGACTGCCGTGAGGAGAACTCACTCCCAACATACCAGCTGAAAAATAACACAAGGTTAGTTACTGACTACAGTTTGCAAAGAATGTCGTAGATGATACAGCAAAATATTACCAAACTGTTGCAGAATTTTCTCCGGTGTCACTGAATTATTACGTGACTTATTTTTAGGAGCATCTAATTTCTTTTCAAAATCTTCCGGAGTGCATTTCACCTGTAATTTAGTTTTTATTAATTATATCCTAAGGAACAACCCTGAGTTAAGTTTTAGATCACTCTTAATAGATACCTCTTTCCACATTTCGTACAAAATGACAGCACAGATGAGGGAGTACTCAATCGTGCAAGGAAACAAGAAAGGTGCAGCATTCTGCAGTAGTGCACCCATCATGTTAGATCTCCTGCACGGTATACCACCATCGGCTACTAGAAGTGTAGCGTTGGTTGGCGCTAGGACAGTGTGTTCTAGATGATGTATCTCGTGCTTCGTTTCTTCAACCAGCACATATAACCATTCACATAAATTCATTGCTACCATATGCATAAAACCGAATCTCTGTATCAGTTTAAAAGTGCCTGATTCTATGTCCTTGTTAGTGAGGAACATGAACTGCATTTGTGCCAGAGTGAGGCCCATTCGTAAAGCCGGGGTAATCACCGACAGAACGGAACGGCATTTATCCGTCATTTCGAAATATTCACCCAATTCTAAACCACTGTACACCATCGAACCAATTCCGAATGCTGAAAAATAATAAAGATTTAAAATCGAATTGAAAGTGAAAGGAAAATAAAGCTGTTACGAGTAGTAGGAAATGACTCCAATTTACCAATTCCGCCAAGCCTCAAATAAAAACTGCCGTAGCGAGAAACGTGCTCTTTTATTTTCGGTCTGTCTCCAGGTGTAATTTTTCCGTTTCTGTCCTCTTTCAGAGTGTCCTCTATAAAAATTAATTGAATGCATATAGTTGGTCGTTAAACAACATACGTAGAGTTAAATTTTCCGCTACATTTGCACGAATGGTTGAAAGCGTTAGTGGAATGAAAACTAAAGAAGGTAATATTTTTTTGCAGGCGTAATTATGCAAACAAATGTGATTTTAATGTCTCATTTTGTTAAGCAAATGTGGTTAATTACCTAAGCATGTTGGTAGATCTTATTGTCTAAGTTGTATTGTGTACGTTGAAAAGGAATTGGAAGCTCTTACCGTAGTCGTGAATGATTAGGTTGACAGCCTTTTGACGCATTATGTTTACGTATTGAAACACTACAAATACTATAGATACCAAGTAGAGATATAAATAGAAACCCTGAAACACATAAACAATGTTCATTATTGATGAAGCAGACATCTGATTTAAAACTATGTCAGTTCAACGAAAATATTGAATATAGATGACATGATTGAATATTCTTAGTTTTTAACATTCAAGTGTTTACAAACGTAGGGTTTTTAATTAAAATTAGGTGACCTGGTAGTAGCCATCAGGTACCCCTCCAGCGATGACCTCAGTGATGGGGAAGGCCAGCCCCAGTACCACTAGCAGCTTGCAGTACAAGGCAGAAAGCGCCTTGCTTAGAGCTTCACTTTAACAAAATAATGCAATTTTATTATCATAAACAACAAAGAGATCTTTACAAAAGTTTTTTTTAGTGTTAGCAAATTAAAAAAGGTCAACTTTTAATCTATAAATGTGAAAATAATTAAGTTGTGCTAACGACGCAAAATCTTTGCCCAAAAGTTCACTAAAAGTCATTTAGCCGTGATTTGAACATTTTTATCTTGTGGTATTTTATGAATGTGAACCAAATCAGACCCTATCTCCAAAATTGTTTTCAAAACAGGAACAAACACGAGTATCTGAAGCAACAGTAAGGCAAGCTTCGTTCAAAAACATTCTCACAATCTAATTACATTCACATAGTGATATTTGCGCTGAAAGTTCACAGTTCCATTGTGCACATGTCTATCTATTAACAAATAAAGGGTGCTTTTCAATGGTTTTGACGCGACGGAGGCGGTTCATTGTCTGCGGACTACATGACGCTATCCAACTGAATAATACTCACCTCTAAATAGGTCTCTCACTGTTCGTATACATAACTAAGCGGCTGATGACATCATTTTCAACGTGGGAGACGATACGGGGTGCGTGGTTGCCGAAATATGTTTTGTGCAAACAGTTTTGACTCATAATAATTTTTTCATCACACTTGCACGTAAAAAGTATCTAAACAAACAGGTTAACTTGGCCGTAATGCCCTATATAAAACCCTCGGGCTTTCTTTTTGCCATGAAACCCTAGGGCGGTAAGTAATATTTTTTTAATTTATGGCACAGCACACAGGTCATGCAAGTTCAAGCAAGGAGTTTACACGCGATTGAAAAATTGTCTTAAAATATAAGTTTTTAAGCTGACATGGTCACAATCATTAGAATTAATATTTGTTTTGAGAGCTCTCAACCAAAAACAAAATATACATGGTAAATATCCCGAAACAAATATTGTCTTAAAATGTTATCTTAACAGAAATTTCTTTGCAATCTCGCTACATGTTACTTAAATACTCAACTAATGTTCTTAATAATCGATTTTAATAGGTATACTCGTAGTATGAAAACGTCGAAATTATTTAATTTTTTTTACACTCCGTCATGGCTGTATACCTACGTAAGTATTTGCCCTTAAAGTTTCTGAACGAAACACTGTATAATCTGTGGTGTGGGCAAAAATTCGCCAACCGCTTAAAAAAAAGTTCACGTAATTCGTAATAACAGCTGTGCTGAATTGTGTATTAAAGTTATAATTCATCATTATTACTCGCAAATGTGATGAAAAACATTGTATGTATCACGGGCGGTACGGGAATTACGAACCTAGACTCAGAAAGCCCTCAGTCTTCGACTTCGGGCTTTATACTAGAGTCTCGATCGTAATTCCTTACTTACCGCCCTTAATACACAATGTACTATAAAGTTTGGAGAATGAATCAAAATAGACTTCAAGAATTCAAACGTGGTGTACTTATAGGACTTTTCAATGAATCTATCGTTTTCAATAATACGACATATAGCTATAGAGGTAGGCTGAGAAGAGTAACCTCACCAGAACGAAATTTTATGAGAGAATTTCTCGGAACTTTAAAGCCTTCTTTGAACGTTATTGGTTCACGATCAACGATAAAGTTTTTAAGTGCGGAAATTCTAAAAGGTGATTAGATACTATAATATTCTTTATGTAAAACAGGGAATGATGGTTGAAATAGTGCAAGTTTGCGGTGCGGAGGGCGTTGAGGCCCATGTCAAGTATTTGGATCTTGCGGTGCGAAGCCCGTGTGTGGCGGGCATGTGCCGGTGCCAGCTCGCCCTGATTTATCGTAGTGTGTTCCAGCCTTACGAATATTTACTCAAGGATTTTCTGGCGTTTTGATTTATTATTTTATTCCTGATAGCAGGTATGGATATTTAAGATAAAACAGGTGTCGTTGGCTTTAGCAGATGCGGTGGAAAAGTTTGAAATTCGTAAAAGTTTACTAAGGTTTTTCGTAATCATGTTTCACCGACGTATTTTAATTTAATATATAGCATTAACTATTACGATACATAATTCAATCTACATCCAGCCAAGCATTAAGGATAATTAGATTGGGCTAGTTAACGCCGTGATCATTCAATATATGATTGAGATCTGTTCCAGTTCCGTCAGAGGTGGTTCTCTGACGTCATAAAGTATAGGTATAAAATATTAGTAACTTACTGTCCCAATATCTCTGCTGCTGAGGGTGGGGAGTCGTGCGACGTAGATGCAACTGAAGTCCTCGAGTGAGGGGACAGTTCTGATAGGAACCTTCGTTGAGTAGCCGCGCACAACGCTAGCGCTTGTGATGGACGACGAAATGCTGCTATAATGGCTGATGGTCGTCTGTAAAGATGTACAGGACTTAAGTCATTTTTAAATTAAGAAATAATTTTTATGACTGAGGCATTGAAGAATTGACATGGCGCTCTATGACTGAAACTCTTTCCTTGACTATAGTTGGACTAAACAGCAGGTTTCATCAAAAAATATTATAATTGCCATAGTATCTGTATGTATAGTCACAATAAACTGCAAACACATTAATAATATTACTAACATTATATTATTACATTATTGTGTAATATTACTAACCTTTTTAAATACTTAGCCATTAAGCGAAAAAAAATACAAATATAATTATTATATAGTTTTTGTGAGAGTTGCGTCTGCCAACAAACTGTGCTACAGTTTGGCGGAAGTAAAATCTTTTTTGTATGTGTGCTATCTTTTGAGAATAAACATTTTGCATTTTTTTAATAACATCTTCCTGTTAAAGCAAGCAACAAAACAGAAGTCGCAATTAAATTTGAATTCTTTTAACCAGTCGTTGCAAGTAGGCAAATTTCTTGCCAGAATATCTAGGTTCGATTTACCGATGAATCTTCACTACTCATACAAGTTTTATACGTCACATACCTCGTGTTCAAATTGCCAGCAAGTTTAGCTTCTATATCGGAGGACATTCTGCGACTGTTGGGTTGTGAGTGTGAATGCTGCATCAGGGGTTCCGCAGGTGTTCCCAGCATGGCTCTGGTCCGCTCCCGCAGCTGTCCCAGGTCCGAATATGATGACTCATCACTGAATTATACAAAAAAAAATACCTTGACGTCTACTTGAAAGAATTTTTTATTAACTGACTTTTTAAATCCATTATCGTTAAGGGAAAAATTTATGTATATTATGTACGTCATTTCGTGGCGAATAAACATTTTTATTTATTTCTTTCTTAATTAAGGTTTCTTTCTGAACTAGCTTATACCTACATACATTTGTTTATTGTTTTCATTAATTACTAGCGGACGCCTCGCAGTTTCACCCGCTTGTTCCCGTTCCCGTAAGAATACAGGGATAAAAAGTAGCCTATGTCACCCGGGGATAGTGTAGCTTCCCAACGGTGAAATAATTTTTGAACTCGGTCCAGTATGTTTTAAGTTTATTCGTTACATACAAAAATATAAAAATACAAATCTTTCCTCTTTATAACATTAGTATATATTATATAGAAGTATAGATAATAAGCTTACGTACTCACATCACGTGATTAATTAAATAATTCAACAACAATATCTACGTTTTATGAAATTGATTTTCTTCAAGATATCACTATTAAAGGAAGAGCTTTTCCTAGAAGGTATCTAGATAGTGTAAATAGTAGTTTCCAAGGCAAAGCTGAAAGGCAAGCATTGTTCACTGACTGATGGAAATAAATTTTGGGAATTATTGGAGGCTGATACCAAATAGAAAATAGCAATTGTATGCAGTTTCGGCAAATTCAACAATGTACAATCAATTTAAATTTTCTCAGTGGTGTCATATTTGTAGAACTCGGCCTTTGAAAGCATTGCAGTTTGATTGCAGGTTTATTTAGTTTACTGATTTAAGAAATAATATCCGTGGTGCGTCTTGCACGTTCTTCTCCATGGGTTCCCAAATTGAAATCGAATGACGTTATATCGAATAACACTTGCTCGAAAACGTTGACTCGATAGTACATGAAATCGATAAATTATGAGCGCGACAGTTCACTACCTCGATGCATCAAAATCTCGAATAACTAGAAGCACGAATCATCGGCGCGCGAAGAACCATTATCTTGAAACATCATTTCTCGTCCGACCCCTTCTCCATAGAGACCTACAGCTGACGCTTGCGAATGTGCAAATAGATTCATCTTTTTTTTGTTTGTCAATTCAATTCATTGTACCTTCTTTAGTTGGTTTAGTTGAAGGAAAGTATTTAGAATTGTTTAAATTATCCATTTTTCAAAAAATATGAAAAGAATAGCTTTCGTTGCTTGGTTTCTGAAAATTACTAATGGAATATCAGAGTCTTGCTTCTGCAGCAAGATAAATGTCATAATTTTTAAGCCCACCCAAAAAGGAAAGCTGCGAGGTTTGACTGATTCTAAGAACCTCTATAGATGCTAGATTGTTTGATATATAATATCAGGAATATTGTCAACAACGTTATATTTGTTTGTTTGTCGGTATACACAGCAGTCAATCCTTCAGGAATGTGTTCCCAACAGTGAAGCAGAGGGGCGTATCGCGATACAAAGCAGTCTATCAAACGTCATAAATATTTTCGAAGCTCTTTGCGACTGCACCGAAATCCCTCTTTGTGTATGCGTTTCAAACTTCGCGCTCAAATACAGTGTGTTTGAAAATGTCACGGAAAAATCGTAGCCCACAAAAAATGTCGGCCGCATTGACAGCGTTTGTGTGCCAAAATGATCATGTTTTCATGGGCAAAGCTTATGAAAAACTTTGTTGAACGCATGGAAATTAAGCCGGTTTTAATTGTGCATGTTTTCATTGTATCATTTCGGTTTGACTAAAAGAGATTTTTTGAACCGGATTACTAAAAAGAATTTTGTTTGAGTTTTATTCTAATCTGATAAAAACACACGATGTTTTCATGAATTTTTCACAGATTGCAACATACTGTAACATGAATATTTAAAGAAACGTCTGAACTGCATGTATTGAAGTATTTCGACTGGAGGGTTCTGAGCGCAAAATCTCCAAAATGTGCATCCGTTCGCCGGAAATGTCTTCCTAAGCTTCGTTGTATCCTCACTGAACCTATTTTGAATAACGTCCGTATATTCAAAATATTGATATTCGAAAAGAATAACACACCTAGACTTTTATATCGATATACTTGCGTGTGGGATTTGTATTGATTTCTAAACAATCCCTATTTAAAGGTTCACTGTAAGCATGGCGTTTCAATAATTAAGTCAATAACATAAACACGATGTTTTAAGAAAACTTTTCTAATTAAGTCTTTGAGTAACTAAACTTAAGTTGCACTACAAATATTGTACTTAATACTTAAAACAAATCTCTAGAAAACAGAAGCGGTCGCACGAGTGCAATATCTAACGCGGTCTTGGCATAAACTACATGCAAGGAGATCCAGTGTTTAGATAACAGATAAAACTGAGTCACGAGACAAAGGAAAATGCGGTTTAAAAGAAACTTTAATTAAATGCTTAGCATCTACCTATTGTTTATGACGACTAAGGCCTGTCCAGCGAGCCGACGTATCCATTTCCCCGCGCTTTTGAAAAATAATACCTTTTCATGGCTTTCATGTACAATTCTGTACAATGGAATACTGGCTGACACGTCAATAGGCACTGCTTGTTCATGTAATAAGAGTGGGTCATGTTTTTTTGAATTAAGAACTGGGTCTACTGTCGGCCATTTTAATTGTTTGTTTCTATTTTCGAAACGTTTTTTTTTACTTTTATGTTTAGACACACGTCAATAGACACTTTTTGTTCATGTAATAGGAGTGGGTCATGTATTTTCGAATTAAGAACTTAGTCTATTGTCGGGAGTTTTAATTGTTTGTTTCTATTTTCTAACTGTTTTTAGAGTTCCGTACCCAAAGGATAAAACGGGACCCTATTATTAAGACTTCGCGGTTCGTCTGTCAGTCTCCAGGCTGTATCTCATGAACCGTGATAGCTAGACAGTTGAAAATTTCACAGATCATGTATTTCTGTTGCCGCTATAACAACAAATACTAAAAACAGAATAAAATAAATATTTAAGTAGGGCTCCCATACAACATACGTGAATTTGGTGCCGTTTTTGCGATAATGTTACGGAACCCTTCGTGCGCGAAATCGATTCGCACTTGGCCTGTTTTTTGCATTGTTTAAGATATTTAAACTGCATTTAGCCATTTATAAAATAAATAGGTACCGATTAGTAATTGGTACCTATCCCGAGATATATCTATGATATAGCCGAGAATCGAATACCTCTTAGCACACATACTGCAGATCAAACTAAAAGGCAAAACCGCTACATTTTAGACATCCGTCAAGGGACCATAAATCGCCATTCGAAAGCAACTTTCTTATAAAAATGCAAGCCAATACTGTCTGCGTATACGGTTGAATTGCAGCCACGATACAAACGACCAGACTGAACCCTAATTGCATACAAATTAGTTTGTACATCAAGCATTGTATACCAAAGTTAACGAGTCTTAAGAAAACGATAATATCCACAGATCTTAAATTAAAAAAAATATATATCAAGGCGATCTTCAAAATACAAATAAGAAAAATTTTAAACTACAACTAAAAAGGTAATTGCTGAAAATATTGTCACTACATAAGTGGAAATATTTTTTTCACGCGTTATTAGGCAAATAAATTATAAAAGTTTTCCATACCTGTCGTTGTCATTTTCTTCGTGCACGGTGTCCATGTCAGTGATGGTGACGCCCGGGTGTGAGTCGGTTGGCTCACACAGTGGGCTCCTATTGGCTGGGCTCATCTACGAAATATCACGATTATCACACGGCCTTGTTTCTTTATTACAGTTTCATGACCAATTGCTGTTCACACATCGTTTTGTCCGAGGTTCCAATGTTGTATGACAAGATATTTGTTTAATTTGTTTGTAGCAAGAATTTTAAAACTGACGTAAGTGTTGTAAAACTTCCGGAATAAAAGCAATTTGAGAAAAACAAACACCTACCTAACTATAATTTCAAAATATCCGATAGACTTTTTTCTATGTTTATATTTTTTCATTGCCCTAATCCCTCACAACACTAGTGATGTTCTTCGTTAGAAAAACGGACTCAATATAAACAAATCGCTTCCAGCAAATACGTTTTTATTTACCCATTTTTTCTCGTATAAAAATCCTATATGGCCGAGACGGACTGTCCTCGGTTAAGGCAAGCTTATACTGAGGTAAGTGAACGAGATATACGTCTTTGTTTACGGTAGAGTATAGGTATAACTGCGTTACGAAGTTATCCGGTAATCCTTTAATGTTTGTTTGCCGATGGCGGCGCGGTTCCACTTGAGAATTTGAGAGCGGTACTTCTACTGTCAAATTGACTGATTAAATTGATGTGCACATGCCGACATCCAACAATACGTGACTATCACAATATTTTTCCAGACCATTGTCATCATCAAAGGTCAAAAATAAATGGTCATGGTTTTTTTTTAATCCGTTTATTTTTAACTAGAGGACGCCTCGCGGTTTCACCCGCGTAGTTCCCGTTCCCGTGGGAATACAGGGATAAAAAGTAGCCTATGTCACCCGGGGATAGAGTAGCTTCCCAACGGTGAAAGAATTTTTGAAATCGGTCCAGTAGTTTTGGAGCCTATTCGGTACAAACAAACAAACAAACAAAAAAATCTTTCCTCTTTATAATATTCCGTTTATTTTTGATAGTTCCGGAAAATTAGCACAAGAGACTGAATAAAATAGATTTACAGTATAATAGTCACAATGTATCTTTGTGTCTCTGAAGTTGGCTCTGCCAACCATTGCGCAAGAAACAGTTTGTCATCGAGTATACTGCCTAAAGTAAGGGAGATAGGATGATGCGACAAACGTAAGCGAGTGAAAGAGACAGTTATACAATGCTATATTCACCTTCAACATTGACACAAAAATAGCTACTGCGCAGGGTCTTGCAGCCAATTCAGAGACACAAAAATCCGTTGTGAGTATTATATTTACCTTTAGAAGATAAGAAGAACAAGTAGGGGCGTTATCAACCGAAACTCTCTCGACAAATAGTAAGATGAGAAAATGTGTTCTCATTCAATTTGAATATAAAAATCTTAGTATTATTAAAGTCGGTGGTGTAGGCTGTATATTTTGCGATAATTTCTTTACTTATGAGCACCAGTGTTTGTGGGCTATTTCTTATCACCTTTCTGGTAAATATCCAGCTAACTACGTCTCCTTTGTGATTTAATTGCACCTGACTCTATTATGTATCTGTTCTATTATCTACCTCTCGCAAAAGAGTTAGCTACTAGTTATGTTACGAACGACACTAGTCAACGCGAGAATGTTCCGAAAAAAAAACGTGTTTTGAATTTGAATAGAGAATATAATTGGGGCTAATAGTATAAGGGCTTTGGTACAGTTTTGAAAATTGCCTTTTTATCGGTTAACGGTATCTGCAATACCGTGAAAGACAATACTGAGTATCAGGTTAAGTTAATACGTACTTTTTAAATCCAGTATTCTAAAAAAGTAGCCAGACCTTGACCTTCTTGAAATAAAGAACCTGCGGCTTGATTATTTACCAGATTTTAAGACAACGGAGACTTATCATTGAAAATCGTTCGCCTAATTTGTTACAGAACTTGTAGAACATGCCTATACATTCATACATACCTACTGCCATATTTTACCTTGAATATCAATAGTGTGTTGGGCACTTTTTGAAATTTCTGTGTATCATGAAAATAATTGTCATGTGTGTTTGTGGCAGCAATGAAACTCTATATAACAATTTTTTCAACACACTTGCTCATAAAGTGGCTCTAATTTCACCGCAATTAGGCACATAATGACACCTGTTATCAAACTGTGACTTTTTCATTACTATTATTCACAAGTGAGTTATAAGAGTTTCTTTTTAAATTTATTGGTTGAGTTGCTTTGTTCTTAAAAAAGTTTCGATACAAAAAAGATCGTGCTCAATAGTACAAATGCAACACATTTCATGCAACTTCGTATTTAGATAGATAATTTCAACTGTACGTGTTTAATAAATACAACTTTCACTCAAATATAACTTTTGTTTTTGTCTGTATTAAAGAAAACTTGAAATTCCCCATTTTGTACGTGGCTAAAACGCTATACGCGAAAAGCCAAAAAAAAGAAAACTAATTATTTTTAGTCTATGGCCGATCGCCATTGTTAGATGCGCGCGCATAGGGAAACTAATACATACATGATGCGAAAACATTTTCACAACTCGTTTTCACTGTTGGAAATGATTTTTTAGTATTATTTTCTTCACAAGTGTGTTGAATAACGTCGTATGATACACGTGTGTATTGATGATCACCAACATTACACACTTGTACCATAATGTACTATTACTTACATTACTTTCAGGCGTAGTTCCACAACGCAAAGGCTAGTTAAGAAAACCCGATTTTTATTTTAATGTAGTACAAAGTGTAAGATTAAATGGTGAGTTTGTTTGTCTTGTGTCCGCCGGGCGGTCCGCTCTAAGGTTGTTAGGTTGTTGAATAAGTTTCTGAATTAAGAGAACTGAAAGTTTTCTCATCTCGAGATTACAGCAAAGTGTTTACCGTTTGGCTGTAGGATGCGGCCGCGGCGCGACACCCCTCCGCACGCCGCGGCCGCTAGTCACGAGACACGGCGACAACTCGATATCGACATCTATTTTTTTAATTAGCTACGTTTTTATGATTGTCATTATTTTAGTAATTATTAGCTGTCTCAGTTTGTCACGTGACTTATTTTGTTTTTTCATTAGATAAATGAGTTTGCACGGGGATTGTTTGTGTAGGTATGTAGTTTTAAGTGATTCTCTGTTTCACAGACATATTAGTTAACAAATTAGTAAATATGCTTAAGTTTTTGTAGTAATGTGAATTAGGTTAATTAATGTGTATAATTGTAGTTAAAGTTTAAAAAATGTTATCAAAACCACATGTAATATCTTTTTTACAATCAAATCAAATATCAAATCAATCTTTTTTTTTTGTTTTGTATATAAAGACACTTACTTGTATTTTATAGGTAGGTTTTGTACGCTGTTGGTTTTTCGACTGTTAATAGTGTTGTAGTGATACTATTCCATTGTTATTGTAAGCAGTTCTCATAATAATGTCGATGCCGATAAGGTGCATTATGCGCGTAAAAGACTTGCAACCGTCTGTCATTTTTGGGGTACCGTACCCAAAGGGTAAAAACGGAAACCTATTACTAAGAGTCCGCGGTTGGTCTGTCTGTCACCAGGCTGTATCTAATGAGCCGTGATAGGTAGGCAGTTGAAATTTTCACAAATAATCTAGAACAAAAAATACTGAAAACAGAATAAAATTAAAATTTAAGTGGGGCTCCCATACAACAAACGTGATTTTTTTGCCTATTTTTTGCAATAATGGTACGGAATCCTTCGTGCGCGAGTCCGACTCGCACTTGGCCGGTTTTTTTATCTAGATAGTCTGAGTATATAAAAAACCACTTATTTTAATCTAATCTTTGAGAATTATTATTGCAAGTTGTCTTGTTTATATACATGTCTCGCTACTACTAGACGCACCTTTATTAATTTTTGTCCAAGATCTGATCTAAAATTATATCCTGGTATTGTATCCTGGTTCCCGTATGAATGGGGTTAAAAATATTTAAGCTTCGAAAAGTGCTGGCATCAAACTTGAATTGTTCACTTAGTTTTATAATGTGAAAAACTATTCTAACCAAAGGAATACTATTTCAAAACTATATTTCTTCTTTCTTTTTTACCCGACTGCCGAAGGAGGGTAATGTGTTTATCAGTCTATGTATGTATGTTTGTTCCGATTTCGATGATTCTTACGTCAATCGATTCGTCTTAACGTTGCGAGTGCGTTGCGTAGTTGCGTTATACATCTGGTTTTGTTCAGCCAGCTCGCGAAAATGTGTCCTCCGACTGCACAGCATAAATTTCTTCTTGTTTACCTCTTTTTAGTTCGCTTTTTAAGCAGTCAGGTTTTTTGTCTTTTTTATTATCTTTTTTTTCTTCATTCATTGACTGCTATATTCTAGAACTGTTTATAACTAAGCGTCTTATTCACAATTGAAAAATCATATGCCTAATTTTCGGCAAAACATCGACAACAGTCACATCACTAGTGTTAATAATGTAGGTATTTTCATAAAATATTTGCGTGAGTGTATCGCACCTGATGCCAAACGATGTCGCTGCACTTTAAACTTGCCGAGATTCACACAAACAACGACCACTAACTAATATTGAAGTGAAAAACTTACTTGGACGTGTGTCTTTAAGAATGGATTAACATTTTATGCTCCGTTCCAGAATATATGGGTTTAAGTTTCTTGAGGAGAATGAAAGAGAAATATGAAGTGTGGATTTTGTCGTTACCGTTTCGAAATTGGTATTGATCTAACTTAAATAAACTTTTGGAGACTGTCTTTGGGGACAGCTAGAACGTTATTTAGCCGCCTAAAGTGTTGGTTTTAACGTTTACGTTAGCGGTACCTTACACATAATCGTATGAAAACGTCTAGAATGGTCTTTTGTTGCGTCAGCGGTGAGGAGGTTTATGTTATCGGCACCGCATACCGCAGCGTTGTCCGTTTCGATCAAGACACCACAGCTTAAAACCGATGTAAGAAGGCAATCCAAATAATTGGTAACCTGATTGATACAGACAATTAACGGATAATGCTACTCAATTATACTACTAATTATTTAATTGTGTAACACGTGGTATGGCAAACTCGGCTAGTTTAGTGCCTGATAGTCGATCACAAAACATTCAATCATGCGATCAAGTTATGATAAGGAATAATAATATTAATTTGATATTGTATCCAAACCCATGACGCGTGATTTGCACACCTTTGGTGCTTAAGCTATTGTTTTTCTATTGTCTCTGTAATTATACGCGCAATAGGGCAGTTTTTCCCTAGTCTTGAATATTAATATCAGAAGCAATGGATTTCTCCGTATTACAGTACATTAAAGTAATAATAAAGATGGCGAGCAAAATAAAGATGTCGACGTATACATCTTAAAACTACGCTCATGTGCGTTATTACCGCAAAATATAATATTGTCGATAAATCACAAGACTTGTTCATATTAAATATGAGTAAATATACTACTTGCTTCGTTTCTTTACTTAGTTGGCATAGTACTGCTCTAATTAGTTTGCAGTTTATGACCTTACTATATAGGTGGATGTTTATTGTTTATGCAGTCTTAAAGTATGAAGCTATCTATGCCATGCTAGAGAAATTTATGAAAAATTTAAGTCATTTTAAAGATATAAGTTTTTAAACTGTCATGGTCACTAACATTAACGTTAGCATCGGGATATTTATCCGTGATCATGGTGCTTGCAACAGCACCGAAGTATCGGAAACTCGCAACAAACAGTAAACATGGTAAATATCCCGCTTATAATGTTAATCATTTTAAAGATATTTATTTTAATTTTAATGTTTGTTAATAGCGTGCCTAACTACATTTTTAGATTATGAATCAAATTATATGCAAGAATAAGATGTAGACAACATGTGCTGTTGCTATTTTTATTATCTATACTAATATTATAAAGAGGTAAAGTTTGTGAGTTTGTGGGTTTGTGAGTTTATGACGTTGTAATGGGTAATCTCTGGATCTACTGAACCGATTTTGAAAATTCTTTCACCAGTAGAAAGCTACATTATTCCTGAGTGTCATAAGCTATAAAATAATATAAAATAGAGATCCTTATGAAAATTGCAATAAGGTAACCCAAGTTAGCAAAATGTTGCCTGTAAAAAATACATTATTTGGCTTGCGCTGAGAAAACTATTGATGATAGATAAAAAATAGTTGGTAGGGTAGAGGATAGGCAGGGTAGGCAGGGTAGGCTGGGTAGTCAGGGTAGGCAGGGTAGCCAGGGTAGGCAGGGTAGCCAGGGTAGACAGGGTAGCCAGGGTAGGGGACAGGTGAGCCAGGGTATACCATGGTAGCCAGGAAAGACTGGGTAGGCAGGGTAGCCAGGATAGGCAGGGTAGAAAGGGTAGGAAGGGTAGCCAGGGTGGCCAGGGTAAGCAAGGTAGGCATGGTAGCCAGGTTAGGCAGGGTAAGCAGAGTAGGGGCAGGGTAGGCAGGGTATGCAAGGTAGGCAGGCTAGGTAGATAGGTAGCCAGTTGACGGGAGCGAAGCCCCGAGGGTCAGCTAGTATTTCATAAAAACGAAACACAAAATCTTATACTACGTATGTGTTATGCAATTTAGGCGAGTAGTGACAATATACAAAGATTTTGCTAGTTGGTATATAGGTACCAATTCTGCGCAATAAAACGTGTTCCTCGTCCAATAACCAATTTATTTTAAAGTATATAAAATTGGCGATAGAACGCCATGCACTTATTAACGCCTCCAGTCGTGATGTGTTCCAATTTGCACCCTTCAGCTAGGTTCTGTGACTACACACCACTATGTATCTACGTGCAAACTGTTTGTTAAATGTTTGCCTATGTAATGGAGATTATGTACTTAAGTTAAATGTTCTTCTTGTAAATAAATAAAATGTGATTTTGATGATTGTATGCTTTCTTTGTTTATATTGATAAAGTAACTTAAAGTCGTTGTATCGCGTCGTGACAGATCTATACCAATATTATAAAGAGGAAAGATTTTTTTGTTTGTTTGTTTGTTTGTACCGAATAGGCTCTAAAACTACTGGACCGATTTCAAAAATTCTTTCATCGTTGGGAAGCTACTCTATCCCCGGGTGACATAGGCTACTTTTTATCCCTGTATTCCCACGGGAACGGGAACTACGCGGGTGAAACCGCGAGGCGTCCTCTAGTTTAAAATAAAATATCATTTATTTAGTTATATATAACGTAGTCCTTTGATTGACATAATATTGAACACGTACACTGTCCATGTTCCACCAACGGAGAATAACATTCCTGGCACCTGGGCGACCGAACTCTCCGCGGGTGAAAATAGAGAAAACGACGTTTTATAAAAATTAAACCTAGCTAGATCGATTTATCCTGCCCGAAACTCCCTGCATATTAAATTTCATAAATTGGTACCGTTTCCGAGATTCAGATTATATATATACAAGAATTGCTCGTTTAAAGGTAAAAGATAGATAAGAAGAAGAAGAAGAAAAAAGATAGATAACTAACTCAACATATTTAACTGTCCATAAATGCGTTTGCATAAAAGGAGATGTCTCTATAATCTTAACTAAACGGCGGACGTTTTAACATAGTAAAAAAGACAGTGGTAGGTAATGGAATGCTTGAATTTTTGTTTAGCGAAGGATGGCGATTAAAATTTAAAAGGGTATGCTTGATGGTTGCCTCATATTGTGTGGATGAATTAAATGCGGCTAACAAAAAGTATTTATAAGGCTGACGTTAATGGAAACGGCGTTAGGGGACGCCCTAGAAGGTCATACACAGATGTTATGGTTTATATTGTTCAGAAAGGCGGTACGTGGTAGTCATTACCAGCCTGCGTGTATGACCAGAACGTAAATGAAGCAAAAGGAGTAGGTATGTAAGGATTGTAGCAGGTGGCGTTCTGTAGTTCTGCCCACTCCTATTGGAAAAAGACACCCATCCCCTATAATAGGTCTGACTGTATGTATGTATGCTTTATTGCAGTAAATTCTTGAATCAATGTTCAGCTTGGTTACGTTCCTTAATTTTGTTTACGAAAACGCTGATTTTATTGAGTAGTATTTTTTATTTATTATCGGGAGCTGAGTTCGCTCGCTTACTTCAGCATCATCCTCTTCGAACCTAAGCTCTCGAGCTTGCTTCGCTCGCTTGGACTTATTTTGTTATATGTGTGAGTACAATGTTTGTACGCTCTGGTGAATTTGCTGTGCAGTCATTATTTCTGATGTTAAAAAATTATATGAATGATGGCAATAAATTGATGATAATTATTTATTTGATGTGCAATTAATAATATCTCGATTTAATTTCACGATAGTGAGAAAATTGTAGTACGCAACGGAGTAGGCGGCCAGGTTGCCCACGCTATTGCGTCTATAAATACGTTCCGAGACATCTTTCCGACAATGTTAATAATTTATTTGTACTTCACTTTTGAATGAGAATATTGGATATATATTTTATCAAGATTTTAATCTATTTTATGAACGATATTCTATAAATAAATATTAGAAAAATGATAAATTTATCAAATAAATAATTTGATCGTGTTTAGAATCTATCGATAATTAAGACGTATGGAATCAATGTCCCATCACTAAGATTCGCGGAATGTCAACTATCCCAGCACTAACTGGCCATATGTTTGTTTTATGGTCCCAGGAAAAGGATGAGGCGTTAACTACATAATTTTATATGTTCTCGTGATTCCAGTAAACATGATTCAGATGGCAATTTTCAAAAAATTCGATTGTATTCAAATAATGACGGATTGTTTAAAGTTGCTTGGCATTTTTTTTAAAGAAACCAAATTTTCATTAAAGGAGAATGACCAAAAGTGGTACCAAAAAGTCTCACGCATCAAGACCAAAATTATATCATATTTTTTTACGACGTTACGCTTCTGGGATTTGATTTTTGAATAGGGAATTTAATGTTGAGTTTAAAAGTATGGATATTGTTACTACTCCCTTTAAATGACGTTCCGTTTCACATGATATGATTAACTTACCCTTGATTTTTGAAAGAGTCATGATCACTTTTAAAAAATATACTTAGTCGATTCTACATTAATTAAAAATAAACTAGAATATAATAGAATCTCATAGAATCTTTATTTAAAAGATTATCATTATTTTATCTATGGTTAATTGGCCGTTCACAGCCGGTCATAAAGATGTAGACAGAATGTATCTAATAGAATCGATTTTTGATGAAAATACGAACCAGTAATCGTTTCTTTTGTGTAATAATAACATCCATGTATATCGTGTCTATATAAATTACGTCGTTGGTAGCGTCGTACAAAATAGACCAAATGTTAGGTTATTTTCGATTTTATAAAATAACTACGAAATCCGGGTTTTGTTTTCAGAAAGAACTTTTGTAAGAGTTAACATGATCAGTGTAGTCTATAAAAAACAAAGTTTAATTTTGATGCATCATGGTACGGGATTCCATACATCCATGAGCATTCTCCTTTTTCACACAGAGATCCACTATTTCAACATAAAAAGTAAAATAAATAATGTAAAGGCAAGTGTTTGTTTTTCGATATTTCGAAAGAATCATGAACTATTTTTAAAAGGACATAATTACTAGATATTAATTAAATTTAGAATTATTTAAATAAAAACAAATAAAAGACTTCATTATAAAATAACTCACCTTGGGCATTGTCAATTAAGCACTCCTTTTCGTCAAGCACTTACTCTCCTCCCAAAAAAATAAATAAAAAAGAATATGCAAGAAATATTTATTATATGTTATAACATTATGACCGCATTGCGCACTGTCACGGTCACTGGCTGAGTTTAAAACTCGCTACAATTTTGACAGCACTATCACACTGTCGTATGTTAGTATATATGTACCATAGACAAGACTGCACGACAGTCAACCGCTAATTGTGCGATCAATTTATAACACACGACCATCTACGTCTATTTATTTACAATTCATATTTTATACTAGCTGAACCTCGCGGTTTCACTCGCATCTTTGATTACTACTCCGCTCCTATTAGTCATAGCGTGATGTTTTATAGCCTATAACCTTCCTCAATAATCGGGCTATCGAATAGTGAAATAATTTTTAAAATCGGACCAGTAGATCCTGAGATTAGCGCGTTCAAACAAACAAACAAACAAACTCTTCAGCTTTATAATATTAGTATAGATTTTACAGCCGTCTCTTCTAATAGTGTGTGTTCAAGTTACTATCACATAATATAAGTGCTGCTCGAATTTGTCCACATAAATTTGTTTTTAGGGTTCCGTACCTCAAAAGGAAAAAACGGAACCCTTTAAGGTCACTTTGTTGTCCGGCTGTCTGTCAAGACTCTTTATCTTGGAAACGCTTAGAGGTATCGAGTTGAAATTAATATCGTATACTCAAGTTCGCAACACCTTGCAGCTGTGAAAAAAACAAACTTCCAGATCAACGCAATCATGAGATATAGCCGTTAATGACGCATATTGTACAGTCACAAGGGAATCAAATCCTACAGGGTACTTCCCGTTGACCTAGAATCATGAAATTTGGCATTGAGCAATGTCTTATAGCACAAGTAAAGGAAAATCCGAAAACCGTAAATTTGTGGTAACATAAAAAAAAAGATAATTATCTTATTAGCAGTTAGTAAACTGACCGCGACTTATGTCGATGTATGGGACTACAGTTTTACGATGGAAACGTTGATTTTGTCCCTCAATTCTGTATATCTTATCTTTAGAGCAATGTTCGGTGCCCTCATGGTTTGTGAAATTCAGTCATCATCATCATCATTTCAGCCGTAAGACGTCCACAGCTGGACATAGGCCTCCCCCAAGCGTCGCCACACTGATCGGTCCTGTGCGTTTCGCATCCACCGGACGCCCGTAGCCTTGACCAGGTTGTCGCTCGACCTAGAGGGAGGCCTTCCAACGCTGCGTCTTCTGGTACGCGGTCGCCACTCTAGAACTTTTCGGCCCCAACGGCCATCCGTTCTACGAGCAATGTGCCCTGCCCACTGCCACTTAAGTTTCTTCGGGCTATATCGATAACCTTGGTTTTCTTGCGGATGTCTTCATTTCTGATTCGATCACGGAAGGAAACGCCGAGCATAGCCCTCTCCATTACCCTTTGGGGGACTTTAAGCTTTCTGATGAGGCCCATTGTGAGCGACCACGTCTCTGTCCCGTAAGTAATCACTGTCAACACACACTGGTCATAGACTTTCGTCTTGAGACACTATGGTAAGTTGGACGACAAGATACCGCGCATGTTCCTGAACGCTGCCCAGCCGAGTCAGATTCGACGGTTGACCTCTTTCTCGAAGTTGGACCTACCTAACTGGACCCTTTGTCCCAGGTAGACATAATCGTCCACAGTGCGAGACGATTAGTGATGACTCATGAAAACAACTTGTAGACATGGCTAAGAAGTGCACCATGCCTGTGGCGTCCCTTCGAGTATGATGGAATCAAACAGCTTCTGAAAGGGTTTAAGTAGCGGTTTTCCACCCGCCTTTAGGAGTTCGGCCGTAATTCCGTCATCACCCGACGCCTTATTGTTCTTAAGTTGTTTCAGAGCCATCCTAATCTCGTAGAGGCTGACATCCGGGATGTCTTCGGTATAGTGCAATTCAGTAATAATTAATTAACATTAATTATTTTGGTGAATGTAGCTGTTAGTACGGATCCCTCAGTGCGTGAGTCCGACTCGCACTTAGCCAGTTTGTTCTAGTTAGAAATGGTAATCTATACCAATATTATAAAGAGGAAAGATTTTTTTGTTTGTTTGTTTGTACCGAATAGGCTCCAAAACTACTGGACCGATTTCAAAAATTCTTTCACCGTTGGGAAGCTACTCTATCCCCGGGTGACATAGGCTACTTTTTATACCTGTTTTCCCACGGGAACGGGAACTACGCGGGTGAAACCGCGAGGCGTCCTCTAGTACTTAATAATTGTATTTGTTTTCGAAATAATAATTTAAAGTTGACTATTTATCACCTGACAGACAATCACATTCTGCTTTAGTCTCAAATCTGTCAAACTTTGACAATAAAATAAAACAATTCATCGTGTTTCTTTCTTCTGGTTTGAAACATTCTTCACAAAAAATCTTAATTCAGAGACCGGATGTAAAGCCGACATGCACAAATCGTAAATACATAAGTAGAACAAACAGTGTCAACAGTGTTGTTGACACTGTTTGTTCTACTTATGTTGAACTGAAAACATTTCATTATACAAACAGTTGATGATCGGAGATGGTGCAGTGCAGTCTATTTCCTATTTCTCACAAACCGACGAGCACCTTTCGATTTCCTACGAAAATAATTTGTCGGAGATGAATATGTTTACAGCTACCGATTGCGTTGTTCACGTAGCTAATAAGGAAAGAGTACTGGAACTGTCATTTCCTCTTCACTACCTCTGTGATGCACAGGCAGACTCACATCCTCAATGTGATTGGACGTCTGACGGGATGAAATCCAATATTGTTCTGCCTAAGTTATTTCCTGGATACGGAGGCAACTGTTGGTATTGCTGATGATTACCAGGAACTGCGGTACGGAATACTGCCTGTTTCAATTCCTGGAGGTATACAGGATACTATTAGAATTATAAACAAATAAATTGTCTTTCGAGTGAGTCGATACTATTTTATAATTTAAATTAAAGGTAAATCATTTGTATTAATAACCGACTTAAAAAAAAAAGTTAATTAAAAAAAAACAAAAATCCCGACTGCTTAAAAAGCGAACTAAAAAGATGTAAATAAGAAGAAAATCATGCTGTGCAGTCGGAGGATACATATTCGCGAGCTAGCTGACCAAAACCAGATGTATCCTCCGACTGCACAGCATGATTTTCTTCTTGTTTACATCTCTTTAGCTCTCTTTTTAAGCAGTCGGGATTTTTGTTTTTTTAATTAACTTTTTTTATTTACAACCTTTTAGTTATTTTTTTTTAATTAGGTACATTTAAACATATAAGTGTTATATATTTTTGAAAAAACCTTTATTTTGATACCCCACACGATGGGTTTGGAAGAAAAAAAAATGCGCCACAAAATGGCTCTCAAAATCCGCCATCTTTTTAACCGACTTCAAAAAAAGGAGGAGGTTCTCAATTCGTCGGAATCTTTTTTTTTTATGTTTGTTCCCCGATTACTCAAAGAAGCCTGGACCGATTTCAAAAAATCTTCTTTTGTTTTGAAGGGTATATATACTTCCTAGTTGGTGCTATAGTCATCAGGTCAGGATCTGATGATGGGATCCTAGAGAAATCGAGGGAACTTCTCAAATATTATAGGCATACATATAGTGATTTTGGTATTTTCATCAACAATGCAATCATTTGCACTCAGAAAGTACAATTTGGTGAAGTGAAACTGATGAAGAAGACCACAGATGGTCACTGGAACTCCTAAATCCTAAGTATGTCACGGGTATAAAATATCTCGAATATTTAACCGACTATGATGACGCAAATACTTATAAATGAATGGTACTGATGAAAATGGCACCATTCTGATGATGAAGCCGGAAGGTAGGCACTGGAACTCTGAAATAAAACAATGTATCCTAGTCGTGCTGGGGCTTATTGGAATCGTCATGAGATGTACTTTGGCCATAAATGATTATAATATTAATTGGAGATACCTATCAAAACTAAAAAGAGAAAAATAAAAAACTTTTAACAAAAAATCAAACCAAAACAAAAAAACTACAAAGCTAAAAATAAATTTCTTTTCCGAAGTCGGTGTCGAAAAACTGAAAAAAATGTGTACAAAAGACACTGACTTCGGAAAAGAAAGTTATTTTTTGCTTTGTAGTTTTTTTGTCCTGGAAGTCGGTTTGATTTTTTGCTAAAAGATTTTCTATTCCAATTTTTATGTAGCCAGTGACACTCGCAGGGTTAAGACGAATCGATTGATGTAAGAATCATCAAAATCGGCCGACGCGTTTGGTCTCTAGGACGCCACATAGGAACAAGAATACATACATACATACATAGACTGATAAAGCCCTCCGAAATACCCTCCTTCGGCAGACGGGTAAAAAGGAGGAGATCCTCAATTCGACTGTATTTTTTTATGTATGTTGCCTCAGAACTTGTTACTAGGTGAACCGATTTTGATGATTATTTTTTTATTTGAAAGCTGGTATGCAGTTTTTTTTCTTTAACAAGTAAAATTTCAAAATTTAAAAAACCCCCAACACATTTATCTTGCGAAAACATCACGATCTAAACAGTAAAACGCGCATAACTTTTGAACGGCTGAACCGATTTTATTCAAACATAGCTAAGAACACTCTCGATACAAACACCTTTCAAACAAAAAAAACTAAATCAAAATCGGTTCATCCGTTGAGGCGCTATGATGCCACAGACAGACACACAGATACACAGATACACAGACACACAGATACACAGATACACAGATACACAGATACACAGATACACAGATACACAGATACACAGTAACACACCTCAAACTTATAACACCCCTCTTTTTCCGTCGGGGGTTAAAAAAATAAAGTAAAGTTTCCTTTGAGTAAAATAATCTATCTTAAGGATTTAACGTGGTTTCCCTTCAGGGCCCATTGATTTTTTCCACCCTGTATAGCCTATGTGTTATTCTGATGTACTTTTAAGCAAAAAGATCTTTTCCTATGAAATTGCCGTTCTGCAGACCGGCAATTTCACTTGGGGGGTGACCATACGCTCTTTGAGTAAGGTTATTATGAGTGTGCGTAAGGGACAGATGTATAAAAAGAGCTTATGATCACCCCCCCCCCTGGCCATTTCAAATCAAAACATTTTTTGTTTAGCTAAGAATTCTAATATCTAAAAAAATTTATTTCAAAAAATGCATTCTTTTTTTCAAAATTAGTCATTTGTTTATTGATTAGCGTTATGTTTTCAACGCATTTAAATCGTTTTCGTCATCGCGGATACGTTAAAAATCCGAGTAATTATGGAATATGTGTACCGTCGTAGCAGCAACGCGGCATTAGCGGCACGCAACATCAAAGACGTTTACGGAGCGAACACTACAAACGAACGGACCACCTGTTATTGGTTTCGACCTGAAAAATTAACCCCGTGGTCGTCCGAAAACTTTGATCGACAATAACGAATTAAAGGCGATTGTGGAAGCTGATGATAATCAATCTACGGCTGAATTAGCAGCAGTTTTCGACGTCCGAATCGAAACAATATTGGTCCACTTGCTTCAAATTCGGAAGGTAAAAAACCTTGACAAAAGTGTGCGAACCCAATGATCGCCAGCACGAAGTACGCATCGAGACGTCCTTGCACTGCTCAACAGGCACTCAAACGAAGGAATTTGGAACCGCATTGTTACCTTCGACGAAAAATGGATTCTGTTTGACAATCGCAAGCGCTCAGCAAGGTGGTTGGATCCTAGTTCAGCACCTAAACAATCCCCTAAACGAAAACTTAACCCGAGAAAAGTGTTGGTCACTGTTTGCTGGTCTAGGGCCACTGATTTATCACAGGATCTTACCAAACGAGATAAGCATTACTGCAGATGTGTACTGTGAAGATCTGATCACAATGATGGAGAAGCTCGCACGTCTCCAACCAGCTAGGATCAACCGCTCGTCTCCGCTGCTCCTTCACGACAACGCGCGACCTCATACTGCACAGCAGACGGTCTCTAAGTTACAAGAACGTTGGCAAAGATGCATCGATTGCATGGGTGATTAGGTACTTTGATTAATAGAAATAAAAAATATATAAAAAAATCATGTTATTTTTTTCATTTAAAACGGCAATTACATAGGTAAAGACCTAATATAGTTATGTAAAGTTTCATCAAAATCCGTTCAGTAGTTTTGCTTGAAAGAGTAACAAGCATCGATGCATCCTCACAAACTTTTACGTATGTTAAGAATTTACATACTCGTATATCTAGTTTTACACTAACGAAAAGTAAACCCCACAATACTTGCGTGTTGTAGTTTTCTTAAGATGATCATTTCTGAAGAGTGATTTCTCAGATAATTCTTGTAAAATATATATATAAGAATACTATGTAATATTATAAAACACCACTAGATAAAGGATGGTTTTCTGAATCGAGTATTTGGCGTAAAGAATGTGTCAGACCCTGTAATGCGAAAATCTTGTCAGTTTTCAGGATAATCTATAACAAGTATTCAACTTAATTTAATTAAGAAATCGGGGGAGATTCACTAAAAACAACGATTATCCTTTAATTTCATTTAATAGGTACTTAGTTTAAATTAAAGGCTAAGTCGGGCAGTTTAGTGTGGGAGGCAGTACCTACTCCTACGGAAAGTAACGAAACACGGAAGCTAAGACAAAGTTATTACCAAGCAAACTATCCGCTACGATTAGTAACTTAGAATACCTACCCACCGCGAACACGACATGCCAACCTGAAAACAGGAAATATGCATGTAATATTGAGCTTTTTTTCGGTTTATACCTGTATGTAGGAAACGCGCGCTGGCGTGACGACTTAGAAGCGTTTACGGGCGATTAGCCGAAGAAGGCTAAACATTGGACAGAGTGGAATACGAGTAGAAGAGATTTTGACAACACGGTTGGCGTAGTGGTTGAGCGATCAGCTGTTGTCGCGGTTTCGATTACCGCACGGCACAATATTTTTATGGCCTACAGATAATTGTTCCGGATCTGGGTGTCTTGTGTATGTGAGTTTAAATGTTTGTTAACGCACCCACGATACAGGAAGAAATTTCTAGTGTGGAATAGTAAAAAAAAATACATTAGGATAGGATAGAACAGGTTAGAACAGGATAGAACAGGATAGAACAGGATAGAACAGGATAGAACAGGATAGAACAGGATAGAACAGGATAGAACAGGATAGAACAGGATAGAACAGGATAGAACAGGATAGAACAGGATAGAACAGGATAGAACAGGATAGAACAGGATAGAACAGGATAGAACAGGATAGAACAGGATAGAACAGGATAGAACAGGATAGAACAGGATAGAACAGGATAGAACAGGATAGAACAGGATAGAACAGGATAGAACAGGATAGAACAGGATAGAACAGGATAGAACAGGATAGAACAGGATAGAACAGGATAGAACAGGATAGAACAGGATAGAACAGGATAGAACAGGATAGAACAGGATAGAACAGGATAGAACAGGATAGAACAGGATAGAACAGGATAGAACAGGATAGAACAGGATAGAACAGGATAGAACAGGATAGACGTCGACGTCCGAGTAACGTCGAAAACTGCTGCTAATTCAGCCGTAGATTGAGTATCATCAGCTTCCACAATCGCCTTTAATTCGTTATTGTCGATCAAAGTTTTCGGACGACCACGGGGTTAATTTTTCAGGTCGAAACCAATAGTGGTCCGTTCGATTGTAGTGTTCGCTCCGTAAACGTCGTTGATGTTGCGTGCCGCTTGTGCCGCGTTGCTGCCATGACGGTACACATATTCCATAATTACTCGAATTTTTTACGTATTCACGATGACGAAAACGATTCAAATTGCGATGAAAACATAATAAAAATCAATAAACAAATAACTAATTTAGAAAAATAATGCCTTTTTTTAAATAAAATTAATTTGAAATTAGAATTCTTAGCCAAACAAACAATATTTTGATTTTAAATGGCCAGATGTATATGACTTGTATACATCTGTCCCTTACGCACACTCAAAATAACCTTACTCTAATAGCGTATGGTCACCCCCCAAGTACTGCAGAACGTCAATGTTATAGGAAAAGACCAGTGTTTCTTTCAGGCAAAATTCTCCGGGGTGGGCGGTAAAGAGATCTGGGGGGGGGGGGGGGGCGAGTTAATAAAAGAAACAAAGTAATATTTAAAATCAATTCCTATTATTATTAATATTTTAATGAATAAAAGATGCTTGCTGAACCAAAATTGTCAAAGTAACATTGTAAAAAGCCACGAAGAATATTATTCTTCACAAAAATCTTATCCTTCGTGGCTTTTTTCTTGCGTACAAATAACGATAAGGACACAGCTATAATTTATAATTTCGCGAAATTACTATCTATAAACAGCTGTTTAGATTGGTAGAGCCTTATGGTATAGCGTTAGAGGAAAAGGGATGGTGATATTCTCGAAAGTGTGTCGTTCTTTCTAGGCGCTATGGTGGTTTCTGATTGGCTACTTTAATATGTCATGCACTACTCAATTTCTGATTGGCTGATTGACTTCACGTCAATAAAGGGTTTCCAGCTCTAAAATGATACCAGGTTTAAATAATTTGCAAAATTGTAGGAATATTCGTCGCGAATATACGTAAATTTACTGTAGACGCGCGAAAGTGAGCGAGCGGCAACCTATTGCTATTGATTAAGTTCCAAACGCTCCGGGGGGGGCGTAAGGCTATTCCGGGGGGGCAAAGCCCCCCCCCCGGAGTAGTACCTGAAAGAAACACTGGAAAAGACCTTTTTGCTTAAAAGTACATCAGAATAACACATAGGCTATACAGGGTGAAAAAAATCAATGGGCCCTGAAGGGAAACCACATTAAATACTTAAGATAGATTATTTTACTCAAAGGAAACATTTCTTTATTTTTTTAAAGAAACAAAACTGCATTCACAGATTTTTCGACAAGCTTACCTAAACCGGACATCGAATCAGCAAAAAATTCGAAAATAATCTCAAGATAATAAGTTCCTGCTTTAGAGCTCGATGCGTAGATAAATGTTGTATTTTTACAACAGCTTTTAATTAACTTGCAATGTATGTATGTTTGTATTTATTTATTTATTTACACTTCATGCACAAAAGGTACAAAGGCGGACTTAATGCCTTAGGCATTCTCTACCAGTCAACCAAGGGTGGTGAAGAGATAACATGGCAGGTGCATTGTTTAAACAATAAAAAAAAAGTATGTATGTAAGTGTGTTTGGGGCAAATCTTGCAACTGAATTTTAAAGCAGTTATCGTCCACTGATTAAGATGAAATTTTGCATGCACGTTAATTTGGATGACGATGGTATGGTTAGCTAAGTGACGTCATTTTAAATCCAATATGGCGGACGGCCCAAGATGTCAAACACTGCCATGATACGGGTATCAAATGAAAGGGTTTGCTGAGAAGAATACGAAATAATAAAAACCGGCCAGGTGCGAGTCGGACTCGCGCACGAAGGGTTTCGTACTATTATCACAAAAAACGGCAAACAAATCACGTTTGTTGTATGGGAGCCCCACTTAAATATTTATTTTATTGTGTTTTCAGTATTTGTTGTTATAGCGGCAACAGAAATACATCATCTGTAAAAATTTCAACTGTCTAGCTATCACGGTTCATGAGATACAGCCTGGTGACAGACAGACAGACAGACGGACCGCGGAGTCTTAGTAACAGGGTCCCGTTTTTACCCTTTGAGTACGGAACCCTAAAAATTGGAAGGTAGTTCCCTAAAACACGCCCGCCGCGCCACCGTGCGGGGACGCAGCGAACTAGGGGGGGTCGAATCAACGATACGAGGTTCCATACCATTATACAAACGCGATTTTTTTGTGATAATGGTATGGAACCCTTCGTGCGCAGGTTCGACTCGCACTTGGCCGGTTTTTTTTTAAATATTTTTCTTCCTCGGTAAATCTTAACACCACCATTAAGAAAATGACGCGAAATGCACAACGCCATCTATCGAATATGGAGTTCAATAGTCCTAGTATCTGAATTGCGTATGTTGCGATATTTTACTTCTTGAACACTTTAAATTCATCTAACTTTTGATAGAGTGAACCGATTGCGATGAAACAAAAACTAAGTAATACTTCAAGTTACGCGCAATATTTAAGTATAAAAGTTATCTCCATTGGTTTCGTACATTTTACGTGATGCGTGCACATATAAACAGACAAAATTCCAAAAATGCTGGAAATGGGTTCTGCTGGTTCTCTTTTAACCCTGGTTATTTTTTTTTCGAAATATTTTCGATGTAAAAAAACGACTTTTCTACAGATTTATTATATGTATTGATTTTGTACCGAAAATTTATTTAACTTCCCACGTATGAACTTCAAATTTGGTGATAATGTATACTATTACGTATATTTTACCAACAAATATATGGATAAATCAGAAATTTCTTTGATATTTCTTATTTTTCCCTATTAAAACAAACTTGTTTTTGCGGTTTGGTACGGAACACTAAATGTGCGAAGTACGACACGCATCACTTGGCCGGTTTATTCCTATTAAAACTAACTTGATTTTGCAGTTTGGTACGGTACGTATGAGCCCAATCTCCCGTAGAATCAAGTGGGGGATACTTGATTCTGAGATTTGGCTCATAAAAATTAAAAAGGTGTTTCCCTACTAGGTAGTTAATATCTACAATCGATTAAATATTCATAAAATCCTCATTTTTGTCGGTTGAAAGCAGAAAGTTTTCGGTGATGTTTTCCATGCAGGCCTATCCTAGGCTTATCTATCTGCCTATCCTTTAATATATTTTTTTATTATCTGTAGGCTCGCGCTTGACCACTATCTCACCTGATGGTAAGCGATGATGTGGTCGACGGTGAAGCACGCTTGCCTAGACAAAACCCATTCATTTTTGACTTAATGACTTCTAGATTGTAGCTATCTAGAAACACAGACTCCGACAGGGAATTCCACTCCTTAGCTATACGCATAATAAAAGTGTCCCGAAAACGTTTTGTGCGTATGGATGGGATGTCCACCATGTACCGATGACGCATCGCCGTGCGCTGGTTGTCCGATGATGGAACGGGCTGGGCGGAATTAAATCATGCAATTCCATCGCACATTTCCCGAAAAGTAACCGATAAAAATCGACAAGCTGGCAACTCGGCGACGATGTTCAAGGCTCTGGACCTTTGATTTGACCAGTGCCTCATTGCCGATGAGCCTCTTGGCCCGCTTTTCGATAGAGCTAGTGCATCAAGCTGGTATTTGGCAGATCCGTCCCAGAGATGAGAACAGTACTCCATGTACGATCGAACTTGCGCTTCATACAAGTTGAACAACTATTTCTGAACCTGAAGCTGAGCCTTTGCCTCAATGTATGGGCCAAAATTGAGAGTCGATGTCAACGTAACGCCAAGAAGCTCAATATGGTCCGTTATTGGCACGGTACATCACGGAAAGTTGGAGCCAGGTGAAACTGGCTCTTTTTAGTTGCAAAAGACACGCCTGGGTTTTAGCAGTATTAAACTTGACCAGTATGGCATCACCCCATTCGGAGACAGCCTGCAAGGACAAGTATACTTTTATAAAAGTGAAAGTTTGTGAGGATGGATGTTTGTGCATGCATGCTCTTTCAAGCAAAAACGATGATGAAACTTTACAGTAGCATACTTATATATCAGAATAACATATAGACAATAATTTATAAAGATATTAAGAACTAAGTCCAGGCAAGCTGAGCCGCGGGCGACAGCTTGTTAAACATAAGAGAAATATTACAACTCCAAATAAATTAATAAATCTGCTTAAATATTTATTTAAATAACACATAAATGCCTATGTAAAATTGTTATCAGGCTACAATTTTTGTAAATTAAGGCTGCTACTTTTGTGTACTTAACCTAAACTAGACTTAAGCCTGTAAATATCTACGATTATTAAACACTGTAATGAAAGCAGCGTAATTATAGTTATATATAAATATACCTAATATTTAAATAAATGTGATTCGTTTAGCTTTCAATATTGCACCTACCACTATTTGTCACTGCATCACCCAAAGGTCGACTGGTAGAAAATGCCTACGGCATTAAGTCCGCCTCTGTAAGTTTGTGTGCATTACTTCATGGACACAAAAATATATAAATAAACACTAATTTAAATTCAAAAGTAAACTCAAACATATACTACTATAAGTCATATATGTATTATGTGTAGGTACCACACAAATAAAGCTACGCCCACATTACTGTGTCGTGTCGTGGCGCGGGATACAGCAATCAGTCATACGAATCTGTTCAAATCAACGTCATATCACAACGACTTTTGTAGACAGTCAAATGCGTCATAAGGCGCCACGACACAACACAGTAACGTGAACCCGACTTTAGTATAAATTTATAAAGTATAAAACAAATAAAAAATCTATAAAAACTAAGAGGTCACGGAGTGTTCCATATTTAAAAATTATTCCAGGTATCCATTTGAATCTGACAGCGCACGGCGGCTAGTGCGAACTACCCTACAAAGGTACAGTACCCACTAGTTTTTCTAGGTAGTAGGTTTAGCGAATGCTCAAAGAGCTTTGGTGTCAGCTGCAGTGTTTTTGAGCCAGTCACGCCTCGCTGTTGCACTGGACCTCTCTGAAACATGATTGAAAACAGCACTGACGTTTCAAAATACGGACCTATATATTTCCGCTGGGATAAACTAGGATTTTTCGGATACCAGCAAATCTATTCAAACTAGTTTTCGAAGTAGCTCTAGCTACTACCAATTCTATGGAATCTAGATTGGGAATTTCGAAGGTTTATAAAGTTCAGAATAATGCTTTTACGAGTAGGTGACTAGGTATTAATTGATAAGAACTGATTCAGAAATTAATATTATCGATTAACAGGAAATACAGACAAAAATGATCCCGTAGGCTGAATGCGTTTATATCATACCTAAATTGTGGGGTTAGAAAAAAAGAAAACACTTACGCCACGTCAAATTTTTTTTTCGGATTGCGACATTACGGATCAAGTACATTTTCATAACTACTTTAAAAAAAAACAATTAATCCTAAACCCTAATCTAGTTTTTTAGACTGGCTTCTTACTTTAATGCCTATGTTTAAGATAACAACTTATCCCCAGATTTTGAAAAAAATAAGAATTTTTCTGGTCGTCAATTAAATACCAAAAATAAGGACTTTTAATTATTTATTGTAATGATAAAAATATAATAATTTGTGTTTACACCATTGACACAATCACAGCGATTTGGCATGCTTAAAATCAGCTCATCTAAATCACTTTGAGGAATGGCCGCTCACGTTCTTTCTAACAAGTCAAAAATTTGTTGTATGGGTATGCACGGCATCCATATTTGGCAGAGTTCTTCTTTGGAGCATATCCCATAAGTGCTCTGGCGATAGAGCAGGCCACGGCAGAACGTTAATTTGAGCATCGGCAATAGTGATGGGCCAACTCGGGTTAAACACGACTCGAGTCAACCCGAGTTGAAATTCACAAAACTCGAGTCGAACTCGAGTTACGCAACTCGAATTAGCAAAACGAAACTAAGTTATAATAAGAATAAGAATAAGAATAATAAGAATAAGAATAAGAAATTTTATTTGCTCAAACATGTGTATACATACATAATTAAAATAATACATGCATGCAAGATCTTAAATAAAAGTGGCTCACGACATGTCTGCCACTTCTCATGGCGTGCAAATATTTTAGGTACTATTATTATTATTGAATTAATTATTTTAAAATTTTACAACTATACATTAAACATCACTCACACAAAACAGATTTCTTATATTATATATTATTTACATTATCCAATGATTTATAAATTTTTTTCCTAGTCCAATATTAAAAATAACAATTATCACAATGAAGATTTACATCACTTTAATAGACATTCAATTATAATGAAATTTATAAAATTATAGGCATTTCTAAGTTCACCACTACTACATGACCATAATTACTACAATATTAGTTATTATGGTCAAATTATTTATAATAATCACCATGAGTCGTTTAAAAATTCTGTTATACTATAATATGCTTTTTGTGCCAAAATCAATTTTATTGTTTGTTTAAATTTTGGTATAGTTTGTTCTTTCCAACTTTTGGGCAATTTATTGTAGACAATTGGTGCCATGCAAAAAACACTCTTGCGCATAAGTGCAGTTTTTGATGTATGTAAACATAGCTTACTATCATCACGCCTATTTCTTGGAAATTTGTCTGCCATACGAGGAAACAAATGTGGATTTGTTTTTACGAACATTGCCATTTCTAATATATAAAGTGAAGGTAATGTTAATATTTTATATTTAATGAAATAATTTTTACAGCTATCGGTAGTTTTGAGATTAAACATAGATCTCAAGCAGTACTTTTGTCTTCTAAAGATGATATCCCTGTCGGTTGAGTTACCCCAGAAGATAACACCATATCTAATGACGGATTCAACTAAACCATAGTAGGCTGTTAATAGCGCCTCTATATTTAGAGTACGTGATAATTTATATAACGCATATGCACCACTGCTTATTCTTTTGGCTAGAGCCTCAATATGCGCTTTCCAATTTAAGCTTCTGTCGATTGTTAGTCCTAAAAATTTTGTACTATTAGCTGTCTGTATATTATTATTATTATATTCGATGTCAAGACTAGAGAATAATGATGATCGTTGGCTAAAGTGCATAATCAAAGTTTTACTTATATTAATTTTCAAATTATTATTATTCAGCCACGTTACTGCTTCAATTAATGTATTTTTTATGTCCGTTTCATATGTATTCTTAGTATGGCATGGTATAGTTATCGTACTGTCATCCGCAAACAGTGTCATGGGATGTTTAATGGATTTAGGGAAGTCATTAATATAGAGTGTAAACAGGGGCGGTCCGAGTACACTGCCTTGCGGAACTCCATGAGGGACGGTACGCTCGCATGACGTGAAAATTTCTTCACGTTTGGAGCTCATATTTATTCTATTAATTTGGGTTACTTGTTTTCTGTCATGTAGGTATGATTTTATAAGATTAAATATGTTTCCTCTTATACCATATGCATCAAGTTTATTGAGTAATATATTATGTTGGACATAATCAAATGCCTGTGTCATGTCGCAGAAAATGGCACAGACTGGTGTATTTTTATCCATGTTTGTCATAACAGTATGCAAGAAGTCGTATATGGCCAAGTTAATAGTTTTTTTCTCCCTAAATCCTTTCTGTTCATCACAAAGAATATGATTTTTTTCAAAATAGATATTAAGTTCCCTGTAAATATATTTTTCGATAATTTTTGAAATTATTGGTATTAATGATATTGGCCTATAAAATTCCATTAGCTCCCTATCCTGTTTCTTAAATAGTGGTTTAACAATCGATTTTTTTAGCGCACTGGGAAATATACCTTCACTGATGCTTAAATTAATAATGTAGCTTAGGGGGCTACAGATTTCATATGCTACAGTCTTAATAATTTTTGTACATATGCCATCGTATCCTACACTGTTTGTGTTTTTTAAGGCCGCGATAATTTTTAATATATCAAGTGCTAGACTTGGGGCCATGAACATTGAGTCTTTTTTGGCTAAAATATGTTTAGTGACTGTGGTTCCCGAGCTAGTCATAGGTTTAATTTTATCTATAAAGTAATCATTAAATATATTTGCAATAATTTTGGGGTCAGTTACAGTTTCATTATTATATCGAATTTTGTCTATAGTGTTTTTTGGTATGTTCAGTTTTGTTTGGTTTATTATTTCCCAAGTGGTCTTAGATCTATTACTTGACATTGTAATTTTATGTATATTTTGTGCGCGTTGAGTTAAATAGATAATCTTTTTAAGCAATTTAGAATAACTCTTAAATTTATATTTATTCATTTCGGTAGGTTTTTGTCTATATTGCCATAATAATTGACGTTTTCTTTTGCTACATATTTTAACACCATGAGAGACCCAACTAGGCCTTATTTTCACATTTACAGAAATAAGAGTTTCAGGAAAGCACTGTGTATATAAGAAAGAAAAGATTTCTGTGAAGGCATTGTAAGCAATATTTGGATCCTTAGCTTCGTATACTTCAGCAAACGATAGGCTATTGAGATTTAAATTATTTATTTGTTTAAAACTATACTATTTTACATAATATGTATTTGACAGATAAATTGTATAAGTTCCTTGAGAATTGGCGAGATGAGGCACAACACCAAGGAAAATGAAAAGGGGGTCCTTTGCCCAGCAGTGGGACAATACAGGCTAAGAAAAAAATTAAGATTAGTAATTTTATACCCAATTCGCGGATGGAAAACTTTTTGTAAACAAACACACGTCAAACGGTTATAATTTAAAAAATACAACCTTACAAAGTAAAATGGATACTTTTGTAGCACTCTTTAATTTGTTATCATAATAGTTCCGAAATCGTGGCTTTCGAGATTAATCGAGATGCATTTTAATGTTGGTTATTGGTTTACCTTTTTTTTGGTTCTAACTTTGAAAATATTGTTATTGTTGTAACATATAAGAAATAGTTAAGGTTGTTCTAAAACATATTTTATTTAAGATTTTAGTGATAGCAACTCGAGTTTGGAAGAATACCACTCGAGTCAACTCGAGTTAGTAACTCGAGTTGCACATCTCTAATCGGCAAGAGTGCGTGTTATGACTCTAGCCGTGTGTGGACGTGCATTGTCGTGCATTAGTCGAAACGAATCACCCAACCGGGATCGCAAAGGAATAATCACATCTGAAATAATCCTCCCCGCATAAATCTGAGCATTTATATACACACATCAAAAGTGTCTAGGGATCAAGTACGTTTTAGAGCATCGCCGCAATTGAGAAATGATTATTTTAACTTTTTTGGATCGTTATCTTTTTAGTGAATTTCACTATTTAAATAAAGAATTTCCTTTAAATTTTGATTAATAATTGAAAATCAACTGTCGATCATATAGAAGTGTGTAATAGCGTATTACAAAACCATTACAATTTCTGCATCGGAACTGAAAAAAAAAATGCATCGATATGGAGTGAAAACAACACTTGACAGGAGAAGAGATGATGAGAGCCGTTGGAATGTTGCAAGCTGGTTCCAGGCAACGTTCTGTGGCTGTCGCTTTAGGCACTACATAGAGCGTCATAAGCCACCTCTGGACACGCTATCGTTTCACAGACAGCGTGGCCGAGCGACATGGATGACGATCTCGCATCACCGCTCGCAGACAGGACCGGTCCATCCAAAATAATGCTCGACGGTATCGTACTATGACCGCCATGATGTTGGCTTCGAGGCTCCACAGCTCTTCAGGCTTACTGTTAATCGACCAAACCATCTGAAATCGTTTACCCAATTCTATAAAACCTGGATTATGAAAGTTATGAGTTTATGTAAAATTCACAATAATGAATTTAGGTGGCTATAGATTCACAAGAAGTAAGAAATTAATTACAACTGCATTTTTATTAAGCCCTAGATCTAGAATCCTAAACTATTATTACGTGAGAATATCTCATCTCATCATCATCATCACCCGCAGCCCGAGCCAGTTCGCCCACTGCTGAGCATAGCCCTCTCTTTTCTTGTAGTCAATCCCCACGCATCTGCGCCAACCTCATCTAGGTTTGCCCCGCGATGGCAGCAATGTCGTCAGCCCATCTCGCCGCTGGACGACCAACATTTCTTCTATCAGCCCTTGGATGCCATTCAGTCACTGCCCTACTCCTCCTGCCATCACCACGCCTTGCCATGCATGTGTCCTGCCCAACTCCATTTGAGCTCCATTGCCCGTTATCAAAGATATTAGTACGTCTTTGAATCGCAACGTTCGGAATTCGGTCTCATAATCTTATGCCAAGCTTGGAACACTCCATATCTCTCAGTGCAACTCACAGCTCTTGCTTGAGAGTCCAAGTCTCGGCACCGTAAGTCATGGTAGGAAAAAACCACAAGTTAAAGAGGCGGCTCTTCAGACATTGTGGAATTTAGGCTGATTATAATATATCGTCCCGAGCTGAATTCTACTTGATATCTCCGTTTGTTGGTGCTCTTTTCCATAGGAGAGAGTATGGCCAAGATAGACATACTGGTCAACTGTCTCCAACGCTTCATTTACAACTTTAACAGGAAGATTTGAATTGTTGAAGTTTATACTGCATCTGCTAAAAGTCATTTCCAGTAACACAGAAACTTTCAGAAATAAATATCCTACAGTGAGACTCTTGTTCGAAACAACAAAATAAAATGTAAACTAACTAAATGAGAACAAGTTTCAATAATATAACACTAACAATTTCGTCTGAATCTTGGGTGGTTTGTCCCAATTAATTAAGTTAGTAACCAACCCTTGCTAATTTCCTTCACAAAATATTACAGCGACAGAGAAGATTGAAAGTAATGCACATTAAATGCCACAAATGTCTTAATTATAATGACATTAATGAATTAATTAGGATTCTCCCTTTTTGTGGGTTTACGGGGCACAGCTTTGCGTAAATATTTTCTAAGCGACACAAAGGGAGACGCTGATGCCGCGTGAAATTATATTCCGTAAAATGAAGTTGAATTTTTTTTATTCTCCTTTGACGTTCAAAGTTGGCGGAGTTAATTCAATTTATTGTCTCTCTTAAAACGAGACTCCACCGTAATGTTATTTATAGGGTTCACCTACGGCTTGTTGACATGCCCCAAAAAGCGAGTGCAGGAGCGCACCGGCATCGGCGCGCCTAAGTGATTCGATACACGTTCAATATGTTTCATTAGGGAGCCCGGTGTTCGCTTATTCAATCATATCAACGGCGGCAGCGAGGCGCGCGCGCCGCCGCCGCTCACCAACCCGCCGCGCAACCTTCCCGTACTTCGCTCAATTCCTACATAATCAGTTTTTCCAACTCAGTAATGGTATACACTCAATTTATACCGGCATTTGGCTAGCGAATACTTCCACAAATGTCTTACCCGGAGAGCTTTTATTGCGATACTTTGTACGTTGTATATAACAGCAGATAGTACTTCCTCGGTTTCCGATTCCGGCGTCGTATGTGCGAAAGGATACGATGGCTAATTAGGCAACTAACAATGTTGGAAGTTAGATAATTGTTGCGGCAAATTTTTCCTTCCTCCGGCGGTTTGTAGCGGGTACGAGCGCGGTACGTCCGCAGCGAAGCCGCTTCTTCTCTCGCCGTGTCTGCGTCCTGTGTCACAGGAAATGGTAATTACCGCCTAATCTCGCCTGAAGCGCAGGGCGGCCCGGCGTCCGGATATGAACTTCCGTTATGAACAATTTAGCGCGCGAAATTGGACGACGGTACGCTCTGCATTCAGCCTATCGTGTCAGGTGATGCAGAGCACACGTGCAACGCCCATTCACTACCGGATTTATATTTTACGAGATAGCTAACGAATAAGTCGCCAAGCTGCCGATGAATACGAATCATAAAGCTTTCAGCGAGCCAGGGAAATTACATTTTTATTCGATTTTAAAAGTTAAATGTAGAAAATTGTGCCTTCCAAGTGAATGCAAACACGGAAGCTGGTAAAATAAGAGGAAGAAGAGTTTATGTACCTGTAGCTTTACGTAGTTGTTATGTTTTGCAAGTTTGATAAATATGGTAAAAATATATACAATAAGCTGAAAACGCAATATATAATAACTTCAACTTCAGTTTGACTCGGAATTCATTTGACATTCATATAAATTATAAGGTACTGGCTGGAGCGCAGTATGTTCACATTAAGCTTTGTAACATAAGTTTAATACACTTAGAATAAAATAAAATTTATAAATAAAATGTTTGGTAACAATTAATAATAATAATATAATTTATTAAAAAAACTACTTTAGAATGGAAATTTGGCAGTAATTTCAATTTGTGCAAAAATATTAGCGTCTGTAGCCAAACTAAGCATAGCCTGTATTTCGGCTATCAGCACCATTCCCCTCGAGTTTTTACAATCTAAGAATAGGTGCCAAGCAATGGTAGGATAATACAACTAAACTACAGAAAAATAGTAAATAAGTAACACACGCACACCGTAACACTTTGGATAAATAATTTGTATGTACGTAATTTCAATTTGTTATTAATGGATTTATTATGTGAGTGTGAGTGTGTAGGTGTGTGATTGGCGTATGTATATGAGTATATGTAGGTGCGAGCGGGTGTGAGTGTAATTATGTGGTGTGAGTATGCGTGAATTAATGTGTGTAAACGCTACATAGCTCACTATAGGTGAGCTATGTAGTGTTATCTGTGCTCTTAGTTTCAATCTAGTGTGGTATGTATAGTAGTTGTTCCGTCTCCTCATAGCTTAATTTCTGCAATATTTTTTCTTTTTCTTTTTATTCTTTTAATTTGCATTATTTCCTATTCAAGGGGTATATGTGTAATATTTTGTTAAGTTTATTATAAAGGTATGGGCCCAGAAAACTTACAAATCTTTTACCAAAGTTTGTTTTAAATGAGCTCGTCTCTGCAATAACATTGGGTTGTAGTGCTGTTTGTTGTGTTCTTGTAGGATAATTCTAAGTATAATTAACTTTCTTACTGTCAAAACCTCGCAAAACCTGAAAATTGTAATAGTAGGATAACGTATTGGTTTAAACGTGCTAACCTTCAGTATAGCTTTCTCTGCGACTTCAACCGCCTTTATAGTTGTTTTGCAAATACCTCCCCATGATGAAATGCAGTAAGAAGCGACTGACATAGGGCCTGATATATTCGCTTCAACAAAGTGGGATCCGCGATATGACGTAGGTTTTTAAAAATGTAAATGAATTTTCGTACTCTATTACAGAGAATTTTGACATGTTCTTTAAAGTTGAGGTTCTAGTCTAAAGTAATACCAAGGTATTTTAGAGTATCTACGCGTTCCAGAGGTGAACATACGCAGCAATCCACAGAAATGGACTCGTGTGAAACAATTGATAGGCCGCCGCGGATACTCACCGTCTGCCTAATGCTGAAACAAATATATTTCGTTTTATCAACGTTCAAGGTAAGTATTTTTTTTTGCAGCCATCCCTTAGTCGTATCAAAACAATTTTGTGCGATAGTGAAGACCTCTTCCCAACTGTCACCCGCAAATACCAGCGCTGTGTCTTCCGCGAAATAGATAATTTCACCTTTGGTAAGTTTAATTGGGGACTTGGAGAAAAAATAGCATGTTATGTGCCGAAACTATGGCCGTGGAGTTTTGTATGCGTATTTTGGACATAGATTTGTTTCCATGTCTGACGCTGGATTTTTATTGTACGTAAGAACCCCTGAAGTGCAAAGTATCATAACATTCACTCTGTTTATTTTTCATCGGAAGGCGAGCTTTTAGAAATTGATTGGGGACCAACTTGATTTCTTCAAGTGTATTGAGTAAACTGATTTAAAAAAAATACCGTTTTTGCAAGTTAATGCTCATACTCGTCGGTATTCATCAAAATATCAAACACGTTCCTTCTGAATTATGTTACGTACATACTTCCCTAAATTATGTACGTAACATAATTTATGAAAGACAATAGTGATAACGAGTTCATTTACCCATATTACTAAACATAGCACTTGGAGTAGTAATTAGTGATGATTTATCAGATTTAAAAAAAAATAGCATCTTCGAATACAAGTTTTGACCGGTACCTACTTTTCTGACCGTCAAAATTTCGTCGGTGATACAATAAACTCGGCACTTTATGTGTTGGGTTATTTTTCTATGAGGTATCTACTAGAGGTTGTTAGTGCTTGCACTTTTTAAGATATAAATTAGTGACTTAGTGACTATATTAACCTAATCACCGTATTACCCTCATGTACTTAAACTATTTAATTAAGGCATGTTATTCTTTTTTCAAAATCATCTATTTGTTTCTTTACATTTTGTTTCTTCTGATATATCGCCATAATTATAAACATAATATTTAAACGAGTTATTTTTTTTTATGAGGTCTGGCGGGCGTTTTCGGAGGAATATTTAGGAAAAATAGTTCTTGTGTGAAAACGTTGAGTCTCGTCTGAAACGGCATGTGTCAAGTCATTGATATTCAATGACTTGACACTGAATGTTTCAGTGAATGTAATTGAATGTAGTTAAGATTCAAATAGTTTTGAAAAATGGAACGATCACCTAACAATTCATCCACCCTCATGTTTTGTTTATGACTAGCTTCTCTATATTTTCTTTTTTTTTTAGAACGTTTCACCACACTAGGAATTTCTTCCTGTATTGTGGGTGCGTTTACAAACATATAAACTCACATACACAACACCCAGAGCCGGAACAACTATCTGTAGGTCATATAAATATTTGTTCCGTGCGGGAATCGAACCAGCGACACGCAGCGCAGCAGTCAATCGCTCAACCACTGCGCCAACCGTGCGCCCCTATGCTGCCAGCAGCTTCGCCGGCGTGAAAAGTGTTTCATCATCCTAAGGGATCTCTGTGCCAAATTACATTCAGATCCGTTCAGCCGTTATATATGGCGTGATTGAGTAACAAACATGCATCCATCCATCCAAACTGTCGCATTTATAATATTACTAGCTTCTGCCAGCGGCTTCGCCCGCGTGGAATAGTATATTATGATACAAGTGAGCTAAGTTGCTCAATACACACGAGGCTGTGGGTTGCCGTAATTCGGCCGAGCGTGTAATGAGCAGAGCTCACGAGTTTCTTACGACGTTTTTCAACACATTTGCGAGGAAAAAAGAAATATGTATTGCTTAGATCGTTTAATTATTAAAACATTTGGTGAACATACAATTTTCAAAGCGTTATTGGATTGATTTGGATGGGAATTTCACAGTTTGTGTTACATTGATGCTTGCCACTTCTTTAGTATATACTTTCGTTTTCTTCTTGTGTAAATATCGATGACAAAGGCAAATCATAGAATAGTATGAACCAAATAACTCTTGCTATGAGATGTACATGGTTGTGGTTCGGCAAAACTCTGGTTCCAAAATTAATGGCTTGCGTTATTTTGTCACTGATTTTCGCCTTGTTTTAGACTCCATTCATAACTAGAGCCTGCTTTTGGGTATCTTCATCCTTTGTTGTGATATTAAAAAGCTCTAATCGTCTACACGCACCAATAATACCGAATATTAAGGCAACCTGCAAATAAATCAATTAATTAGTTCTAAGAAGTTATGCTAAGGATACGCAATTATTTAAATACGATTGATTAATAATATTCAACGTACCTTTGTTTGCTAGGTACTGACTATCCGGAGCCTCTTTCAAAAACTTTTCAACGTCGGCTGGTACAAATCAATAGATTGCCGACCAATATATCTATCCGAGCCGTCTCTTCGTAAATGCCATCAGGTTACAGTACGTTTTGATATCCACACCATGTTTGAGCACCACCAGGAATATATGCACCACAGGGAGCTGGGCTTTTATGTATTGGCAAATTCAGAGAAATTCGCCAAAACGACATTTTCAGAAAATGACGGGGTATTATTCTTGCTCTTCCATTGTAGGAAACTATCGTAGGCAGCTAAGCAATTTTCTTTAGATTATGCGGGGATTAGGCTATCGCTTGCATTTTGTGCTTCATTTAGTATTTCTGGCGGAGTTAACTCTATCAATTGTTCAACTTCTGCACGAAAACTTGTCATTTTTAAAATAATTTACCACTCAGCGACAAATACGATAAAAACAAATTATGGGAAATGGCACCCAACCTTTTTTTTTCACGCGCCTAATACATGGTGAGTGAAAATAATACAGCCTACTTCAAAATTACTCGTATAATTTTAAGTGATAAAATAAAAATATTGTAATATTAAAAAAAAAATTGTGTGAATTATGAATAATTTGATAATAATAAATGCTTGTTTGACTTAATTATGGATGTACACATTTATTTATTCCAATTTTTTTATGTATTTTCAGCGGCATAAAACCTCTTTGTCGTTACTAAGAAAATACTGCATCAAAATCAAACTTTTTTATTTCACATAGGCCTACTTGGGCACTTATAAAACGTCAGCAACAGCTAATTTCAAGTTTTCTTTATTACAGACAAAACCAAAAGTTATATTTATTAAATTTTATTTATTAAACACGTACAAGTTGAAATTATATATTTAAATACGAAGTTGCATGAAATGTGTTGCATTTGTACTATTGAGTTGTACTATTTTGTATCGAAACCTATTTAAGAACAAAGCAACTCAATCAATAAATTAAAAAAAAAACTCTTTATCTCACTTGTGAATAATAGTAATGAAAAAGTCACAGTTAACAGGTGTCATTATGTGCCTAATTGCGGTGAAATTAGAGCCACTTTATGAGCAAGAGTGTTGAAACAAATTTAACAAGACTAAATTTAACATGTGGCACAAATGTTGTTATCGTGCAGTGCTGTAACTATTCTTAGCAAAGGGCTATAAAGATGACTGAAAAAAGTATTACCCGGTTAAATTGAAAATGCTCTGTTTACTCGCATATGAGTTGCAGAAAGGTACTAATTTAACTTTGTAAGGATAATTCTATTACGCACTAGTGTGTAATTTTATAACGTACGTGTGTGTAATAACTCAGTTTATGGCCCTAAAAGCGATGTAATAAGGCTCACTTTATGAGCAAGTGTGTTGAAAAGTGTTTTATCCAAGTGAACATTTTTTATTTATTTATTATATGCTTTATTGCACACCATAATATACATTAATAAAAAGAAACTTAAAACTAATACACGTAAAATAGGCGGCCTTATCGCATTCCGCGATCTCTTGCAGGCAACCTGTTATGGACACTAATTTAATTGCCTAGACATGGTGTGACAATAACAGTGTTAAAATGTAATATTATAATAGATACACAGACAAATACTAAAAGCGAAATATAATGGCAATAAAAATCAATGACGACAATCTATCGATAATCACAGTGACACATACAGAACATTACACCGGGGATAAACAGTAAGTAGCCTTTGTGTTATTCCAGACTATTAATCTATCTCTGTGCCAATCTAGATTCATTAAGTCGATCCAGCGTGATTAAGTAATAATATATAATAAAAAAAATTGTTTATTTGCACCTTCAAAATAAGCCAAAGGTAAATACAGTTGTAAGTTAAATTTGCAGCCAATACCTTAACTAAGATAATTTAATATCTTGTAATTATATGTATCAGCGCCCACCCTCTTTAACAAATTGAAGTCCTTGATCACATATAAAATACATATTTTAATTACAGGAATAGTTTCATAATCTAGATTAGTTTCATAAAAATCAAAAGAATTAGGGACTATTGGGTGCAAAACTAGAATTAAAATTAACAAACAAAAAATATAAACTTAAAAGGTGTCTTCTAAGAGTAGATAAAGTAACAAACACACATCCATCCATACTTTCGCATTTATAATATTATAGGTAAGATAAATTTAATTAGATTTTATGATTCGATGCAGTTCTTTTTAAGGAATATCTCTTCTGGACCAACTGAGGTTATTATTTTGAAATTTACAATAAATCGACAAAGAATAAGAAGCGTTAGAGCACAGGTTGGATCACAGTTTGTTGTTAAAGTGCACAGATAACACTGCTGTCCATTCTCTAGTGAGTCCCTTAGTCGCTTCTTACGACACCCACGGGAAGATATGGGATGGTGAAATTCTTTACGTCCGTCATCATACGGTATTGGGGTTAAATAGTAATGATTAAAAACTTTGTCATTTATTTTGAACAGACTTATGTGCGAATCTATTTCGTCTTTTCGTGCAAAAGTGCATTTGCCAAATCAACCCAACGTCAGCATTCCTGAAATAATTAATTGGCCTTAATCTTACTAATATATATATATCACATTAATATTACAGAGGCGAAAGTTTGGATGGATGTATGTTTATTAATCAATCACACTAAAACGGCTGAACGCCGAACGGATCTGAATGAAATTTGGCACAAAAATTTATTAAAGTTTGGAATTACACATAAGCTGCTTTCCATCCCGGTATAATGTTCCCGTGGGATAAGAAAACTTTATTCACGCGGGCGAAGCCGCTGGCAGCTAGTTTTATTATAATAATAACGAGGCGTGCTTTAAAATTAGCTTAGGTTTTCAAAATCAAATTATATAAATAATACATTTTAAATATTTCATGCAATTTTGATATTTCATATAAACATTTTGTATTCATCGTCAATGTGATGTGTGTGTGTGGTGTGGTGTGTGTGTGTGTGTGATCTTTTTTGTTTTCATCATTGTGTATTTTGTGTTACTCTGACACCAGAGGTGGCCACATCCTCACACGAAAAGTAAGTAAGTGAGGAATGAAGAGTGAGTACGAGGAAGACCACAGATGATCACCGGAACGAGACCGTGATAATAATGTGTGTCATGGGTGGCGATAAGATATCGTAATTTAGATTGTTATGTGACTATGTCGAAGCAAATTTAAAGATGATGAAGCCGGACGGTAGGCAGCGGAACTCCATAATAAAATAATTTATCTTAATCGTGTTTGGGCTTTTTGGAATATTCATGTGATGCACTCGTTAGTTGTGCTACTAAAAAGTGAAAAATATAAACTTTTCTCTTAAGGTCCTAAATGTCAACTTTTCTGGTTTTGTTTCTTCGTTTTTTGACGTCGACTTCCGAAATTTGTATTAATTTATGTCGTTAGTTACGTCACATAACAAAGATTTTTTAAAATATAAGTGTGAGCTTATAAACCGAGTTTTTATAATATGTCAAACGAATACCAAATTATGTGCAGTTGCATGCACTACTTTATCTAATCTCATCAAAAACAGAATCTGAAATATCAATATATGTATCTGCCGAGGATTTGCCGGCATTTTACGTAGAGTGCCACAGACAAAATAGAAACGCAGCCTGTCCAAGTTCTTGCTGTACTTTATGTTATAGCATTAGTGTAAAAAGTAAACTTTTAAATTTTATTAGAGTTGTCTGTAGATAAAGTCTGTCAATAAGTTATTACTTTTAGTTCACAATTGCTCTTTTATCTGATATGAGAGTAGATAATAGAAGTTTATGTAACGGAAAGAGTTATTAAAACACCAGTGTGGGTTTATCACATGAGGCGATAATTGTGATAATAATATCACACGCGTGTTTTAATACCTAATAATTATATGCCGTTGCATACACTATTTTATCTTCACTCATACAGTTGAAATAAAACAAAAGTGAAAACGGAAAAATATGTGGTATGGCGGAAAATTAAGATTACCATTGCGCGTGACTGCGCAGCGCGCGCATCCATAGACAATGACGCTATTTTTCTACATTAAATCAATTAGCCAATAAATTAAAATGTAGAAGAGTGCTATAAAAATTAAAATAGTACATTGTGATACAAGGGTGGATAGTAGAAACTCGTGTCATTAAAAACCCTCGCTTTCGGCTCGAGCTTGTTAATGACAGCTCGCTCACACGACGTTTTTTAATACAGTTGTGTGAATTATTAAAAACAAATCAAAGAATTAGATTTGTATATTCTTAAAAAAAAACAGAAAATGGCGCGTTTTTGCAACTGGTCATATCTTTTTTACAACGAAAGCAGCCTATGGCTACAGCCTATTCGATTTTTGACAAATGTTGATGTGAAAATAATTAAAATAAAACTGGTAATTAAATATATTAAACAACCATTTAAAATACTTTTGAGAATTCAATGCTAAAACGTACGGAATCATTCATTTTTCATTCAAAAATTAAATATTTTGCATAGGCATCTTTTTGTTACGCGGTCGTGACTTTTTTTTACGAGCTCGATCATTAGTTTTGCAGTTTAGTTTTAAATTTATAAGTCAATTTAAAAAAGTTTAGTAGCAAGGTGTTTTCTGACATAGAATAAAATGGGATAGATTTTATAAGAGGAAAAATGAATGAGTCCGTACGTCTTAGCATTGAATTCTCAAAAGTCTTTTAGATGGTTGTTTAATATATTTAACTAGCACTCCGCCCGCGACTTTGTTCGCATGATTTTGTATTTTATTCAACTAAATTATGTGCAGTTAGTGAAGGCGATCAAAAATAAGCTATTGTTAAATCAATAATAAATGGGCTATCTTAGATATCTACGGTTTAAGTTAGGATTAAGAGAAGATAGAACCTCCTCCTTTTTTGGAAGTCGGTTAAAATTCTTATTCCTTGGGCAATAATAAATTGCCATCATCAGTTTTTCAGAATGACCCCCTTAAGATGTTTTAGGTGTGTCAACGGTTTTTTGAAGAATCTTACGGCACTAAGATGACCTCTTCCTCGATTTGGAACTATCGAACTGGACCGTTTGAACAGTATTGTTTGACGGTGATATCGGTGAAGATACACAAAAAATAATTAAGTACCTTACTAAAGGCAAATTGCCTATTAGGTCCACCTAAAAAAAGTGAAAAACTCGGTTCTATTTTTCAAAAAAATACAACCGACATCCAACTAAAAACACTACAAAGTGAAAAATAACTTTATTTTTCGAAGTCAGTGTCCATAACGAAATTGGTACCTACCAAAGACACCAACTTCGAAAAAGAAATAAATTTTTCACTTTGTAGTGTTTTTAGTTGCAGGTCAGTAATATCTTTTTGTAATAAAGTTTTTATACAATTAAATGTCTCTTTAAAGGTTGAATTTCCAAAACTCCTTCCTTAGTGCTGACCTACATCATTAAAAGAAGCTATGTGTAATAAAATACTTCAAAAATCTTGATCACCCCATAAATAGTATTTTGGGGATAGCTCTGAAAAACGAATAACTAATAGCAACCCACATTATTTATTAAGTTTAGTATTTGTGCAAAATTTCAAGTTTATTAAACCAAGATCTTCAAACCTAATCATATTTTATGGGTAGTTTCGAAAAACTAATAATGATATCCTTTATTATTTACTTACGTTAGTATTTGTCACAATTTTCAAGTTTATTAATCCAAGAAATGAGATTTTCCGTACAAACTTTAACATCCCATAAATCGTATTTTAGGAGTAGTTTTGAAAAACTTGTAATAACAACCTTTACTTTAAAACCAATAAAAAAAAAAATGCTTTTAGTATTGATGCCAAGTTTCAAATATATAAGCCCAACAAATTGCCACCTTTAACCTCTATTAGGGGTAGAATTTCCGGAAATCAATAAACTCATAACTTTTTTTATTAATCAAGAGCGTTAACCTACTATTTTAGATATGTTAACTTCCAAACCGAAGAAATTTCATATTAAGTTTCAACCCCTACTTTATTCTCCTTAGGGGTAGAATTTCTATAACCTAATAATTACATGAATTCTTTTTATCAACTCCAACTCTAACTTTCAAACTATAGAAATTACATACAAACTTTCAAACCCCTTTTTAGCCCCGTTAGAGGTGGCATTTCCGGAAATAATTAAACTCATTGTTTTTTAATTAATCAGGAGCGAAAACCTACAATTTTAGATGTTTTACCTTCCAAACTGAAGAAATTTCATATAACATTACAACCCCTATTTTATCCCCATAGAGGTAGAATTTCCAAAAACTAATTAATACATGGTTTTGTTTTGTCTACCTAGAGATTAAATCTAAAATTTCACGTGTCCAACTTTCAAACTGTAGAAATTACATACAAATTTTCAACCCCCTTTTTACCCCCTTAGGGGTCGAATTACCAAAAACCAATAAATACATTAATTTTTTTATGAACCAAAAGCGTAAATCTAAAATTTCACGTGTCCAACTTACAAACTGAAGAAATGACATACAATGTTTCAAACCTCTTTTTACCCCCTTAGGGGTCGAATTTCCATAAACCAACAAATACATTAATTCTTTTTACGAACCAAAAGCGTATATCTAATATTTCACATGTCCAACTTACAAACTGTAAAAAAATCATACAAACTTTCTACCCCCTTTTTACCCCCTCACTGGTCGAATTTCCAAAAACCAATATATGAATTAATACTTTTTATCAACCAAGAGCGTAATTCTAAAATTTCAAGTGTTCATCTTACAAACTATAGAAATTACATACAAACTTTCAACACCCTTTTTACCCCCTTAGGGTTGGAATTTAGAAAAACCAATAAAGACATTAATTATTTTTATCAACCAAGAGCGTAATGTAAAATTTCATGTGTCCAATTTGCAAACTGTAAAAACTTCATACAAACTTTCAACCCCCTTTTTACACCCTTAGGGGTCGAATATCCAAAAACTAATAAATACATTAATTCTTTTTATCAACCAAGAGCGTAATGTAAAATTTCATGTGTCCAATTTGCAAACTGTAAAAACTTCATACAAACTTTCAACCCTCTTTTTACCCCCGTAGGGGTCGAATATTCAAAAACTAATAAGTACATTAATTCTTTTTATCAACCAAGAGCGTAAATCTAAAATTTTACGTTACCAACTTAAAAACTGTAGAAATTACATACAAACTTTCAACCCCCTTTTTACCCCCTTTGGGTAGAATTTCCAAAAATCCTTTCTTAGTGCTCACTTACGCGACATGAGGAACCTTTCTGCCAAATTTTATTCTTCTAGGCCTAGTGGTTTAGGCTGTGCGTTGATCGATCAGTCAGTCAATCAGTCAGTCAGTCAGTTTCTTCTTTTATATATATAGATTTACAGCTTTAATTTAATTATTTTCATATTTGTCAAAAATCGAATAGGCTGTATAGGCCGACTTTGTTGTAAAAAAAAAAAAATCCAGTTGCGCCATTTTCTAAAAATTTTAATTTCATGTGTGATAAAAAGTTTTTTTTTATAATATGAGTTCAAGTAGAAGTAATGAAATAGAATTAACTCCCCCGATATTTTATCTGAGGCGAAAACTGTGCAAGATGAAAAATATGGCGACTTACGATAATTTAATTTTACGGACAAAACAAATTTAAATCTTTGATTTGTTTTTACTATTTGCCACAACTGTATTGAAAAACGTCGTGTGATACACGGGTGTGAAGGTTATTGCAAACGAGCTGTCATTAACAAGCCTGAGCCGAAGGCGAAGGTTTTTAATGACACGACTTTTTTTTAGTAGTTTCTTTCCACCCTTGTATCACAATGTACTATTAAGTTGGACGCGCACCTGTCCGCGCCGCAGGAGGCGCACGCGCCGCAGTCATCGCATTTCATAAATCTTTATATGAAATCGTATGCAACCTCGCGCACCTATCCGCGCCGCACTACCTGCATTTCAGCAAAATGCTGTAGGTATACGGATTCCACCAGCACGTACGGATGACGTCTTCAGATTCGGCAGGTGATGCGGGCGGCGTGGCAACATCTTCCGTATCCGTATCGTTAGTTCAAGATGTACAGAAGTGGATATAACGCGTGCGGTGCGTTCGCCGCGGATTGCGCGGGGCCTTGAGAAAATGCGATGACTAAGGCGCGTGCGGCGAGTGCGGCGCGGATAGGTGCGCGTTCATCTTTATGATGCAGTAGTTTGAAAATCGAAGGAAAATGTTGTACTGTAATGGTATTTTTTAAAATTTTATCTATCCACGAAAATAATTATTTATTTTATACAATATTTTTTGTATTTATATTTGGATCATTACGTTGTGAGTGTAGATAATAGTATATTATGATACAAGTGAGCTAAGTTGCTCATTACACACGAGGCTGTGGGTTGCAGCCCGAGCCGCAGACGAGGGCGAAATTCAGCCGAACGTGTAATGAGCAGGGCTCACGAGTTTCATACGACGTTTGTCAACACATGTGCTAGGAAAAAATAAACATGTATTGCTTATATCATTTAATTATTAAAACAATTGGTGAACGTACAATTTTCAAAGCGATATTGGATTATGTAAATGTTGGTGACAAAGGCAAATGATAAAACAGTAGGAACCAAATAACTCATGTTACGAGATGTACATGGTTGTAGTGCGGGGCAAAACCTTTTTGCCTTTGGCTCCAAATTGCGTTAATTTGTCACAGATTTTCGCCTTGTTATGAATAGAGTCTGCTTTCGGGTTTCTACGTCCCTTGTTGTAATATTATAAAGCTCTTCCCGTCTACATGCACCAATAACAGCAAATATTTAAACCTGCAACGAAATCAAAGCGTTCTAAGAAGTTATGCTAAGGTTACGCAATTATTTAGATACGTTTAGATCAATAATATTCAATGTACCTTTGTTGCTAGGTACTGACTATCAGGAGCATCTTTCAAAAACTTTTCAACGTAGGCTGGTGACAAATACATTAGATTTCCAATCAATATATCCGCCCGAACCGTCTCTTCATAAATGCCACCAGGTTACAGTACGTTCTGATATCAACACTATGTTTGAGCACCACCAGGAATAGATTCACTAGAGCTGGGCTTTTATGTATTGGGGAGTTCAGAGAAATACGCTAAAACACATTTTCAGTAAATGACTGGGTATTATTCTTGCTCTTCCATTGTAGGAAACTATCGTGGGCAGCTAAGCACTTATCGTTGCTTGCATTTTGTGTTTCATTTAGTATTTCTGGCGGGGTAAACTCTATCAATTGTTCATTTTCTGCATGAAAACTTAACATTTCTAAAATAATTTACCACACAGCGACAAATACGATAAAAAACAAAATATGAAAATTATGAGGAATGGCGTGCAAATCTTTTTTTTACGCGCCAAATGTAATGTGAGTGAACATATAGCCTACTACAAAATTATAATTTAAGTTATAAAATGCAAATATTTTAATATTTTATAACAAATTATTGTGAATTATGAATAATTGGATAATAATAAATGTTTGTTTGACTTAATTAAGGATGTACTTTTATTACACAAATGTATATGCATTTTCAGCGGCATAAAACCTCTATGTTGTTACTAAAAAAAATACTGTATTACCCGGTTAAATTGAAAATACTCTATTTACTCGCATATAACTTGTAGAAAGGTACTAATTTGATTTTGTTGGGATATTTCTATTACGCACTAGTGTTTAATGTTATTACGCACTAGTGTTTAATGTTATTACGCACGCGTGTATTATAGCTCGGTTTATGACCCTAAAAGCGATGTAATAAGGATCAAAGTTATTTTACACTTTGTAGTATTTTTTTTTTGGAAATCAGTTTTTGACAATATAATTTAAATAATTCTAGACTCAGTTAGCTTAAAATAGTTTTAATAAAATAATAAATTTTGCTTTGTTACTAGCATAAAAACAAAACGTGATGATTGCTTTTTCTTGCTGACCATACCATTTTAATTACAAATTAAGTACCAAATCAAAAAGTTAACAATAGTCTTTTTTATATTTTGCATATAACTAAATTGTATGCACCTACCTGTCCTTATTCTCATCTCAAAATTTCTTAATTTTTTTTTGGAACTCTTTTGCTTTTGTCATTTGTGTACTATTCATTATTTGGCAAATTTGCGGCAAATTGCTAAATTTCATTGGATACCATTGTAAATATTGGAGACACAGACTGATTGGCAGGCGATTGAAAACGATTTTCTATCGTGTTGTCTTTGAAAGTGGAAGGACGAGTCCAACGATATGGGCAAGACTGTTTTAAAGTTATACCTCCAAAGAAGCCCCTTGCATATTTTTGACTTGTTTCGAATCAGCCAAAAGTGTTGCCGACGTCCTCCTAAAACAATGCCCGGTGTATTGCTCTGGGACTTGTTGATCAAGATACGTGTCAATTTCACGTGGCGTACCACGAATTTCAGTACTCCCCATAATCTGTCTAACACATTTTGCTTTGCGATATTGCAAAGAAATTGATTGATTGGTGTATTAACAGGGCGCAAGGCTTAGGATATTTATCTACAATTTTGACATATTTGTCACGAATCACGAAGTTCCTATCAATATTGGTATTCGTGTTTGATATGTTAACCAACAGCAACTTTTCTGAATGCTTCTCATGTTTTTCGTTGTAAGCTATATGAGTTCCTTAGTCCGGCACGCCTCACTAATGCCAATCATGAGGACAACCTGTAACGCAAAGGAAGAAAATAAATTTTACAGTAGATATTAAGACAGTAAACACCTAAGTTCACATAAAAGTACCAACTTTGAACATAGATAAAAAATACTTTGTAGCAAGAAATTCGGAATCGGGCGCTTCGTTGAGAAACTGCTCAATGTTAAAGTTGTAAAAAAAAATAAAAGACCCGTTTTGACAGCTATAATAGTACATTGTGTATTAAGGGCGGTAAGTAAGAAATTACGATCGAGACTCTAGTAGAAGCCCGAAGTCGAAGACTGAGGGCTTTCTGAGTCGAGGTTCGTAATTCCCGTACCGCCCGTGATACATACAATGTTTTTCATCACATTTGCGAGTCATAATTATGAATTATAGTTTTAATATATAATGTATTATTGGAACTATTTTTTAAGCGGATGGCGAGTTTTTGTCCACACCATAGATTATACAAATGTTTCGTTCAGAAACGTTAAGGGCAAATACTTACGTAGGTAGTCAGCCATGACGGAAAATAAAAAAAATAAGAATTGACGTTTTGAACTATTAAAATCAAGCATTAAGAATATTAGTTGAGTATTTAAGTAACATGTAGCGAGATTGCAAAGAAATTCCTGTTTAGATAACATTTTGAGACAATTTTTCAATTGCGTGTAAACTCCTTGCTTGAACTTGCATGGCCTGTGTGCTGTACTATAAATTAAAAAAATATTACTTACCGCCCTTGGGTTTTATGACAAACAAAAAATCTCAAGGGTTTTATATGGGGCATTACAGTCAAGTTAACCTGTATGTTTTGATACTGTTTACGTGCAAGTGTGATGAAATAGTACATTGTGTATTAAGGGCGGTAAGTAAGGAATTACGATCGAGGCTCTAGTAGAAGCCCGAAGTCGAAGACTGAGGGCTTTCTGAGTCGAGGTTCGTAATTCCCGTACCGCCCGTGATACATACAATGTTTTTCATCACATTTGCGAGTAATAATTATGAATTATAGCTTTAATACAAAAGTTAGCACAGCTGATGATTACGAAATACGTGAATTTTTTTTTAAGCGGTTGGCGAATTTTTGCACACACCACAGATTATACAGATTATACAAATATTTCGTTCAGAAACGTTAAGGGCAAATACTTACGTTGGTAGTCAGCCATGAAGGACAGTGAAAAAAAAAAATCGTCGTTTTGATACAATTAACTATTAAAATCGATTATTAAAAACATTAGTTGAAGATTTAAGTAACGTGTAGCGAGATTGCAAAGAAATTCCTGTTTAGATAACAATGAAGACAATTTTTCAATTGCGTGTAAACTCCTTGTTGAACTTGCATGACCTGTGTGCTGTGCCATAAATTTAAAAAAATATTACTTACCGCCCTAGGGTTTCATGACAAAAAGAAAGCCCGAGGGTTTTATATGGGGCATTACGGCCAAGGTAACCTGTATGTTTAGATACTTTTTACGTGCAAGTGTGATGAAAAATAATTAACGACAACAGTCTTAGGGAAGCACGCAAAAAACTAACTATGTTGAGCCTGCAGAAAAGTTCCCAGAGGGTCATGAACTGCATGGCCCATCTGGACATCTCTAATCCGGCTACTAAGCCAAGTTGGCCGCTGTAGGCTTAGTCCGATCACCCACAATGTACCTGCGGAAACATTCCACGGACGATACTCCATCTCCTGTACTGCTTCTTATGCAAAAATACCTGCACCTTTGACCTTTGCGATCTTTGCGAGGCCAGCGCTAAGCCTATCAACGTGGATGAGTACTGGTCGAAGAAAATTTGGATAAACTTTCCATTATGGGCCGTCGATTTTTGGCGCAGGCAGGGTGGGGGTGGAAGGGGAGGAGGTTTAGCTGCCCCCCGGTACCATCCCCACCACTCGGAGCCCCATGGTTATGGAGATATCCAGGGTTAAAGTATTCAGGTTAGAGTAAAAATTTCCATTTTACTAAAATATAATTGTTAGTGAGTTAAAAAAATGAAAATCAGTCCAAGAGCGAGCGAAGCTCCCGTCATCTCTTTCGTGTTAGGTTACTTTAGACCCTGCAGACAGAAATATCGACTTTGTTGCTTAAATAGTAATCGTAAAAACTTTAACCATGGATATCTCCATAACCATGGGGTTCCGTGGGGTTGGGATGGTACAGTGGGGTAGCCCCCTATCCCCTTTCCCTCCCCCTCACCCCGCCCCTTTAATAAATGGACATTTATGGAAATTTTTATACTAACCTGAAAACTTTAACCATGGATATCTCCATAACCATGGGGCTCCGAGTGGTGGGGATAGTACAGGGGGGTAGACAAACCTCCCCCCTTCCTCCCTCCACCCTCCCCACGCCATATATCAACGGCCCATAATGGAAATTTTAACCAAAATATCACAGCACACACAAAACTTAAATGAATCACTGATTTTGAAATAAGAATAACATGACTTTTATAAAGTTTATTTGAATTTAGAATTCCGAGTCAAAACAAAGTTCAAAATGGACCATGCTATAAAACGGCAATTTCATTGGTAAGTACCTACCTACCCAGTACATATTAGTAATTCGACCGACAAGTAATTTCTAGCTCATACCTTACAAACAAGTCAAAGTTAAATAAAGTACTAAGTACGCGTGTAAGTACACATTATGTTATTTTTGCGACTGATAAAAATATGTTTAAAGACTGGACTGGATTTTGTTTGTAGTGAGTATTTATCTTAATTTAATTAAAGTTTATTGGCTGAATTAGCCCCAAATGTGTTACCTTAGTGATTGTGTATTATTTTTAACCGACTTCCCAAAAAGGAGGAGTTTCTATGTTCGACTTCAAGTTTGTTTATTTTTTTTTTTTTTTTGTGTATGTTCACCGATTACTCCGTCAATTATGGAGCGATTTTGAAAATTCTTTTTGTTTGAAAAAGTATGTTCCGAAATTGGTCCCATTTTAATTTGGTGAAGATCTGATGAAGAACTTCGGAGATATACAACAGAACTCTTCAATAAATAACGGCAAATCTCTCGGGATTGCTGCAATCGCATGTCTGTTTGTTCTTTATAACATTTCATAACATAACATCACGCCAGTTCGCTCTTAAGGGGTAAGCAGACCTCTCATTTCAACGGTTATGTTCAAGTTTCATGAAATCTATTCTGGCGAAATAGTTCCCTTACTAACTTGCCTATTAGGTACGTACAACTAAAAAGTGAAAAATAATAACTTTTTGCAAAAAAATACTACCGACTGCCAAATACAAAACTACAAACTAAAAAATAACTTAATTTTTTGAAGTCGGTATCCATAACGCAAAAACATGGTACCTACGAAAGACACCGACTTCAAAAAATTAAGTTATTTTTCAGTTTGTAGTTTTGTATTTGGAAGTCGGTAGTATTTTTTTGCAAAAAGTTTTTTTTAGCATAATAATTTGAATTACAGTAGCTGATTTTAAAAGTTTTGATTCCGTTGGGCTACTAACTAAGCGTTTCATTAGTGTTCTTTGCGTATAAATTAATAAAAATATATTGTATGTCGTTCTGTCTGACCGCTGTGTCATAATTTTGTCCATATAGTATGAATTGTCTCCGATCTTGACACGCCTATATCGCGTTTCGATAGAGACTGGAAAAGTGCCGAAGGCTTGGAAGCAAGCCAATGTTCAACCCGTGCCCAAGAAGGGCAGTCGAGCTGACCCGGTCAACTACAGACCCATATCTATAACGTCCATCCTCTGTAAGAGTATGGAGCGTGTGCTCAACGGTAAGCTCATGGCATACCTAGAAGCGAACGACATCCTCAGTGACCGCCAATACGGCTTCCGCCGAAATCGGTCCCCTGGGGATCTTCTAGCGTATGCCATTCTCATCTGGAGTGAGGCCATCGAGAGCCACGGGGAAGCGCTAGCCGTCTCCCTCGACATCTCGAAGGCTTTCGACAGGGTCTGGCACGAAAGCGTCATTGGTAAGCTTCCTTCCTTCGGTCTGCCTAGTGGTCTGTGTGATGGGATTGCGGACTTCCTGAGGGATCGATCCATCCGAGTGGTTATCGACGGCTGCTCGTCCGGTCAGTTAGATATCAACGCCGGAGTCCCTCAGGGGTCAGTGCTCTCGGCAACATTATTCTTGCTGCACATTAATGATCTGCTAAAACCCGGAACCTTTGGGTACGCAGACGACAGCACTGTTGCTGAGAGATACGTGTCCGGCGCACGGGCTACTGGGCCTCAGATTCGGTCTCTCCGGGAGGCCATGGTTGAACGCTTGAACCTGTCCTTGAAGGCGGTCTCCGAATGGGGTGATGCCAATCTGGTCAGTTTCAATGCTGCTAAGACCCAGGCGTGTCTTTTTTCCGCTAAAAAGAGCCAATTCCATCCGGCTCCTTCTTTCCGTGGTGTAACCGTGCCGTTATCGGACCACCTCGAACTTCTTGGTGTTACGGTGACATCTACCCTCAACTTCGGTCCATACATTGAGGCAAAAGCTCAGTTAGCTGCAAAAAAGTTGGGGATTCTTGCAAAGGTGAGACGGTACTTCACGCCTGAACAGCTGCTCAACTTGTATAAAGCACAAGTTCGGTCATGCATGGAGTACTGCTCTCACCTCTGGGATGGATCTGCCAAATACCAGCTTGATGCACTTGAGTCGATTGACAGACGGGCCAAAAGGCTTATTGGCAACGATGCACTGGTCGCATCAAAGCTCCAGAGCCTCGAACATCGACGCCGAGTCGCCAGTCTGTCGGTCTTTTATCGGTTACATTTCGGGGAGTGTGCGACGGAACTGCACAATTTGATTCCGCCTAGCCCTTTCCATCATCGGACTACAAGGCGTACGGCCATGCACCATCGGTACATGGTAGACATCCCTCCCATACGCACAAAGCGTTTTGCGAATACTTTCATTGTGCGCACAGCTAAGGAGTGGAATTCCCTTCCGGAGTCTTTGTTCCCTGACAGCTACAACCTAGGGGTCTTTAAGTCAAGAGTGAATAGGTTTCTTCTAGGCAAGCGTGCTTCACCGTAGACCACATCATCGCTTAACATCAGGCGAGATGGTGGTCAAACGCTAGCCTATAGATTATAAAAAAAAAAAAAAAAAACAATTGATTATCATTGACTTGTTTAAAAGACTTAATAGCTTTTAATTTCTGAAATGCTTTATTGTTTATTTTTGGCAATTTTATAACAAAATAACTACTTTTATTCGTTACTTCTTTTTAATTTCAATAAATAAAACGTTGAGAGGTTAAATATGTAATAGTATGTCATTTTGTACGTAAGTAGGAGGCGTGAAAAGATGTTAAAATAAAACATTTAAGTACGTCATATTTATTTGCCTTAAAATAATACAATTCAAAATACAATTAAAATTCAAGAATATTCTAGAATAACGAAGAAAATTATAAAAAAAATGAAATTTTCTTAGAAAATAAGTGCGCGATATCGCCTGAAAACCGACAGATATCGTTATACCGACGCCCAAAAATGTAGTTATTTATCGATATCGAAGATTATAACGTTACGTTTAGCATAGACAGCTAAACGTAAGCCACGTTAATAATAATAAAGGTAATTATAAACTAAAATTAAGAAAAAAGGATAATAAAACTATGGGCTGGCATCGCACGACGTGGGCAGCTAACCAGGCAGCAGGTCGGGCAGGCAGACGTGGCACGGTGCGATGGGACGGCTGATGATGCGCTACCGCGAGATATGTTTCATGGAGTTCAGCGTGCGCACCCGGGCAGCAGGTCGGGCAGGATGACGTCGTATGCCTGAGGTAGGCAAATAAGCAGGCAATCGGGCAGGTAGGTAGATGAGTAGGCAGCAGCAATCTGCGCGTGCTGAAACGGGTGCGCTGTGGCCGCGTGCCTTGACTTGTCTGCTACAGCTTATACACCACGTGCGGTAGATAGGCACACGCAAGGTGTGTCGTTACACGCCGTAGATACGCAGGTACATGCCTTCGGCGTTCAGTCCAGATTCAAAACTAAAAAGCTGACGCCCGTTTTTTTTCTCGTTCTGCCATCCCTTCTAAATTCAAATTTAAAGATCAATTAAAAAAATTAAGACCAGAACGATTAAAAAAAACGGCTTCACAGACGTGGGGCAGTCTGCGCTGCCCTTACAATAATGTGCAACTAGCTTAAGGAAAGGTCTAGGTAGTCCATGGTACCTATGTTATGTCTATGACTTAAGAAAATAAAATAGACCGACAGACGCACAGACTACTTAGAGATACTACGTATACACAGACGACAGACGTCATATCAGATGAAAATGTCACAGTATAAAATATTTCAAGAATTATTACAAATTAGCAGTATAATTTAAGTTATACATATTAAAACAATCAGAGATTACTAAAAGTACGCTTTTCAGATGATAACAATAGAAAGAAAAAATAAAAAATGAATTACAAAAGTTGATACAATATCAAAAGATATGAAGGTGTGGTTTGTATAGTGTGTTATAGAACGTAAGTAGACTAAAAGATGTGCCTCTGTTTAGCAGAATACCACAAGATCCACCAATATTGCTATAACGATATCGAAAAAAACTTAAAATATCAAAACGATATAAACACACATCAAAAGCAAGAACGTTTTAGAGTATTTCCACAATTGAGGATTATCATTTTAACTGTTTAGGATTGTTATCGACTCTTTTTAGTGAATTTCACTATTATAAATAAATATTTTTTTTATTTCAGGCAACAAAAAGGTCCACACTGACAAAATACAATACTTAAATGGGTGTTAGTAACAATATAAAAACTTATAACCTATGTTAGTGCTTACATACTAAGATGTTAGTGACAATTTATCTTATGACCTAAGTTATTTGAATAAGGAATATTCTTTAAATTTTGATTGAAAATAGAAAATCAACTGTTAACCCAGATACTGCGACGGGACTTTTAAAAGGCCTAAAAAAATGACGAAATCTAACTGCATTTTTCATTATTTTTCAACTAATTGAGATACATATTCATATTGGTAACTTACTTAGTATCTATCGACATATTATTTGATGTAGTTACTTTTACAATTGGACACACATTTTTAAGTATTTTGAGTGTTTTTGAAGATCTGGAAGTTTTTTTTTACATTGGCTGCACAAAGGTAAGCTTTTATGTTATTTATAAGCGGAATCTGATAAAAATTTGCTTTGATTTATATGTTGGTTATTTCATGAAAATATAACCTCATTTGTTTGAAACGCTAAATAAATGTTCTTTATACCATTCCCCCTCTAAAAAGCTTATTTTATTCACTGAAAACAGTGAATAAAAAGCACTTTTAATCACTGTTTTGGTGTTTGAATTTAGAACACACCAATATAATATTCAAATTCCATCTAAATGCTGTACAACCTCCTTACGCATAAAATATTCGATACAAACTTAGATAGAGTTAGAGATAGAGTTAGAGTTAGAGATAGAGTTAGAGTTAGAGTTAGAGTTAGAGTTAGAGTTAGAGATAGAGTTAGAGATAGGGATAGAGATAGAGATAGAGTTAGAGTTAGAGATAGAGTTAGAGATAGAGTTAGAGATAGAGTTAGAGATAGAGTTAGAGATAGAGTTAGAGATAGAGTTAGAGATAGAGTTAGAGATAGAGTTAGAGATAGAGTTAGAGATAGAGTTAGAGTTAGAGATAGAGTTAGAGATAGAGTTAGAGATAGAGTTTGAGATAGAGTTAGAGATAGAGTTAGAGATAGAGTTAGAGATAGAGTTAGAGATAGAGTTAGAGATAGAGTTAGAGATAGAGTTAGAGATAGAGTTAGATATAGAGTTAGAGATAGAGTTAGAGATAGAGTTAGAGATAGAGTTAGAGATAGAGTTAGAGATAGAGTTAGAGATAGAGTTAGAGATAGAGTTAGAGATAGAGTTAGAGATAGAGTTAGAGATAGAGTTAGAGATAGAGTTAGAGATAGAGTTAGAGATAGAGTTAGAGATAGAGTTAGAGATAGAGTTAGAGATAGAGTTAGAGATAGAGATAGAGTTAGAGATAGAGTTAGAGATAGAGTTAGAGTTAGAGTTAGAGATAGAGTTAGAGATAGAGTTAGAGATAGAGTTAGAGATAGAGTTAGAGATAGAGTTAGAGATAGAGTTAGAGATAGAGTTAGAGATAGAGTTAGAGATAGAGTTAGAGTTAGAGATAGAGTTAGAGTTAGAGTTAGAGATAGAGTTAGAGTTAGAGTTAGAGTTAGAGATAGAGTTAGAGATAGAGTTAGAGATAGAGTTAGAGATAGAGTTAGAGATAGAGTTAGAGATAGAATTAGAGATAGAGTTAGAGATAGAGTTGGAGATAGAGTTAGAGATAGAGTTAGAGATAGAGTTAGAGATAGAGTTAGAGATAGAGATAGAGTTAGAGATAGAGTTACAGATAGAGTTAGAGATAGAGATAGAGATAGAGTTCGAGATAGAGTTACAGATAGAGTTAGAGATAGAGTTAAAGATAGAGATTGAAACACAAGTGCTGTTACCTAGCTCAGGGGTCAGGGTTTCACATTTTTTTGTAAATTTTGAAGGTAATAAACCCATTCATTTATTATTATTCCTTGTGCCGCTTCAATCTTTCTTTTTCTCGTAGTCATGGTATAAAATATAGTATGCAACTCTTGAATAAAACGGATTTATATCGAGGGCCATGAATCACTCGTGTCGCTCATGATTCTAACACTTGAATCACTCGCTATGCTCGTGATTCAATCATCATGAATCACTCCCTGCGGTCGTGATTCAGTCGTTAGAATCCTTCACTTACTTGTGATTCATCTACGGCCCTCGCATTAAATCCGTCTTTTATTCACTAGTTGCATAATATACTATTATACCATTTCCCCTCTAAAAAGCTTATTTTATTCACTGAAAACAGTGAATAAAAAGCACTTTTAATCACTGTTTTGGTGTTTGAATTTAGAACACATTAATATAATATTCAAACTCCCATCTCAATGCTATACAACCTTCTTGCGCGTAAAATATTCGATACAAACTTAGATAGAGTTAGAGATAAAGTTACAGATAGAGTTAAAGATAGAGTCAGATATAGAGATAGAGTTAGAATAGAGTTAGAGATAGAGATGGAGTTAGAGATAGAGTTAGAGTTACAGATAGAGTTAGAGATGGAGTTAGAGACAGAGTTAGAGACAGGTTAGAGATAGAGTTAGAGATAGAGTTAGAGATAGAGATAGAGTTAGAGATAGAGTTAGAGATAGAGTTAGAGATAGAGTTAGAGATAGAGTTAGAGATAGAGTTAGAGATAGAGTTAGAGATAGAGTTAGAGCTAGAGTTAGAGATAGAGTTAGAGATAGAGTTAGAGATAGAGTTAGAGATAGAGTTAGAGATAGAGTTAGAGATAGAGTTAGAGATAGAGTTAGAGATAGAGTTAGAGATAGAGTTAGAGATAGAGTTAGAGATAGAGTTAGAGATAGAGTTAGAGACAGAGTTAGAGATAGAGTTAGAGATAGAGTTAGAGATAGAGTTAGAGATAGAGTTATAGATAGAGTTAGTGATAGAGTTAGAGATAGAGTTAGAGATAGAGTTAGAGATAGAGTTAGAGATATAGTTAGAGATAGAGTTAGAGATAGAGTTAGAGATAGAGTTAGAGATAGAGTTAGAGTTAGAGTTAGAGATAGAGTTAGAGATAGAGTTAGAGATAGAGTTAGAGTTAGAGATAGAGTTAGAGATAGAGTTAGAGATAGAGTTAGAGATAGAGTTAGAGATAGAGTTAGAGATAGAGTTAGAGATAGAGTTAGAGATAGAGTTAGAGATAGAGTTAGAGATAGAGTTAGAGATAGAGTTAGAGATAGAGTTAGAGATAGAGTTAGAGTTAGAGATAGAGTTAGAGATAGAGTTAGAGATAGAGTTAGAGATAGAGTTAGAGTTAGAGTTAGAGATAGAGTTAGAGATAGAGATAGAGTTAGAGATAGAGTTAGAGATAGAGTTAGAGATAGAGTTAGAGATAGAGTTAGAGATAGAGATAGTGTTAGAGATAGAGTTAGAGATAGAGATAGAGATAGAGTTAGAGATAGAGATTGAAACACAAGGGCTGTTACCTAGCTCAGGGGTCAGGGTTTCACATTTTCTTGTACATTTTGAAGGAACTCTATTTATTTATTATTATTCCTTGTGCTTTTCGCTTCAATCTTTTTTTCCTCGTAGTCATGGTATAAAATATAATATGCAACTCTTGAATAAAACGGATTTATATCGAGGGCCATGAATCACTCGCGTCGCTCAGGATTCGAACACTTGAATCACTCGCTATGCTCGTGATTCAATCATCATGAATCACTCCCTACGGTCGTGATTCAATCGTTAGAATCCTTCACTTACTTGTGATTTATCTACGGCCCTCGCATTAAATCCGTGTTTTATTCACTAGTTGCATAATATACTATTTTCCACGTATGAAATCGATGGCTTTTTAAAAGGCCCGTCGTAATATAGGGGTTTATTATATGATTATTTTTATTTTAGTACGCGATTAGTAAAAGCGCTCAAACTCATCGAAATTGTTCTTGAGTTAGAGTGCTGACAGAGACATTTTGTTGCTGAACCAAATAACCATTTTCCCACCTGATACTGCCAATGCGGATGTAACTGACCATGACTCTGGAGATGAAGAGTTCGTAACATTACGAAATGTTCCAGGTAAAGTAATTATGAATGTATTTCATTTAAATGTCAATGAACCCACGAGTAGATGTGCTACCTGCTTATTATTATAACAATATGTATGTTATTTTCTTGTTGATGTTTATTAGCTAATAGCTGCTGCTGAGGTGACAGTTTCTCAGATTTCTGACAAGGAAGATGACAAGCCTCTGACGAGGAAGATGACGAGACTTTGTCGAGTTTGCTTAAGAGAAGACGTACATTTGACACGATCGGTGAAGATAGCGAAATTTCTGTGCCTTCTACATCTGTGTCTTATACTCCAGGCGCAACATCTATTTTTGGGTAACAGAGTTTGGTCTAGGGGTAAGTGTGATTTTGCAATTTGCAAATGAGTGCAAATCTAATTTAGCTGAGCACATTCTAGTTTGCAAATGGAATGACAACAGTGTCGTTGCTGTTGGCTCAAATGCTGAGACTGTAGAATCTTAGTAAAAAGTCATGAGGTTTTTACAAGAACCTAAGAAATATATTATATGCTTATTGATCAACCCCTTTTTATAAAAAAAAATATAATGAAAATATGGGAGGGATAAGTCGGTCGGATCAGAACATAGGTTCGAAATTCTATTTGTGGCAAGAAACGGTTATTTTCTCTTTTCTGTCATAGCCTAGATATGGCTGTACTTACATAATGCATGTCATCATTGGCAAAGGGTTTGCTCGAAAATACATAAAGAGCGATAAGAGAGGACCCTGTCCTACACCTACGTCTCATCGAGAATCATCTCCATATGATGGGGTTGACCACTTAGTCTTGGTTCAATATAATGCTCCTCAACTAAGATGCAAAGTTTGCAAAGTTTTCGACCACATCATCGCTTACGATCAGGTGAGATAGTGGTCAAGCGCAAGACAATCAACAATAAGAAAAAAATGTAAAATTTTATTTGTCAAAAGTGTGAAATTCATTTACAGCCCAAGAAATGTTTTATGATTATCACAGGTAAAGTCAATAACGAAAGTGTTTTCGAGTGTGTGTATTTCTATTGTTATAATATAAACGTAATTTTGTGTTTTTTACTAACTAATTTGATTAAATACTGATTTTATAATACTTTGTTTCATTACTAGACCGCCATACATGTATGTCCCCAAATTACGACTGGCCTTTTAAAATGCCACATTTTCACATTCCTATAAAGGCCAACGCAGACCGGGACGGGATGGCAAGGGATTTCATATTTTTCCAATGGACATTGAAAAGTATCAATATAGAAATACGACATAAATTGCTATGATCTAAAATGATGCTGTAGCATCGAAAGGGATTTCATTGCACGGCATTGAAAGACGCTCCGCGGGCTACCGCGGCCTCCCGCGGCGTGATGCCATGGCGTACTGCGGTAGGCAACGGCATGCCGAGGACGCCGACGCTCGTTGTGACATACCGCGGGGTGAGGCGGGGGTAGAGATTTGACACGAGAAGAGATGATGAGAGCCGTCGGAATGTTGCAAGCTGGTTCCAGGCAATGTACAGTGTCTGTCGCTCTTGGCACCGCCTCTGGACACGCTATCGTATCACAGGCTGCACCCTGGAGGACGTTCTCGCTTCACCACTCGCAGAAGGACCGGTACATCCCAAATACTGCTCGACGGAATCGTACCATGAACGCCATGATGTTGGCTTCGATGCTCCACGGCTCTTCAGGCTTGCTGATAAGCGACCAAACCATAAGTTTACATGAAGTGGGTCTGCGTTCCCGAAGGCCGCTGAGAGTTCCACCTATGGCTCCCCGCAATCGTAGGGCCCGTTAACAGTGGCGTGCCTAGGGTTTCAAAATAAGGCAAGCCCACTAAAATTTAAAATGATTTCAAAAAAAAAAAAAAAAAAAAAAAAAAAAAGAAAAAAAAAAAAAAAAACTTTTCGACTGAGTATGTAGGTACCTACATATGTATCATCGCAATTTTCTCATAAACTACTGGTTAGGTATAATAAATTAAAAGTAAATTCATCCATCTTCTTCTTTCCTCTTCTTTCTTCAATTTCACTCTTGCTTGTCGTGCGGTGAATGAGGTAACCGAAGCACACTGAAGGCATGCTAGTCCTAGATTGAATATAATAAACATATCAGCAATTGCATACCTCCGGTGGCTTTAAAAAAAGCCGTTTGGTTTGCTTCATTGCTTGAGGGAACAAAGTAATGGTAAGTAGTTGCTTGCTTCGTAACAGGACTAACAGGTTACAGACGAAAAAAAAAAACAAAACCGAAAGTTAAAAAATAGCTAGATAGAATGTAATAAGGAATTTAAATAAATTATTTATATTCTAATTGGAATCGTCTATCTTTCTTAAGAAATGATTTAATTACATCAGAGTAAAATGTTGGTGATCGTTTTAATTCTACCAACAACTGTTTTTCAATAGCTATCATTGATAATTCGGAAAGACGCTCTTGACCTTGTGTATTTCTCAGATAGGTATGGATACGTTTAAGAGACGAAAAAGCACGTTCCGCGGAAGAACTGGTAGCCGGAATAGTTACAACAAGATACGCTAACTTTAACAGCTCGGGAAAGGCATCTTCGAGGTTATTCTCATGAATGAAATCAATTAATTCGAAAACATTACGATCTTTCAGATCAGGACTAGAATACAAGCAAATCAATTGGCTTTTTAATGTTTGTTTGTCGAAATAGTTTGCATAAATGTCAAATAATGAATCTAATTCCTCTGTAGGAAAATGTTAAAGAAATTAACTGTTTTTTCTGAGCAAAGTTTAAAGATTTTACCTTATCTTCGCCAATCAAAACTTGAACGCATTTAAATCCTCACAAGGTACAATTACCTCCATTGTTGTAGGTAAGTCACCAAAACAATTGTATCACTGAGAAAATCTAAGAAAACACATAAAACTCTAAAACTTTTCCCACTCAAGCAAATAAAAGCAAAAAACTGAAGCACAGACTACTAAGACAGTGTTACCAACCATAAACAAAAATATTCCCCAATTTTTTTCCGAATTTCCCTAAAAATCCCTAAATAGAATTTTATATGTGTTATACCTACATACTTATTTAGTACCTAAATTATTTCGTAGGTAAATATAACGTTACATATTAAGTTGATAAAAAAAATGAAAAATACAACTATGCAAACTTGTTAATTATTTCTAGAACCACATCATCATCCTGTTGCTCCTTTTCATTTGACGTCTCATTTTTGAAGTCATACATATGTACGATGAAGTTCTTGATCGTGTCCACAGTATGATTAAGTTTTACTCACGATCCATAATCCCGATTTATAAGGAAAATCGTACCATCATGATACTATGTACCTTTTTAGGGGATATGAATTACATATCGTGCGTTCCTTTTTAGGCACAAAACAGAAAACACACGCTTTGTTTTCGATTTGGTAAGTTTTGTTCGAAATCCCTAAAAAAATCCCCAAAATATTCCAGTCCCCAAAAATTTCCCTTTTAACACTTCTAGTCCCTAAATTTAGGGACAAAATCCCTAAGTTGGTAACCGTGTACTAAGAGATATGAACTGAAGTGAGTTGCACTCGGGACGTTGCAGAGTTGTCATTTGGCAAAAAAAAGTCGCCAGTTATATGAAAAATCTAGCTAGATGTCGCAAATTTTTTATTTTTAAGATATTGCTTGAATATTTATATTCGTTATTTTCAAAAGTCGCTAGTTTTTATTGTTGCTAAATCTTAAAAAAAGTCACCAAACTCGTTAAAAATCTCCAAGATCTCACAACGTCGCTAAAACGGCAACACTGCAGAGTTGGCAAGGTGACAAGGTCACGCATATGCGTGCAACTTCACTTGCAAGCCCTGCTTAAATCTTCAAACTGATCGTCTACAAAGACGCACAAGTTTCTAACTCGTTATACGGCACATCGCTATAAGTGCGAAAGAGACAGATGTAGTATTTGAAAGCCCGGTAAAAGCCGGTGCGTGTAAGCGAGATAGCTATATGTAGATGCTACAACTGCAAATGCGAAACTCTGCGCGCGACCAATCGCTATGTGAAGTAGTGTGGCATAGGTAGATACTTTGTGTTATTTTGATAAGAATTAAGCGCGCGAACTTTTAAATAGTTCAGGTTTGATATTGATTCTCTATCGAGCATTTTAGTAAGGCAAGCCGGGCTTTTGGGCTTCTATGAAGCTACCGCTACTGCCCGTTAACAATGGGCTCGCGAACAAATTGGGAAGAAGAAGAAGAATTTTATTGGCGTTGTGATTGCTTTTCTGATGAATCTCGTTTCGGTATGAGGCCGGATAAAAGATCTACTCGAGTTTGGAGGACTTTTGGACGTCAAAAACGTTTGAAATTTTGTCAGGAAGTTCATTCATATGGAGGGGGAACAATAACGGTTTGGGAAGAACCGATCGCATTTGGATCAGGGGCAATCTCAATGCTAAGATTTATGCGGAGAGGATTGGCTCAGACGTGATCAACCCTTTGCGACTCCGGTTGGGTGATTCGTTTCGACTAATTCTCGAAAATGCACGTTCACACACGGCTAGAGTCGTAATACGCACTTTTGCCAATGCTCGCATCAACGTTCTGCCGTGGCCTGCTCAAACCAAACCTCAACCCAATTGAGCATGCATGGTATATACTCCAAAGACGAGCTCTGCCGAGTATGGATGCCGTGTATACCCCACAACACATTTTTGACTTGTTAGAAAGAACGTGGGCGGCCATCCCTCAAAGTGGTTTTGATGAACTGATTTTAAGCATGCCAAATCGCTGTGATTGTGTGATTCATTTCAATGGGGGTAAAAAGATCTCCTTTTTTACCATTAAAATAAAAAATAAAAAAATACCTAATTTTTTATGCCATTTAATTGACGACAAAAAATGCAATATTTCTACATTTTTACAAAATATAGGGATAAGTTGTTAAACATAGGAATTAAAGTAAGAAGTCAGTGTGGAAGACTAGATTTGATAAATAGTAATTGAATATTTTTTAAAATTGAAACTGTACTTGATCGCTAGACACTTTTGAACTGTGTAGAAAGAAACCGCCCGAAATCGAATAACCAGAGCTTAGGTACTTTATACGAGTATGTTGCTGTATCTGTAAGCTCTCTTTAAAAGTGCACGTTCTCGAAACGTAGCAAGAGATGCAAGATGATTCCAATGTGTTTAAAATGGCAATGAGTCACTTACCAACTGTGGCCACGAGCGTGTCTTTCGCCTTGTATTTTTTCAAAGGCAGGCGCAACTATAAATCAAAGCCGAAACCGGCTACGTGGAAGTAGACTATCAAATATTATTTTTAAGTTCGATGGCTGATAAAAATTCTAGGCTTAAAGATTTTTTATAAATTTATGATGGGTAGGTACAATATAAAACGCAATTTTTATTAAAAAAAAAAATATTTTCAACACACTTGCTCATAAAGTGGCTCCAATTTCACCGCAATTAGGCACACAATGACACCTGTAATCAAACTTTGATTTTTTCCTCACTATTATTCACAAGTGAGTTCTAGAGTTATTTTTTTAATTTTATTGGTTGAGTTGCTTTGTTCTTAAAAATGTATCGATACAAAAAAGATCGTGCTCAATAGTACAAATAAATTAATGCACCTATTGTTTGCTCATTTCATGCAACTTCGTATTTAAATAGATAATTTCAACATGTACGTGTTTAATAAATATAACTTTCACTCAAATATAACTTTTGTTTTTCTCTATAATATAGAAAACTTGAAATTCCCCATTTTGTACGTGGCTAAAACGCTATCCGCGGACGACAAAAAAAGGTAACCTCATTCTTTTAGTCTATGGCCGATCGCCATTGTTAGATGCGCGTGCATAGGAAAACTGATTAATTTTTCCCGCCATTGCGAATTTTTTTTCACAACTGGTATTAATTGTTGTAAATGGTTTTTTTGTATTATTTTCTTCACAAGTGTGTTGAAAACGTCGTATGATACACGTGTGTATTGATGATTACCGTCCTCGGCTCTCTTAAGACCCTCACCTAACGGCTCGGGTCTTAATGGCGCCTCAGCGGTAATCACCAACATTACACACCTGTACCATAATGTACCATTATTGACTTCTTTCAGATAAGACGTTACTTAAATAGATTAATACTTGATAACACTAAAAGGACATTTTGGACTTATATAGATATCGATATTTTCTAAAGTTACACTTTGAATCCTTAATAACCCCAGAAGCTTTGGAAAACACACCAAGGACAACATCTAAACACGAACCCACAATACCATTACCAACAGTTACACCCACAGTACAATCCCGTGTAGGCCCGCAAATGATGATCACAGCCCATGCTAATGATCCCATTCATAGTCATCTGCATTGATATGGAGCTATGATTACAGCAACTACAAGCCTGTGACGTCATCGTCCGTCATTTGTCGATGAACCTGATAGTTACCTATTGCCGCAAAATTATCACCTGATTGTAGTGACGATTATGTGTAGGTAATTGATTAATGGTATGTCTTGAGATGGATGCTGTAGGTTACCTAATATGGTAACCTATGGTGGCTGTGTTGGTTGGAGCCACAGAGAAAAATCTTACTAGATGACGCGAATGTACGTACTTCGCGTACCAAAAAGCGGAGAAAAGTTACGCTCAATGATCGTAATCTGATCTTTTCATTTAGCATTACCGGCACCGGAAAGCCACCGAAATCTAAAAAAATGCCTTTTTATGCAATATTGAGCTGTAAATAATGTATAGGAAAAGTTGACCGAGGCATTGGAAATGTTTTCTTTCATTGGTAAGTAAAGTTGTTTTTAAATTGTTTGTGAAAAAGTGGCATGCTTGGTTTTCATACAGATGGACGGACGCGTTATCTAGTTAGATTTATGGCTGTGGTAACAGCGCTGTCCTTATATAATGCAATTTATAGGGGTTATTTAATTATTTATTATATTCTTTATTGTACAACATTTAATCATTACAGGACCAACATTTTTAAAATAAGATTACGGGCGGTGTTCATGGGGATTTTTAATTATTTTCATCATTCCCCATTATTCAATACAGTATGATAATAACTTATATGTATAAAGGCGAGCTTAACTCAATATCTCTCACAGCAAACCCTAGAGTGACAGAGACACAAAAGAGGGCAGGCTCCAGTGTAACAACTTTAAAATAACATTTAAAGAGCAAAATAAAATCAATTACATAATAGCTATTTATGCAACTGTTACGTTATGGAGGGTCTTTTAATACGAGTGCCATTTTTCGGTACAAGCGTAGCGCGTACCGAAATAGGTGGGCACGAGTTATTAAAAGACCAATAACGTACAGTTGCATACAAAATTTTATCTACGAAGGAAGGAATAAAACACAGATATAGACAAATAAGTATTTCAGGAAGTGTGTTTAAGTATTTCATTTCTCTTACATGTCTTGATTTTTCTGGTAGTAAATTATTTGTAGCTGCAACTGCTCTATTTGTTATATCTGTTGGAGTATTTTCACACTTTTTACTTGATGTTGAAGACATTTTCAATAAAAATTGAAATAAAATTTCACTCAGAAAATTATTCGCGCGTCCACTTTATTTTGTTATTTATTCTTTATTAGGTATAAGGCCTTGTAGCCGCAACAGCCAAATAGTATACGATACTTTTGTTCTAAACTTGTTCCATTTTTAAAAACATCATTTACATTGTCTCAATTTCGAAGTAATATTCTAGGTACCTGGCTGTATTTTCAGAATGTCTTTGCTTGTGTTTTAGAATTTATGACGATTCGCATAATGCAACCCGATGTCGTTATGGGTATCATAATGAAACTGCTGTCAATTTTGTAATTCGAATATAACGAAACCGAAGTAGATAAATACATTAATAACATAGTAATTATTTTAAATAATAATTACATACAACATTATTGATAAAATCTCTGAACTTAAACACTTATTTTTATAATAAGTGCAGTGGTAGCTTAGTGGTATCAGCCGCGACTTATAAGTTGTAGGTCGTGGGTTCAAACCCAGGCAGGCGCTTTACTTTGTGTAAATTAGTTCACCACCACTGCTCTCAAAACGGTGAAGGAAAACATCGTGAGGAAACCGGCATGTCCTATAAACAATTTTTTTTAAATTATTTTTTATTATTATAAATGTTTATTTATCTGCACAATAAATATAATAAATTATTTTAAATTCAAATAATATATACAATTGAATATGCCTAATCTTATGACTAATAACAAAACAAAAAAAAAAAGACGTGTGGCACTCGGGGACTGCCGCGGTAAAGCTATTGCATAGCATTTATTCTAGATCCAGTCCTGGAAAATGCGTCAAAAAAATTAAAAACGTTAAAAACTCGAAAACGTAGCGAGCCAAACCCGCATTTATTTACGATTAATAAAACTCTAAAAAACAAAACAAAAATACCCTTATTCACATTGAAATAAGGTCGCTTTTCTTTGACAAGCAAAAGTGACCCTTATTCTCACTAGCATAAGGTCCACATTGATCACCATTGTCACAGAAACAGCTCAGAGAGACCGATAAAAGGCAAAAAAATTACGACCAGCAAAAAATTTAAAACCCTCATATCTCAGAAACGGTTGGAGTTAGCGCATTTCTGACAAAAAATTTGCGCCCCTGCCCTCGCCACTTCATCCAGGAGAACAAGATAGGATTTACCCCCCTCCCCTTAACCGTTTACCTCTCCCCGCAAAAAAAATTTTCATTCTAAAAATACCAACATGGAAATCGAAAACACGTGCAATAAACCTCCCCCCCCCGCCCCCCTGCCCCTCACCACTCAGATTCCACAGAATTCAAAAACCTTATTAAAAACAAAACAAAAATACCCTTATTCATATTGAAATAAGGTCGCTTTTCTCTGACAAGCAAAAGTGACCCTTATTCTCATTAGCATAAGGTCCACATTGATGGACAGTGGGGAGCGTGAGGTTTTTTCGTTACGGAATTTCTGCATTTGGTCCCCGCGCTCAAGGCCTGCGATAAAAGCTATGCAATAGCTTGAAAAGCTTATTGCGCATCAAAAAAATCGTCCACATCGATGTCAATGGGAAACGTGCCCAGAACGCTTCCCATTGACATCGATGTCCCCTTTAATCAGCATTGCCACGTTGAATGGCAATGCTGATTCTCTGGCTAAAGAAAAGGCCAGCCCTCTGGTTACGCGAACAGTCGACTAACCGTTTACTTATGTCTCGAAACACTCGGTGAGCACTCGGACCCCATGGACCTAATGTCTCAACCCCAAACGGCTCAAACATATAACTGCCAATAAGGTTGTTATATTTGCGCCGTTTGAGGTTTTCTGCACCAGCAGCAGCCGCCCCAGCACAGCCCGCCGTGCTAAGAAGATGGGATGGCGCAAGGGTATCGACACATGTTGCATCCCACACCAAAGGCCTACCCAACTTCAATGGCATTATGGTCATCCCGTCCGGTCTCTTCCCATCGTCGCGCGCCAAGCCATTGGGTTCTAAAACAGCTGGCACCCCGGCGGTGACAAGAGCTCGACGTATGATGTGATATGACAAAAAATTGAATACATATGACATCCACCAAACCGCATTGGGTTCGCGTGGTAGTTACGGCCCATTCTCTCGCACAGAGAGGAGGGCTGTTTCCCAGCATTGGGAACATAAAAAAGGATGATGATAATTATAATAATTTAAATTAAGCACCTGATTAACAGGTGCTAAACAGTTCAGAGATTTTTGTGAATAAGCTTTTTGCAGCGACATCATGATTTGGTTCTAGATTTTATACAAGAGACTTATTTATCTCTTGCTTTTTCAAATCAAAACAAGGATATACGAGTATTAAAACAAGTTTCAATTTGATTATAGATCATACTGTAATCAACTTCTCTTCATACTAATTAGCGTCTTAAGAGCTTTCATAAACAGGGCTAATAAAGTCTTCGATAATAAGCACTATCCATCGATGCGACCTAAGAGATTGACATCCTCTTCCGAGCACAGGTAAATGGGTTTTAGAGTGCTGCGTAAACATTCACTTATAGTCTATACAGTGCGGTTGACTCGTTCAATTATATTGCATGCCTGTGTGCTGGACCAGATAACACTAACCAATTAAACTAGGCATCCATCCATTATTCCAAAACAATTAAATGACAAATGATTTACATGTCAATCATATTTTTTAGGGTTCCGTACCCAAAGGGTAAAAACGGGACCCTATTACTGAGACTCCGCGGTCCGTCTGTCTGTTTGTCTGTCTGTCTTTCACCAGGCTGTATCTCATGAACCGTGATAGCTAGACAGTTGAAATTTTCACAGATGATGTATATCTATTGCCGCTATAACAACAAATACTAAAAACAGGATAAAATTAATATTTAAGCATGGGCATCCCATACAAAAAACGTAATATTTTTGACGTTTTTTGCGATAATGGTACGGAACCATTCGTGTGCGAGTCCGACTCGCACTTGTTTAAACTAGATGAGGTCGCAGTTTCTTATTTGACTATTCTGAGAAGAAAGGCCGAAACAAACTAAGAGGTCACAGTCTCTTTTAAAGTTCAGACAAAATCTTGGTTAGATCATGTGATGACCATGTAGACTGATGTCTGAAATGGTCTTTTGAGGTAAGAACCAGCCAGATTGAGTGGACCTGTCCAGTGAGTGCACGCATTTGTCAATAACCGTGCAGCTCAACTCAGAATTTAAGGAGCTCAACGATTCTACGAACAATACCAATGAAACGACATTCGAGTAGGCCGCTTAAACTACTCAAACTGCCAGAGCATGATTAAAAACCAACTAAGAAAAACAAAAAAAAAATGTCTTCACATTCAAAATAATTAAAATAAAATAATAATACTTTAAAAAGTAAATTTTCTTGTCATTGCAAGAAAGCCAAAAATTTGCCGCCATTAATTGGAGCAGTTCAATCCCAAGCCTTTTGGTCCTCAACGTAATCTTTAATGGCATTAAGCGCTTTCTGGCACAACTTACGTTTAATAAACGATAAGAATTTATTAAGGCTTAGATCTTGTTCGTGGCTTGGAAGCTTATTATAAAAGCGTACACATTCACATCCGAGCCACCTATTTTCTTGAGCCTTGTTGTAGGTACTACAAATTTCTGATTTACAAATTAGATTCCAAATATCCAGTTACAGAACGTCAGTTGATATTCGTAATTCAGTTATCGGTGTTCCACATCACTGCTGTGCACTACACTACACGAACGGACAGAAATCATTGCCTGCCATTTGCACCAGTCAATGCAATGAAATTGTCAAAAAAAAAATCATTTGGTTATTCAGAGAGCGAGAAACGAATGGCCACCCAGTTATTGTCGGCTTCCATACAGCCTCCAAATGGACAGCGCTCGTTCAATTTCGATACTTTTACAACACAATGGACGGGAGTAAGTCGTGTTCACTCACCTGTCAAATTAAAAAAGCACTTGCACATTCAAAATAAACTATAGGGCACGAGTCGTGGATATTCAGAACATGGAAATATAGCTGGGATACATGTGTGTAGATTTCTATTTCGTTTGCCCTTACAGTAACAAGTTATTTTCTTATATATATAAAAACCACATAGTATAAAATAATTAAATTAAAATAACCATATATATACACACACACCTAAATAAAAAATAAACCACGGACGCGTATAAAACTGGCAGGGGACATGGGCGTCAAAAAAATCGTCCATATCGCTGGCAGCATGAAAAGAGCCCAGAACGCTGGCAGCATTGCCACGTTGGATGGCAATGGCTCTGGCCGAAGAAATGCCCAGCCCGCCGTTATAAGAAGATGGGCTGGCGTAAGGGTGTCCACACATTTTGCGTCCCACAACAACGGCCTACCAAGGTGGTTTGTGGTGTTTGTGGGCCAAGGCATTATGGTCACCCCGTCTGGTTTCTGGTCTCAACTAACAAGTTGCACAAGATTTAATTGCCTGATATCCGACGCTGTCCGGTGTTCTGTGTCATGACGTGTGCTCGTTGTACTCGGGTGTTTTCTTGCTGTGTGACGTGTGCTCGTTGTACTGGGGAGTTCTCTAGCTGTGTGACGTGTGCTCGTTGTACTCGGGTGTTCTCTAGCTGTGTGACGTGTGCTCGTTGCTCTCGGGTGTACTCTTGCTGTGTGACGTGTGCTCGTTGTACTCGTGTGTTCTCTTGCTGTGTGACGTGTGCTCGTTGTACTTGGGTGTAATCTTGCTGTGTGACGTGTGCTCGTTGTACTCGCGTGTTCTCTTGCTGTGTGACGTGTGCTCGTTGTACTCGTGTGTTTTCTTGCTGTGTGACGTGTGCTCGTTGTACTCGGGTATTCTTTTGCTGTGTGACGTGTGCTCGTTGTACTTGTGTGTTTTCTTGCTGTGTGACGTGTGCTCGTTGTACTTGGGTGTTCTCTTGCTGTGTGACGTGTGCTCGTTGTACTCGGGTGTTCTCTTGATGTGTGATGATCGCCGCACATTTTGCAGGTTTCGTCGACAACGAACCAATTTCATCACGGTTCGTCATCTCGAAACCCGAATTATATGCGGATTCTTCTTAGGAATTCTTCTGTTTTTCTTCGTTCTTCAATAAAAGTCCTACTTATTTTAAAGCTTTGAAAATTACAGCTTTTCACCCTCATAGGACTTCTTAGTGAGAAGAAAATGATGATTGCTTTTCTAGGAAAGCAAAACTTACCATGAATTTAATTAACAAATGGATGGCAATTAATTAATTAGGCAGTGCCCTCGCTTAGTAAACAAACGACTTGGACTGTCTTACGACCACCGCGTTATAAATGGTGGTTTATTTTAAAACTCATTTACTTTTAAATCTTTTGAACTTTGAGATAGACAAAAGGGTGGAAAGCATTTTAGAACAAAACTACAATTCAATTACACACATTCAAAGCTGTTGGTGACATTACAATCACTAAATTTAAGAAATAAAAATTAAGAACATAATTAAAAGAACACACAAACACACTCAGAATTAATCAAAAAGAACTAGGTTCTTATAGTTTTTGTACAAAAAAAGAAATACACATTACGCATCTGTATCACTTAATATTAAGCTGTCATGTAACCAACACTCAGAAAAAGGCGCTAATAATAAGTAGGGCAGTAACAATTAGTTGAACAAAGAGTTTGTCTCCCCTATCGTCCGTCTGTCGTACAAGATTAACGGACGTTTAAGCATTTCCTCCGCAACAGATGACCAATTGTTCGTTCTCCCATAACGGCAGCTAAAAGTTTTCCCATTTATTCAGTGCTCATACGTCAAGAGGCGCGGTGCGACGCGTCGGCGCGAGGGGGCGCGGGAGGCGTCGCGCGGCCCGACGCGTTCCGGCGCGATAAGGCGTCGCTATTGTCGCAGCGTCGGCGCACGTTTCCTCCGCTGCCGTCGAGCCTACCGCATTGTTCCCCTCGTAATGAACAAACTTATTCCCAAGCCTAATGCTGCAAAAGCGCTGCCGACTCCCAAATTCGCTCAGTTTCACGTTATCTCGCAATTGTCAAGTTGTACCTTTACACTGTACATTACACGCATCGCGACAATGTCTCCATAATAGTCCGAAACCCAGCGGCCTACTTTTGTTTGAATAGTGTTAGAGGAGTATTGGATGTGTACTCACATTAGCACAACTTGAGAGGGGTTGTTTGACGAGACCCGAGTCTATCAAGATTGAAATTCAGTTAAGTACTTATAAAGTGTAATTGATGTCACTTTATGTTGGTTATGGAGAATGTATTATCATTGGTGATTCTACAGCTTGTACTGTGCCTGTACATCTGTTCATTTTGCCTGACATTGTGCAAAAGCATTTTGAAAAATCTTTTGAAGTAAACCACACATAAATTGCCTTTAGAACACTCGAAAAGTACACAAAGCTAGACACTTCAAGTGGTTAAACTTTTAGTAACAGTGAGTAACTTCTGAAAAGCGGGTTTGATAAATGATCCATTCCTTATGATCCCTTATTGTGTAATCGACTACAACTTCATTATTTAGCAATATCCGCTAAAGGTTAATTGATCATCTTATATTTCAGTAAACAATCTGTTCAAGATCCAATAGAAAGCTTCTTTACCGAGCGGGTTCTATTTGTGTATTTATTTCTGCATTTGAAAGCTTCAATATCAAAGACGGGTGTACGAGCAAACAATTACGTGTATATTTTTATTAATGGTCGTGCAAGGTCTCCGTGGAGGCTCTATTATCCGCCAGACGCCCGTAAGATACAGCTTCCCCTTCGCCCCTCTCTCAGCCTACGTATTATGCATTCTCCGTGGCGCCAAAATTTCTTATTCATTCGAATACATTCAAAAATGTCCCATAGAAGTAGCTCCATTTTCAATGACGAAAAAATTCGAGACGAGCGGCAATAGCTCTGAAGGGAGAAAATCGTATTTCGATCGAAAAGAGGGGCAAATCTTTTATGTAATATGAGATTGTCATCGCGATTATTACAGGCAAATAGAATACGCCGGATCAGTAAGTAGGTTATCTGCTTGCTTCCTTTGGCCGGAATCACTTTATTGGATGTTGTCGGGTGCTCACTTTATTTTTGCGATTGTCACCTCTAAGTAACTAGGAAGAAATGTTCTCGTCGTAAAATGAGTACAATTTGAATTCCACGTGGGGAAACGGTTTAAAGCAGTTGGGGGAAAGGCGTTAAGGTAATGATTCGGATAATTTATTACATTTATATGGCAAACTCACTTTACTTTGTGTTTTATTCAGCTAAATAAATGTATCTACAACATTTCTGTTGGGTAAAAGTATATATTTCCAAAAGTACAGTAGCTAAATAGGTGAATGAACTATTGCGCTTTCTTTTTTCTTTTACAAGAATCAAAACTTTTATCGTTCGCGGAGTGACATCAATTTGTGAGAAAATGCTTTTCCGTCGCCGGTGAGTCGAATTACTCCCAAACAAATGCCTGTCGCGGGGTTGTTATCTTGTAAGTTTACAAGAAAAGTGTGTGCCGTGGAGGAAAAGTTTCCACTACGAGTTGATTTTGTAAAATCGTTTCGCTGTAAGAATTTTCCGATAAAGTGAGATTGACGACAGAAGCGTAACTCGTAACGATATGTGAAACACGTATTTGCAAGTCTTTTATGCATCGAATCTTTAATTGCAACGTGTTGAAGGCGACAGTCGCACGGCGTCGGAGTCGCGTCGCTGCACCTTGCGTTAAGGCAGCGAGTACGGGGGCAGATGTGCGGAAAAATCACAGATTATTAGCTGGCTCATACGGAAGCGGTGCCAACGACATATTCATATTTAAATGTCACGTTGCGAATGCAGCCCCGGAGAGTTAACTCATGTGTGCCCGACGACGCGGTTCCCTTAACTAGGATAAAATGTGTCGTGCTAAAGAATTACATCGTTGTTTTTGTACGGCTTCAAGAGTCTCCAGCACGACGCGAGCAGCTGAAATTAATTTTACCTTTTATATGAAACAACGTATTTTAGAGGATTAGGAGCTGAGATCACGTGGAAAATTATTAGTTTTCTTGTAGAAATATTGTACTTTTAGCTCTCATATCCGCTGTGGCTAGATTTTGTGATACTACGGTACATGAAACCTTATTGAAAGAGAGAGAGATCAAATTTTTATTAGCTCTTTGAAAATTACCTTTTCTACCAACCAGGTACGACAGGAGAGATAGTCCGTCCTTAATATAGAAAGGAAGACTTACAAAGAGTAAATTGAATGAAATTTTTATTCTCGGTAAAATAAATATTAAAAATTGGAGGTAGCTATTTGGTATATAGGCGCCGAGATGTAAGTAAATTTACGTTCCAGAGAAAAATTGTGTTCGCAAAACTTAATTTGGCGCGAGGGGCAAATGTTGCCCCGTGTTTTGCTAGACAACCCCAGACTAGACGATCATTATTAGATGTACTTTTAACACTTGGAATGAAACATAAACCTTCATTCTAAAATTGAAAAAGAATAGTTCATCTAATGTATAAATCATTGTATTCTTGATCTAATTTATAGATTGGCTATTTAAGGTTCCCCTAGTCGACGGCACGAACTATTTTGTGCGCGAGTTTAAAATGCATGCTACGAGTATCTCATCCGACAATACGTGCGAAAGAGATAGATGCTGTGATGAGCAGTAAGAAGCTAGTTCGCGTACCAATTAGCACTTTTGCAATTTTTTTTCGAAAGACGAAAACGTGCGCGCTAAATTTTATAAACAGACCTTTGAGAGTCTAGATACTCGTATCATGAAAAAACGACTCAATCTATATTTTCAAAATAAAATAATTTGCATTGTTGAATTACTAATCTATCCCTGTATGGAGGCCGTTTTCCAATTTTCCTTCTTTTTATGATATTTATTTCCGCCCAAAGATACGTTAAAATTAGTGTTGAAATATGGAACTTTCGACGCTCATAACTTTAAAATATTTTTTTATTTTCTTTTTTGTTTCCATACAGGTCTAGATAATGATGAGACAAATTGATATCATTTTTTATTTTGACGTACATATACATCGTCAAACAGTGGAGTAATCGCCAGACTACGTTTGTATGGTAGAATGATCGACTAGTGTAACCTTAAACAAATACCTAGGTATAGTTTAAACTACGAACTTGTAACAACAATTCTTCGAATCAATTACTCGAAACGTTATTTAAAGGCATAAAATGTACAAATAGGCATTATTAATTCACAAAACAGAGGTTTTAAAACAAACAAGAACATTTTAGAAGTTCCACAATAGACTTCAGAAGCCTTAACCACAATGAAAATAATAGCCAACAGAGTGCTTTGCCGATAGACAATCAGAACGAGTTACAGAATTACAAAGAATAGAGGATCCTCTCTTAAATTTCCGAAGTACAATACAAAGGGATAAAAATTTTGGTTGCAATTTTGCGGAGAGTCAGAGACTCAATCCCGCGCCGCTCCGGGGAGCTAAACCGAATTTATGGTTGGAAAATTAAACTTAAATTGGATATTGCTGGGTTATTTTTAAGCATTTGCATTTAGTTATTCATTAGGGTTATAATAATATTGCAGTTGCTTGATTGCTTGGATGATTGCTTGGTTTTTATCTGAGCCTAGCTTCTGCCAGCGACTTCGCCCGCGTGAATGTCGAAAATTATCCCAAGGGAACATATTCCCGGGATAAAAAGTACCCTATGTGCTATTCCAGATAATCTCAATCAATCAATCAATCAGTCTTTATTTGTAAACATAAGTAGGTTACAGCAGTGTGCAAGATGTTACAATAATACGAGTTTCTATATGTTTTGCCATGTGGCGTACAAATATACATTTATGTGAGCCTTTTGCCTATCTATCTCCCTACTAAATTTCATCCAGATCCATCCAGCCTTTTGAGCGTGAAGAAGTAACATACATAAAAACACACACACTCACAAACTTTCTAATATTTATTTATTCAGGATTTATTATTAGATATATTAGTGTGATAAAATGTCGTAACCGGTGATTTTCATTACTAGAAATAGCAAAACATGGCAATACATTTTGACATTTTATTTACGAAATATTTAAACTGCAAATAAATCAGGGTACGCATTATATTCCTTACATGTGACGCATTTTTGTCAACAGTTACTTTGATATCAACCATGTAGCTTTTGCCGATTCCAGGAACTTTCTGATCCACGTAATATATTATGCAGAGGAGAAAAACTTAGTCAGAATATGATCATTTTATAGGATGTTAGTGATGTACTAGTGAATAAAATAGTCATTCATCGAGTGTATATGAAAGCGTGTGTGCACTCGGCTTAATTGTGGTTGTGCGAACCGGCAGTACCACTGCCATGTGTATGTGGTACTATGCTGTGACAACGGCAGAGGCTTTTCTGCTCACTGGTTGCACTACTGTGTTATCAACATCATTTTTAACCGACTTCCCAAAAAGGAGGAGGTTCTATGTTCGACTTCATGTTTGTTTTTTTTGTTTTTTTTTTTTGTGTATTTTCTCCGATTACTCCGTCAATTGTGGACCGATTTTGAAAATTCTTTTTTTGTTTGAAAAAGTATGTTCCGAAATTGGTCCCATTTTAATTTGGTGAAGATCTGATGAAGAACTTCGGAGATATACAACAGAACTCTTCAATAAATAACGGCAAATCTCTCGGGATTGCTGCAATCGCATGTCTGTTTGTTGTTTATAACATTTCATAACATAACATCACGCCAGTTCGCTCTTAAGGGGTAAGCAGATCTCTCATTTCACCGGTTATGTTCAAGTTTCATGAAATCAATTCTGGCGAAATAGTTCCCTTACTAAATTGCCTATTAGGTACGTACAACTAAAAAGTGAAAAATAAAAAACTTTTTGCAAAAAAAATACTACCGACTTCCAAATACAAAACTACAAAGTGAAAAATAACTTAATTTTTTGAAGTCGGTGTCCATAACGCAAAAAAATGGTACCTACGAAAGACACCGACTTCAAAAAATTAAGTTATTTTTCACTTTGTAGTTTTGTATTTGGAAGTCGGTAGTATTTTTTTTACATTTTCCTTTGTATATCTGGGAGTGAAAAAAAAATATGACATACAAACTTAGTGTTTTGTATATATAAATAAATAAACTCGTAATTACGTCGCTAAAATTCTGGCCCATTTAATAACAACGGTAAAAAAGTTCGTCTAACTTTCGTAAGCAAAGAGCATTCCTAAGTATGTAGTTCAACAACTGTGAAAATTTTGCAAAAAGTGCGGGCGAAGGAAAAAGAAGAAAAACTGTTGAGATTACTTTTGTACAGCGTGTTGACATAGCAAGCTTTTATCACCCTTTTTATGGGGGAGAAATCCCTGACACATATTTAAATAGGCAAACAATACCGCGGCGAACAAACAGAAATAGACATTGAAAAGTGGTATTTTGTCTAAAGAAAAATATATCTTTTCTGCCGTGAAATTATTTGATTTAGTTATATTTTCTTCAAAGAATATTATATTCCTCAGACACCTTGATATGGATCTTGTTTATTGAAACACATTTGATGTTATGTTTTATAGTCGAACATTTCAGAAATCTTCGAGGTAGGATCGCGCATAAAATATACTGACACCCCGTCCCATAGACGACTCAATTATAAGATGTGTGTCTGAGGCTCATGAAGGGGTCCCGCTCACTCAAATGTAATCACTTCCCCAAATTATAAATACCGCTTAAGCTTCAGATTACACGAATGATTTTCGTTAAACAACCTTAGGACAAATCACGAGTAACCAGAGAAGAGGAAATGACACGCCATATTTTAAGTATCGGAGGAAAGTCGACACGAAGGAGACACCTGGAGGAGGAGACAGGTGCAACTCCCCTGTTCCGCCTTCCTTCGCCCTCTTTATTGATATTACGGTCGGCGCATTAACCACTCCACGCGTTATGTATTGGCTTTCACACGAAGGCGCTACAATAAAACTAGATCGTGCGTTGAAATAAACGAGGTGGAGACCTGTCAGCACTCACAACACATCTATTGTGATTTCATTTTAAAGACCAACGTTATAAGCGAACAGAAGCTCCCGAACAACCCGTTGTCACTCTATTGAGTTTGTATTAAAGTGTATCGAGTTGCATCCAATAAAACTGTAATAATATTGCTTATTGTTTCGCTTCAATAACTCGCGCTCAAGTGGAAATAGGAAGCAATTGGCAGAAATGTAAAAAGGTAAACAGATACTTCGTAAAGATACACAAATTGACGGAAAATCTGAAACGGACAGTCTTGGATTAGTGTTGTGCGGGATATGAATAATAAAAAGATTTCAAGTCGATATTCAAAGTGTGGTGTGAGGTCGCGAGCCGGTCCGCCGGCCGCACAAGCCGGAGCGTCGCCGGACCGCAATAATGAGAGAGAGCCGCTCCATTACGGATAAGAGAGCTTATATTTCCACGGTACGGTCGCCGCGACGATTGCCGTCTGTAATTGTATCCGGTTCGTCTGCAACTTACAAATACGCAGCTCTTAGCTCCAGCTTTTCGTTACCTTTGCGGTAGTTTCAAACCGGAAGCTATAATTTCGTTTAGCGATTTAACTCTCATGGCTGTAGTGGACGCTCTGTCATTTGCCGAATAATTGCAGTCTTTGACTTCAATGTCAATTAGTTGTAAGTGGGAGACTACAATCTACCTGTTGAGTAGTTCCATGTTGAATTAAGTGGCAGTCTGGAGCGGGACTATTTCCTTGGATTGCAAGTTGGCCGTCCACCAGGGATAAAAGTTTCCACCTAGATGGCTTCGTCTGGCCGCGCACACCACAACATCTGACAAACTTAGGAACACTTTAATTAGCATCTCCTTTTCTTACGTTAAGTTATTCGTTTGATACCTATGTACTTACAAGTTGGAAAGGAATTTTTTCCTTCCGAACTTAAGTTGTCAATTTTTTAAATACTCAAAGTTCGCAAGAGGAAGTATGCGAAACATTTAGATCTTTGATTAAATAACAAAGCAGAAAGTTTGAAAGGGACCAGCTAATCAATTTGAGAGTTACAACAAAGTAGGTATTAATGATGTTATTTTATCCTGTTGGAAGTTGATTAATTTAGGTTGCGTAAAATTTGACCCAAATTTTAATTTCCCGGTATAAAAACGATCTTTAGTCTTTTACACGGGATTTTTAGAAGTTTATTGTCTGTACCAACAACTTCTAGGAATAAAGTTCGTACACACTTGATTCAAATCAGCTTACGACCAAATCGCAACACAAAAGCCTTTACCTGTAAATCCGCCCAATAACGTTGATAAGCGGAAAGTTAAAAAATAAGTTGCGAGCAGATATTATTAAGTTGAGCGCCGTCTACAAGCTATTCGGGATTTCCCTGTAAAGCCGTTCTCAATAGATGGCGTCGGGTAATAAGCTCACCGATGGGCTATTACGAGGCTGCGAGAGAAATTCGTATCGCACGGAGCCTACGGGGTATCAGTGGCGTAGCGTGCAACTTTTATGGAGCAGGGGCGGATTGAACCGTGGAAGCCGGTCACAATCGAAATCGATTAGAAACAGCCATGGACCGACTGTCCGCAAATTACAACAATTGTTCGCGGCGCACATACTGCGCTACACTGCAATTTTATCTAAAATTTGTGCGCTATATGCGACGTGTTATTATTTTTTACTACCGAACACCTGTCTAACACCTTTTTTATTACCTGCTGGTTCAACTAAGTCCTTGTATTGTGTCTGTGGTTTTTCAAGCGGTTAGAGGTTCTAAATCAACAATCCCCTTTTCTTCAGCAGGATAAACACGACTTGGCTAATGGTGCGTTGTTATTTCAAGGTTCCGGCTGCGGGTTTGGTATTTCTTACCTGATCTCTCTGTTCTTCAGTAATTTTGGTTGAAAGCTTTAGAAACCCAAAGACTTGCAATGAGTGCCAATGGGTTCGACAAATATTTTGGGCCTTTATTACATTACTTGTATGAAAATGATTATGCTGTATTTTTATTTATTTTGGCTACATGCCAAAATAAATAAAAATACAAAATAATTAAAGATACCTCTTTCTCTTTTTTCCTATTCTGTTTTTAATAATACAAATTGCCCGCACACTGCCTGTACACTTTGTCACCGCAACCACGATATTTATGCTGTGGCCAGCTTTAATACTGGTTAGTGTATGTCAAATAAATTAACACTGAATTTCAACCTAGCCAATCAAATAACACAATGAACAAAGCGTGGGCTGTCACCGCGTTATCCTGCTCTTAAATGAGCTGCCTGAGATTGCTATAATGTCGCCAAATTTAATTGAATAAGGCTCGCTTACATTTTACGACACGGCGACGCGGCGAGCTAAAGCCGCGGCATTAATCTCCTAGGTAAAATCAATTGCCAAAAATTGTATTTACACAGACGTTAGCCGTTCTATTTAAAGCCTTACCAGGCAGGGTTAGGTTATCTTTTCGCATGACCGGCATGTACGGAAGGAGAATCATATCAAAGTAAATTATTTTCTCGTTTACCGTCATTTATGAAAGTGCACATCTCTCTCGTATAGTTCGAGCTCGGAGATGGATTTTAGGTGGTTTACTGAAGGTTCATTTCAGTATGACTGGATATGAAGCAGACTTTTTATTGAGAAATTTATAGAGCCACGTTTAAGAGCGTCACCGTGCGGGCCGGAGCCGGGCCGCAGCCGCCACGCCGCGGCTGTGAAGACATCTCACTGCCCCTTTATTGCTTGCCTCAAATTAATGTCTCGACCTCAACGAAGGATTTTCTACTTTGTGGAAACGTTTAACGGATTTTATTACGCAAATATTTTATGAAAAAAGGAAACAAGTATTTATTTTGATAAATCTTTTGGATAATCCGAACACCCACAGACTAGATTATGATAAAATTGTTTTAGTAAAATAATTAAAATGGTGAGCTCGTAAAATACGTGACGTATGTTGTAAAATTTTCATTGGCGTATGAGTTTTATGACTGGAAAGTTGTTGAGCGTATGTGGTTATCCTGATGTTGGCTTGATACTAAAGGGATAGTTTGTCAACGTATTGTTCGTATGATGGGCCGTAAGTACCTACAGAGGTGGGCGGGGTGCGTGTAATTTTCAGATTAGTTTGTTCAGCAAGCTAGGCTACGGCGTGCCGCAAATATGTGGCCAATAATAACGTCAGGCCGGCCGTGCGTAGCGGCCGTGCCCTGAGCCACTGACGCGCCTGAAGCCGACGAGTGCCGACCGACGCTAACGAATTCTTCTGCTAAATTGACGTAATAATTTCTGAAGCAATTAATTAGATTAAAAGAGGTGGACATACGATACGTCAATTTAGCAGAAGAAATACGATAGAGTTTGTTTGGCACTTATAGCCTTTGTGTTGGTTTTTTGAGACAGATTTTTTTTTGTATGAACAGGAGTGTTATTTTTCTGAAATTTATATTTTTTGTAGTTGTTATAAGGAACGTCCTCACTGAGAGCATTCACGTGTAATGAGCATTCGACGTCGAATATTCGAGTGGTGTGGACGATGAGCCGAGTGTTACAAAGCATACATGCAAGCGCGAACTTCGGCCGGTGTGGACGTCGCAAAGATTTTCGGCTCGCATTCGAATGTTCACGCAAATAAAACGCTCGAAAGCTAGTACTCAGATAATCAATGTCAAAGAAATCAATGTGTATTTATGTAGGAATATTACTGCCCACTTGTAAAGCAAGGAACTGTTTCTTGATCTTAAGAGTTTGTGATCTTCTTGGTCAATCGTATTATCGAATGAATGACATTTAACGAGATCGTATTCGAATGCTCCACGCTCGCAAGGGAATGTTTTGCTCGAAAGTGAATGCTGGGCTCGCTGGGAAGCATTTGTTGCTCGCCTACGATTGCTTGTTTACAAATGCTCCCAGTGAGGACGCTCCTATAGAGAATTAGTTTTGTTCGACCACTAATGCATTTATCCTATCAACTTTATCTATGCCTGAGAAGAAGAAGAAGAATATAATTGTTCACACCGCAAACCTATTGATTTCTCAGTAGGCGGAAGCTCAAACAAAGGACAGTATAAAATCAAACCGTTCCTAATATATTTCTTGAAAAATAAATAGGTGCTCAGCCAGATGTTTATTATCAGTTTCGATGGCAATAAATAAACTCGTATTATATTGTTGAGCGGACGATCTCGTGGCTCCATAAATCATTTTTATTGTGCTGTCGAAGGGTCCTTGGTAATGGCGGAGTTCGACGCTAAATTGGGTCGACTCTTACAGTAAATAGATAATGCTTTACACTACAGAGCATTAACAGGCAACATGACGAGGGGCTTTTTTGGTTAAATTTTAAGCGTAATATAAGCAGATTCTATTGTCCGGATATTCGTATGAAAATATTTTGTGCAATTTAAATTATCAGCAACGTCAACAATAAATTATCTTTTTTTATTATTGATAGGCTCGCGCTTGACCACTATCTCACCTGATGGTAAGCGATGAGAACGTGATGTATCATAATCGTAGACTCCGTAGATATGAATATAAAAGATATAAAAATCTCATTTATCAGTAACCGTTTAAAAAATTACAGTAGGTAATTCATCCACCAAAAACTACAGTAGGTACTTCATCCACCAAAAATTACAGTAGGTACTTCATCCACCAAAAATTACAGTAGGTACTTCATCCACCAAAAATTACAGTAGGTACTTCATCCACCAAAAAATACAGTAGGTACTTCATCCACCAAAAAATACAGTAGGTACTTCATCCACCAAAAATTACAGTAGGTACTTCATCCACCAAAAATTACAGTAGGTACTTCATCCACCAAAAATTACAGTAGGTACTTCATCCACCAAAAATTACAGTAGGTACTTCATCCACCAAAAATTACAGTAGGTACTTCATCCACCAAAAATTACAGTAGGTACTTCATCCACCAAAAATTACAGTAGGTACTTCATCCACCAAAAATTACAGTAGATAAGAAAACACACCAGGGATCAACACAGCAAGCTATGGACTGATCATAGCGAGTTTAGACAGGCCAAGGAGACACTACCATACATCGACGGCCGTTTCACGAACAAGGCATTACGACTGACTAAGCCACAGTTGCGTGCAGTCACAGCCGTAACTACTGGTCACGGGACCTTTAATAAGCACCTTTTTTAATAGGAATCACGGACATACCCCTATTAGTCTACTGAGATTTTCTATAGTGGCCACCTTTACCAACATTACGTTATATAAGGCGGCACACTATACCAGGCAACCCCTTACGAGGTGTCTGGGACCATCTTCGGTAGGTCACGCCTCCGAGAGCACTCGCCCCTGGTACTCAAGAGAAAATGTGAGTCGCATCGTGATTACTCACTACCATTTGTCCAGAATGGTACCGGAGCAATAAAGCCGCTCACCACACGCACCCCAGCACGCCAGGACTAGTGCAAGCACCGGCACCAGCGCAGTTGGTGCTAGCGGATTCAATCCCCGTTAAGGACGCCAGAGAAGCTGGCTCCCATTTCTCCAGAATGGTCCCGGAGCTGTAAGCACGCTCACCTCTCGAATACAAATCATCGCATCTACCCAATGCCTACAGCTGGGTTGCCGGAAAACTAATCCAACGGGTAGTCCTCTACTTTCTATCCAGGAAAGTGCCGGAGATGCAGCTCGCTCACAGGAGCTCATTTGCTTGAGGGTTACTCACGGACCCCGCGTCTGACCACCAGGTGGCCCTTTGCCTTGGGCCGGTAACTTCAGACACTTGTTGCGCGCGAGGAATGACGCTCGACCCACACATAGCCGAGCAGACAACATGCCACTCCTCTGCAACCACCACATAGACCACCGCGAGTCCAACCTCAATGTCAGGTCCAAACAGCCGGACCCGTAGTTACAGCTGCGAGAGCCCCATCTGTTGGGGTCGTACAGATAGGAATCACGGACAGTCCACTCATAGCATGCATGGTGGAGGAAGAGCAGCACACCTAAGCTGCCCTGTAATCGCTGGCTACAAGGCCAAATATTTCGGCGACCCAGGTACCTTGCAGGAGATAGTCGGCAACACCAAGGCGCTGCTGGCCTTTCTCGAGGAGCTGGGGTGGATCGAATGATGTAACTGAATCCCACACATACGCAAAATACGCGCTCAGTCGTGGAGTTGCGGCAACAGCCCATCGAAACTAAACTAAACTAAACTTCATCCACCACACCCATTTATTGCATCAGGAAGTCAATTCAGGTCATAGTAACAAATCACATACGCTACAAATTTTATGAACCAAATCGATATAAAATTCGATCTATAGTCTATAACAAACTACTATTTGCGGTTCACTAGCTCTACACAATTAAAATCAGTTCACAATGTAAGAAAGAATGTTCATATTGAGGCGCGTGCGCCGGTCCCGCCCGGAAACAATGAAAGCTTTGACGTTACTTCCGGTAGTTGCGTCGCGCGCTATCCGCTACGCCTCATTTCATCTTTCTCCTTCACAGTGCACATCGAAGAACTTTATAGAACGGGGGCCGTATATTATGTAAATAGCGATGCATTCGACATAGTTACACATATGATGGAGAAGGAGTGGTTAGTAAATTTTGAAATTGTGTTTGAAATATTATTTTGAAAAGTTGTATAGTGTCATTTAGGCAATGAAAATTTTTATTTGTCTTAATTGTCAGTAGTTAGCCGGCTACTGATAATAAAGAAGTAGCTGGGCGCGAAAAAGCTCTGCTCGGGTGAAAATAGAGAAAACGACGTTTTCTAAAAATGAAACCTAGCTAGATCGATATAATATCGTCCCCGAAATCCACTGAATATTAAATTTCATGAAAATCGTTGGAGTTGGGTCCGAGATTCAGATTATTATATATATACAAGAATTGCTCGTTTAAAGTAGGTATTAGATAAAGACGAAGTGCTGCAGAGATCTCAATTAAATTGGAGAAAGACAAAAACCAAACTGACTAGGAAAGAAGAAGTACGGAAAGAAGACATGTTGTGGCAACCCAAAATAAATTAATTGAAGACAAGAGAATGATTACATGCTCATTTTAATTTTTTATCAATATCGAAGTTTCAATCTTATAAATAAAGCTTGCAAATATTTTTTGAAAGCTTTATTTATAAGAAAAACCGGATTATTCGGTTTAGGACAGATTCTGGTTTGGGCAGATTCTTTTTACGACAGATGCTTTTCTTGGCAGTTTCGTTATACGGCAGAAGTAACATGACCAACATAAACCACACAATTTAAGTAATGGTACCTATATTTAAAGAATTCCGAAAAGAATGCCGAAAAACCAACCAAGTGCGTGTTGGACTTCGCACATTACTAAAGCAAAAATCTGTTTTTATCAAATAAATGAAACCCAATGATGAATGATATTGCTATTTGTTAGTATACGTAATAATACACATTATCACCAAAATTCAAGTTCATAGGTCAAAGAGAAGTACAAAAAATCTTCGGAACAAAATTGTGTGACAGACGACGGAGAGACGGACATGTGAGTGACAGCAATACCAATCTGTCAAACCGAAGGGTCCAAACGTAGCCCCCGTATGGTCCCTTCGGATACGAAAGCCCAAAAACCTACGAGGTTTTGGACATGTAAGAGCTAAATTATCATTGCTCTAAATAAAGGCTAAAACGGTTTTTCAAAAGTGTTAAATAATAGGTAGTTTCATTTTCCTAGCCACATAGGGCCGTGAAAGATTTGATGCTCATAAAACGCTTAATGGCCGCCTGGTCGCCCCTGCTCGGTATATAAATGCATACTCGTTTAAAATATAAAACAAAGTATGTTTATATTGTTTATATTACGCTGGGAAGGAGATGTTAACGGGATGTAAGTTATCGCCGGTAAGGCTCTGGTTGTGCTACGTACAACCATTAGACGTGGTCTTATATGAATATATATGGATTTTGTAATATTCTCGCTTTCTTGGTTGAGATTGGAAAAATGCAATGTTTTTTTTATTTGAAAGGTCTCTTCTTCAGCATGTTTTCTGGTACCTTTTTCCTTCTTCTTTCGTGTCGATTAACTCAAATTATACAACCATTCAGATATTGTCCGACCAGTATATAGCTACTCGGACAGCTCTCTCATTAGCTACGTTCAAATCCCGTAAGGTGCAGGTGGTCTGGCATGAAAGGCAGACCAGGAGGTGGGCCATATCTTGCGAAGGGGCCCCACACTAGCACTGTGTTTTGGATAGGTCTATGATATTCCATTTGGCCAGGTTGTTTTTACAGCGGCCAACCTGTCCTTTTTTCCTATTTATAAAGTATACAAAACACTTAAATGGAATTGGGCAGGACATATGCTGACAAGGAAAACGGAGAGATGAACCTACTAGAACAATAACAGATTGGTACCCCAGGGATGGCAAAAGAAGTAAAGGTTGACAAATGAAAGGTTGGGAAGATGACCTCAAAAGAGATCCAGAATGGATCAGAATTGCGAGAGACAGAGAGGTAAAGACACACAGGAGATAAAAGGCTAATTTTATTTTATAATTTATATACCTATGTATTGAATTATTTATTACTTCACGCACACCAACATACAGGGGCAGATTTAATGACTTAGGCATTTTCTACCAGTCGACCTGTATCAGATTTCTGTACCTACTTCACTGTATCAGAATTCCTCAATGGGAACATTTATTAAAATGAAATAAATTGTGGTTGTATTTTAGGTGCACCGCTGTCTAACCTTTCGGGACAGATAGGCGTGATGTTCTGTTAATTTATTAATGGTAATTTCGTGCTTTAATCTAGGTTTATGATTGTGTTTTTACCCAACTGCAAGGAAAGGGTTATGTTTTTCACGCGTATCTTGTATGTTTGTTTGTATTTAATATTCTTTATTAACTCATACTTTCAAACCACTAGATGGATTTATATAAATAAGACATCGCTAGATATTAACAATGCAAATGTTCTTAAGGTACAATTCCGTGCATCGCAGCTGCGCGTGGCTGTTGCGACAATAGTCAGAGTATAAAAATGTATGGCACCGCTTCCGAAGTTTCGACAGACGCGTGCGTTAGCCGCAAGGTTAACGACAGACGTCGGCCATACATTGTCATACTCTGACTATTACCTCAAAAGCCGCGTGCGTCTGCCGCAGGCGATCGATCCCTTGCGGCTGCGATCGGCCGCGATGCACAGAATTGTACCTTTAGATGATTGAAGTTAAAAAAACAAACATGGCAGATTTTGGCCGCCATATTATGTAGATTCTAATATCTTTTTATTCCAAATCCATCGAGAGGGTGAACAAAATGAAGGGTTTTAGTGGTGATAGCAAAAATGTTTACCACTTATATGTTTAAAAGTAATTGTAATAAAAAAATATAACTAAAAAGTAATTAATAAAATAAATTAATATAATCAAAAAACCCGACTGCTTATGAAGCGAACTTAAAAGATGTAAACAAGAAGAATATCATGCTGTGCAGTCGGAGGATATATACATATGGTTTTGGTCAGCCAGATCGTGCATATTTCGTAATGTTCTACGTTCTTTTAAGTTACTATTTAAATAATTGTATAGATTCAGTGACCCACGACTCCTTTATAAATAAAACGGAATTGCCGGCAATGCACCAATAAACAAACAATACGTTATTGTTCTGGTTCGCGAAGCTCCATCAATGGAAATTGAAAAATGACCGTTGATTGATTACTATCCAATATAAAAAGAGCTCTAATATCTACCAGACCACCTTTTACTACCACCAGAACTATCTTTTGATTGTATCGAGAAGAGTAGATAAATGCATTAGAACTAAATAATATAAGTTGATAATAAAAAGCCGAGTCACCCCTTAATCCCCGCCATAGATATTAAACGACCACAATGAAGAAGATCGAGTAAATTGGGATGGGGCAGAAGGATGATAATGGTAATTTTACTTGACATTTATTCCAACCTATGTTCTCCCACTGATGGGCAAACATATCCCATATAACCTCGCACTGTTCCTTCCTGATGTATGATCTTTCCCTTTAGTGTTTACTCAAGTACGGCGAAGCAAAGGGGAGGGTTAAGTTTTTGACCGGTACGTGTGTATGTATGTATGTAAGTTTATATATGTTCATCTGTTCCCTCATTGCTTCTAAACTACTTATCATAATTTGACAAATGAGCCCCACACTATCATGTGTGGTATCATGGAACAGGGCTTTTAAAATGAAGTTAGGTTTTGGTATGTCATATTTAGTCAAGCGTACCGTTTGCGAGGTAAATCCAGTCAAAGTCATGAAAACATGTTTTTTACCCGACTTCGGTGTCGCAAAGTTCACTCTTGTAACTTGTGCATTATCTAGATACATGTAAATCAACAAATCCTACACAAGAAAATATGATGTGGTTCTGCAAAAACCCCAAAAATAATTTAAATGAAATATAAGTTCAAAAACTAAAACCTGCAAAATCACGCTCTAAAAAGTATGAAACATATTTTTATTTTAAGTTATCCTCTTCGGAATAGTTTGTACATAACAATTTCAGATGAGAATATTTTCTTGTTTCATAATTTTTAGAGCGTGATTTTTCAGTAGTCGGCTTTTAGTTTTTGACCTTATTTATTGTCTTATTAGACGTTATCATATAAAAAAACAACTGAAAGTTCCTCTTAGTTTTTAAACAGCATCAGTGTATCACTGATGCTGTTTAAAAATCAAGTAATCAAGATCAAGTAATCCCCACTTATTACGAGTCGTAAGTCATAAGTAATTTATTTCATAACAATATATACATTGTTTCGAAATTTGTAATACATAGCAATTTAAAAACACCACAAATATATTATTATAATCGAAAAAAAAATAACAATAATTTTCAATAATAATAACTCGTAATAATTTAACAGTAGAATTAAAATGTCAGAGATAAAGATTAAATAATAAAATAGATTCAAGTTTTTTAAGCTGACATGGTCACAATCATTAGAATCAATTTTTAGATCATGATCTGAGATCGTGATCATGGCGCTTGTAACGGTGCCGAAATATCGAGCTCTCAACCAAAATCAAAATATACACGGTAAATATCCCGAAACAAATACTAATTCCAAAACAGAAACAGGAAATAAAAAGTAAAATATAAAAATCATCAGGTAGTGATTATAATAGATTAACAAATAATGATAATCCGAAACAAAAAATACAAGTCAAAATTTGAGTTTGAGTTTCAGGCGACAATAGCCAATTGCATCGCATCACGAACGTGTCTCATTTAAGACAACTTTACAACGGCTACGTGTTGTTACTGAAATATCCATTTCATTTATCGAGTGGACCAATAAGCCGCTCGATATAAAACTGGTATAAAGGGAGGTTATTTGGTTCCGAGAGCAATAAAGTGGTTCCGTGAGGACAATGGATGCTGCACTTGTCGTCCCGACGGACGCTCAGTTTGGTCCACTAACTTCAAAATATTATACTTCCGATGTCTCCTTCATGTGCTATTGTTAACTGATAAAATGTCCCTTGACAATATTTTTGTCTGCGGTTTTTTTACCCGACAGTCGAAGGAGGGTAATGTGTTTATCAGTATATGTATGTATGTTTGTTCCTATGTGGCGTTCTAGAGAAAACGCGTTGGCCGATTTTGATGATTCTTACGTCAATCGATTCATCTTAACCTTGCGAGTGTCATTGGCTGAAATTGGAAAATATAAAAATGGCGGATTTTGGGCAACATACTGTTGGGGCTAATATTAAAACATTTTGTGGGGTATCAAAATAAAGGATTTTAAGAGGTGATTTAAAAAATATACAACACTTATATGTTTAAATGTACAAATAACGAAAAATAAAGTAAAATAAAAAGTTATATATAAAAAAAATATATTAAAAATATCAAAAAACCCGACTACTTAAGAAGCGAGCGAAAAGACGTAAACAAGAAGAAAGTCATGCTGTGCAGTCGGAGGATACATCTGGTTTTGGTCAGACAGCTCGCGAATATGTATCCTCCGACTATACAGCATGATTTCCTTTTTGTTTACGTCTTTTTAGTTCGCTTCGTTTTTGTTTTTTTTTAGGTGTAAGATTTCTGATTTGCGTCACATCTAGGAAACGTGTATAGCATGTCTATGATTCTAGTAGAGTTAATTAGACCCTCACTAAACCTTACTTAGAGAATCAAGTAAACAATTATTCTCACCCTGAGTGATTTCTAGGAATCTGTTCAGTAATCCACTATTACAGCATTTAATCGATACCGTACGTAAATTGTGGGCATATCGAATTTTCATTAATTGAAGTTGTATATCAAGTTAAATATGATCACAATACATTACAGGTACTCAATTCTCTTCGCAGAAAATCACCTAGTATCAAAATAGAGAGGAACTAATCCTTGAGGCTTCTAAGAAAATTGTTCACGAAAGTGCAGTAGGATTGGGTCTGCTGCGGCGGCACAAAGGGCTGGCGTGACGAGCTCGTTAGTGCAGAGGTCGGCTCGACACAATCACGCCGACCTCAACTAGGTGGCTAAGATTTCACCTAACTACCGGATAAATTCGGCTATTCCGATCCACGAAGCGAATCTTACAATATAAATGACTATATTTATCAGCCGTCTCAGTTACAATTTTAGATTAAAGTTATTCAGGTACCTATTTCAGTCGATTACGGCGAGTTTCAAGGTTTTGTGACGTAGGTTTATCTAATGATAATTTATTGATATAGATGTTTTATCAATTTGAGAACGTGACGTGGCGATTAGAGTTTGATAAGGTGCAAATCGATATATATCGAATAGATCGTTACAAGATCAAACATCAAAATTGATGATTCTTATGTGAAGCTGCAACGGCCCATTTACAATTCATTCAATTTCGTATTCAAAAACTTTTCTAACAGTGGAAGCAAACTAAATAATCAGCACTACGTGCCATTTAATGGACACAAAACCTCAGGTTGTAAAATAAAATCATATAAACGAATATTGCTCAGATAAAAACGGACAGTGCAGTATTTTTGATAAAGCAATTCCAATAAGCGCACGCACGATTACTTTTATTGAGGGGATTAAAGTGCACCGGCGGTGTAACGAAGTTCATTTATGAGTGCGGCGGCCACTGCGACGGGGAAATCTTAAAAATCCTCTAAATGTTTCTCTCAGGTCGCCTTATTAAACGATCCTAGAAGTAATTGTGGCAGACTTACAAAGTTAAGCGAGCGAGGTAAGCCTCCCGACCGTGAACGCTCATAATCGTTATTTCGTCTGCGGACTTTACAAATTGTAACCGGCCTATGTCTGTGTTATTATTAGCCCCTTTAAGTTTCAGATGCGGTTCGCTTTAATAATGTTAGTTAGCGGCGCGAAAATTAACTTTTACATTTCGTAGACCTTCGTAGCGGATTTGCTACGAAACTCGTAGCGAGATTTTAAGGAAATCTTTTTGAAGGCGATGTTTTAGTTCTTTTGCATTATCCTGATTTACAAACATATTAAGTAATTGTTTTTTTTGTGGTTTGGAAGGTTAATTATTATATTGTCTGGATAGCATGACTTTTTAAATATCTCCCACTGTTTATTAACCTTAACTTTCCTACTAAAACCCGAATCGAAAACGCTGAATCTGAATTGTTTCCCTTAATAAAATGAAATGTTTCAAAAGTTGTGATAACGCGATCGCGTTACGATACAATTACGAGTGCTAATTAATGGGGCGCGTGTATTTACGAAACTTTCATTATGTCGATCACTTGTTTGTAAAGCGGATATTTTCGCCCGTGTTCATTTTACGTGCTGAAGGTAAATAATTATCTTTACAAAGTTATTAAATATGGCTTGCTAATATGTAATATGAAGGGAAAGATGGCTCTTGTTTGTAGATTAAAATGTTAAGCAGATTTTAAGCACATTTTTAATGATATTTTTTTTTACATTTTGATCTTGATTTTCAGAAATTCATATTCATTATTAGATATTTTTTTATTTTTTTTATATATAAAAATTGTTGCCCTATGATTGGTTAGTAGATTCCTAATAACATTCTCTATGGGAAATTTGAGTTAAGAACCTGATAACCAGTATTTAAACTAATCATAAATACTCGTATATGCAGAAACTAAAGAACACTACCTGCTACGATCCTTACATACTCTTCTTAGCCGACTACCGAAGGAGGGTAATGTGTTTATCAGTCTATGTATGTATGTACGTTTGGTCTAGGACCAAACGCATTGGCCGATTTGGATGATTCTTACGTCAATCGATTCGACTTAACCTTGCGAGTGTCGCTGGCTACATTAAAATTAGAAAATAGAAAAGTAGCGGATATTGGATGCTTTATTGTGGGGCCCAATTTTTTCTTCCAAACCCATCGTGTGGGTTATCAAAATAAAGGGTTTTAAGAGGTGACTTATATGTTCAAATTTCATTAATTAAAATAATTAAAAAAAATATATGTTAACTAAAACGTTATAAAAAAAAGTTAATAAAAAATTCAAATAAAATAAGGTTATTGTATATATAGTTCGGTTTTATACTTTTTGTTTAGATACCTACTGATAGATAATAGTAACAAACTCAAAATAAAATAATTATTTTACAAGTCGTACACATTTACACGACTGCTCATCTTAGCTGTTGAATCATAGCAACTAATACACTCAATATCAAACAGGCGACACTCAGTTCTCAACTCTCCTCCTATTATCAACGTCCGAACATCAAGTTACCTAGCGTTACAATTCAGATTGACGTAGTGCGGTATATGACTCGTTCAAATGGTGCAGTTATCGAATCACGATGCATTCGAGAGCCTGCATGACACCTCGTGACGGCGAGCCGGCAGGCCTATTCACGCCCCGACTCGTCTCGTGCGACTGTGAGCGACTATGTGTGACTATGTGCCTCTAGTCGTACGTGTCCACAATACAGGCAGGCAGAATTCGATCAATCTAACACCGACTGTACCGAACAGCCGAACTGCTTCCATATGCCACCCGAGTAATTGTGCGATGTTCATTGTCCGGCTCCTATTAAAATGACAATGTGTGGGATTTGATAACGCTTGACAGTACGATATATTATGTCTTCGGGTGAATAGTTGATGTCTCTGTAATTTTGATACTTAAATATTTATGTGACGGGTTTAGTCAATAGTACGGACGTCAAAACAAATCACAAGCTCGCCTCTGGCGGCAAATCAAGAACAACTATACATTTGCGCGCTTTTTCTAACCATTTGCGTGGTGAGGACAGCAGAATATGGCGGTTGAGTACTGACTGCCTTAGAGCTAAGACGTCGTAGAATCAGTGTCGATCCGTAATATCAGTAAGCAAGATTTTAACTGAGTTGTGACTATTTAAATAAACCCAGTGTATCGAATAATTTGTGTGATATAATTTTCACGATTTTAGCCACCGACCTGCCCACACACGATGTCTTAAACTTAAAGGAATATATCCTGACTTCCCAATGGCTTACATGTATCGGCCAGCCTTGATGCGACATATGGATTTTTTTATATGGTACTCATATTAAGAGAGTATTTCAGATAAATGGGCATTGATTTATCAGAAAATTATTACTCAGATATCATAACCTAGCTATTTTGATTGAACTTAAACAAAATGTCAAAGCTACCAGAAATAATGCAGAAATTCAAAGTATCAGTTTTGTTTTCATAATGACGATGTAACTTCTGAAATCCCGGCTAACGTGAGAAAGTTTGATTGGTTTCAAAATCACACGAAGTCGATTCGTCAAAACTCATTAAAAAGTAAACAGAAATGTCGCAAAACCAATCAGATGTACGAATATGAATGTTTGTACGTTTTTCTACAATCCTGCCAATATTTGCTTGCGAGTGTACCGGTTGCCACAAAACAGGTAAATTATATCTCTATATACATTTTTATTTTTTATTAAGCCTTTATTGCTGGTACTAAACATACATTAATAACAAACTGTTTTATATTAAATATCTAACATATCGGCTTTCCCGGTTTAGTAATCAGCGTGTCTTGTGAGACATAAGCCTCTGCCAGCTGTTTCCATTCTTCTCTACTATTAGAGTTTCTTGACGAGATCGTCCCTCCAGTAATCTTTATATCGTCTGTCCATCTTTTAGCTTGTCTGCCTCTCTTCCTTTTGCCATCACGTGGTTGCCATTCCGTTATAATTTTATTCCATTTTATCATGCTGTCCCTTGTCATGTGTCCTGTCCATCGCCATTTCAACTGTTTTATTTTCTTGATTATGTCTTCCACCTTTGTCGTAGATCTAATATCTTCTGCTCTTTTTCGGTTTTTTAGCGTCACGACCAAAATACTCCTTTCAATACCCTTTGACATGTTCTCAGTTTTAGAAATTGTTTCTGAGTCAACACTCAAGTTTGGCATCCTTACGTGAGACATGGCAAGATCTTTTCGTTGAACTCTTTTTTCTTGGTATTCATAGTAGTGTTTATTTTTGAAAATCTTTTTAAGGGAGCAGTATTTTTCCCAAGCGCAAGCCACTCTTCTTTCTATTTCTGTATCTGTTTGATCTTCGAATGATATAATTTTCATAAACAAAATATTTGTTTTTGATATAACCACCGACCGAAAATATTTTATTTTTATTGTGGGCTGTTCCCAGAATCTTTTTATAAATAGAACGGAACTAGCTATCTAACTAACAATAGCAAAGGTTCTTCAGGAATGTCAGGATTTATTACATAAAAAAATAAATCCAAATAAAAGTGTCGATTCAATATCATTTACCTACTAATGATACTTGAGATGGTTTTTAGGGTTCCGTACCCAAAGGGTACAAACGGGACCCTATTACTAAGGCTCCGCGGTTCGTCTATCTGTCTGTCTGTCACCAGGCTGTATCTCAAGAACCGTGATAGCTAGACAGTTGAAATTTTCACAGATGATGTATTTCTATTGCCGCTATAACAACAAACACTAAAAACATAATAAAATAAATATTTAAGTGGGGCTCCCTTATAACAAACATGATTGTTTTGCCGTTTTTTGCGATAATGGTACGGAACCCTTCGTGCGCGAGTCCGACTCGCACTAGGCTCTCGGTTTTTTTGTCATAATTATGAAAAAGCTCCTTTACGAGTAAATATATTTATATATTCAGTAATAGGACTGGACTATAACAATTTTCTACACAGCCAATTGTGGTTCTGAATGCATTTTATGGTACCATAAAGCGTACATAATAAAACACTACCTAAGTATTCAGTGAGTGAAAATAAAAATGAGGGCGAGTTTGTGTACTGTCGGCTTTGGAGTGGCTCAGTTACAGCCTACTGTTTCATTACTAGATGAGGCTCTCGGCCGATGGATGAATTTTCCTTTGTTATAAAGCATTTTGCAGCTGTCCTGTACTGTTAGATGATTTTGAGCTCGAATCTCATACGGAACAAGATCTTTTATTGATTGCGTGCGCTCTTTGTTAATCATTGTGTAACGTGGGAGCATTTTCATTTGAGTGATGATTTTATTTTGTAATTTTTTATAAATAAGATTTTCTATCTTTTACTTTACAGGATTATATCAGACTGGGTCTTCCGAACGTAGTAATTAAATAAATCCTGGTCAGATAACAAAATACGAGTGAGAATATTAATTAATTAAAATGTAAGTGACGAATTGATAAGTTTAATTATTTATTATAAGGTACACCAACAGCATTACATACAAAACAGTTTGTAGTAAACAAAGAAAAATAAAGGTGCTATGGTATGTATGCCTATTACAGGTATACGCAGCTTACACCATATGGTCAGAAATACTAAATTATTTAAAATATTAATGTATATATATTAATCTAAATTTTAAAAAAAAGTTACACGCTTTTGGAAATATATATAAGTTACACGCTTTTGGAAATATATATTGCATTTTGGGCAAGCGCTTTCTTTTTTTTATTCATGATCAGTCTTTTTAATGTTCCCATTACTGGGAAACCGGCCTACTTTCTTTTCTGTTATGTAATAATAATAATAACTTTTATTTGTTATCTTTTATGCTATATATTAATCTTTTTAATAGTTAACATTTTCTTTTTGGTAACAGCTTCATTATCATCAGCCTTTTAATGTTCCCACTGCTGGGACACAGGCCTCCTCTCTGTGGGAGAGGGAATGGGCCTTAATCCACCACGCGGGCCCAGTGCGGCTTGGTGAATGTCACATATTCGAATTTTTGGTTCTAGAACATGCAGGTTTCCTAGTAGGCTGCTTGGGTTGGAACCCATGATCTACGGCACGTAAGTCGGAGCAGTTACCACTGCTCTGAAAACAGCTTAATTTATAAAAACTCGCTAACCAAATGATTAATTTAAACACTGATTAACACCTTAACTGCCAGATGACTGACCAGCAATACATTTTCTATTGTGTCTCGTTTTCTGCCAGTAAAGGTGTTAACAGATTCTAAATTCAAATTCTCTACAAAGGAGAATGACCAAAAAGTCTCACGCATCAAGACCAAAATTATATAGTAATTAGTTTCATATTTTTTTACGACATTACGCGTCGGGGATTTGATTTTTGAATAGGGAATTTAATGTTGAGTTTAAAAGTATGGATATTGTTACACTACTCCCTTTAAATGACGTTCCGTTTCACATGATATGATTAACTTACCCTTGATTTTTGAAAGAGTCATGATCACTTTAAAAAATTATACTTAGCCGATTCTACATTAATTAAAAATAAACAAGAATATAATAGAATCTCATAGAATCTTTATTTAAAAGATTATCATTATTTTATCTATGGTTAATTGGCCGTTCACAGCCGGTCATAAAGATGTAGATAGAATGTATCTAATAAAATCGATTTTTGATGAAAAGACGAACCAGTAATCGTTTATTTTGTGTAATAAATAACTATAACATCCGTGCGTAGTACATTATTACCTCAATGTAATATCCATGTATATCGTGTCTATATAAATTACGTCGTTGGTAACGTCGTACAAAATAGACTAAATTTTAGGTTATTTTCGATTTTATAAAATAACTCCGAAATCCGGGTTTTGTTTTCAAAAAGAACTTTTGTAAGAGTTAACATGATCAGTGTAGTCTATAAAAAACAAAGTTTAATTTTGATGCATCATGGTACGGGATTCCATACATCCATGAGCATTCTCCTTTGAATTATAAGTCTGCTAATCTGTGTTTAAACTAATCAAATGTTTAGAAAGTTTTTTTTATAAATATGGCTCATAGTTTAACAGTAGGTAGGTAATTAAAAAAATAACTGCCATTATCGGTTTTACGTTCTAGGAACTAATTAGCCAATTTTTTTAAAACTTCTTGCCCCGCTTGTGTGTTTGTTGTGTTTTTCTTTATTAAAAAGAAAGAAAGTTCTCTAATATTTTGTGTACCATCAATTCTATGTATAGAACTAATCTATTATTCTCTGAATTGATTAATATTGTTGGCAAACTTATAAATAACAATTCTTGTAAAATAAATAATAGGGATGAATAATAATTTATTTAGATAAAACAAGTTTTGTTTCGTTCATCACAAAGATTTAGGAATACTTTAACAGTTTAAGTTGGCTATGGATATTCATGAAATATTGATTGTCGATTATCTTTCATATTATTTAACTCAAATTATAACTTTCAACCAGTTGAATTATGTATTGCCGGGTAAGGTAGGTTTATATTTTTGTAATATATTGAGATATAATTTGTTACTTATTTATTATAAGGCAGGTACACCAACAGTATTACATACAAAACAGTTTGTACCAAACAATGTTATAATATAAATGCTGGTATGTATGCCTATTACAGGTATACGCAGCTCACATCATATTATGAACAGAAACACTAATTATTATTTTAAAATGTCTAAAATATTAATCTAAAAACAGAATAAAAAAAGTTATTTCAAAAATCCCGACTGCATTGAGAAGCGAACTGAACTATCGTCCGACTGCACAGCATGATTTTCTTCTTGTTTACGTATTTTTAGTTCGCTTCTTAAGCAGTCGGGTTTGCCAGTTTTTTTTTAATTTTTTAGTTATAACATTTTAGTTATTTTTATTATATATATTAAGTATTATGAACATTTGAACATATAAGTATTATATATTTTGGAAATCACCTCTTAAAACACTTATTACTCTTTATTTTGATACCCCACAGGATGAGACTGGAAGTAAAATAAATCCCACAATATGGCGCCCAAAAACCGCCATGTTTCTATTTTACAATTTTAATGTAGCCAGAGACACTCGCAGGGTTAAGACGAATAGATTGACGTAAGAATCATCAAAACGGCCAACGCGTTTGGTCTCTAGAATGCCACATAGGAACAAACATACATACATAGACTGATAAACACATTACCCTGCTTCGGCAGTCGGGAATAGATGAAGATGATGTAGGGTGTATATACTCGTAATTAGCCTAAGATGAAAGATTTGCGCACTCCCGTACCTCCGAGACTGCTCTTCTAAACTTAATGAGTGAAACCCCGTGTAAGTCAGTGTCTAGTGTTGTACAAAAACAATTGTACCTTCTACACATGATAAGTTTCAAAGCTGATATACCATTGACAAGCAAACTGCTCATAAATGGTTGATTTACCCAATTTCATTGGACTGAAATATATTTTTCATCACACTTGCACGTAAAAAGTATCTAAACATACAGGTTAACTTGGCCGTAATGCCCCATATAAAACCCTCGGGCTTTCTTTTTGTAATGAAACCCTAGGGCGGTAAGTAATATTTTTTTAATTGTCTTAAAATGTTATCTAAACAGGAATTTCTTTGCAATCTCGCTACATGTTACTTAAATACTCAACTAATGTTCTTAATAATCAATTTTAATAGTTATAGTATGAAAACGTCGAAATTATTTAATTCTTTTTACACTCCCTCATGGCTGTATACCTACGTAAGTATTTGCCCTTAAAGTTTCTGAACGAAACACTGTATAATCTGTGGTGTGGGCAAAAATTCGCCAACCGCTTAAAAAAAAGTTCACGTATTTCGTAATAACAGCTGAGCTGACTTGCGTATTAAAGCTATAATTCATAATTATTACTCGCAAATGTGATGAAAAACTTTGTTTGTATCACGGGCGGTACGGGAATTACGAACCTCGACTCAGACAGCCCTCAGTCTTCGACTTCGGGCTTCTACTAGAGTCTCGATCGTAATTCCTTACTTACCGCCCTTAATACACAATGTACTATTTTGAAATGTGCGTGTACTATAGGCATACTTCTGCCCAACCCTTCAGGTAAATACAGACGTGAAGTTATATGTGATTGATTTATTTAGGTGCTAAAATAAATCAAATCTTAATTTTAATAATTTTAAAACATGTTTATGATTACGAATTTATGAAAACATAACCCTTTAACAATTTTGCTAGCAAATAAGACGCCAAATAGGACCTAATCCCGATTACATTATGAAATTGATTTTAAATGTAATCGGCCGCAAATAGAGAGGGAAATGCTCAATAAATTGTATCTCAAAGTAAACATAATTAACGAGACTTATTGTTAAATGGAATCGTTTGTACTGAACACGACTGATATCTTTACTTAACGGAAATATGTCTTTATAATTAAGCCAACCGTTTGTTATACAACGTTGTTTATTAGTTATAACTTATAAGAAATTGTTGATTTCACGATAAGTTTTTTTTTTTAAACATTCTTTAAAATATTGGAAAATAATTTTAATTGTATCGAAATGTTAACGAGACTAAGGGCTGGTTTCTGAATTAAGTTTTTGGAGTCAAGAACGGATCTAACCCAAATTTTGACAGGTTTTGTGGCTAAGGTAAAGTTTGACAAATATTCAACTTAATATTACGTACGTAATTCAGAATTTGTATTGAACACGATTTATGTCTTTACTTAATGGAGATTATGTCTTTATAATTAAGCCGACTGCTTGAGTCATAGCGGTTGCTTGGTTATAACTTATAAGGTTTTGTTAACTTCCTGTGTCGTGTTATGATGTTTTTTTTAAGCGAAAAAGTCTTCAAAATCAAATGATATTATGATTTTAAATACATGTTTTTCGTAACAAAAATAAATAACCTTACGTTGGGAGTTAAAAATTAAGGATTCATTCCTGTTTAAACAACAGAAAATTCTGTGATCATCAGAAGTGTTTAAAATTAAATAAGTTTATGAAAATAAGTAAAACAGTAGTTTTATCAGGTTTTTCGTGTTTTGCTACTTCCGTGTAAGTCATGATTAATTTGTCTAACAGACAATTCTGTGATCATCAGAAGTGTTTAAAATTAAATTAGTTTATGAAAATAAGTAAAACAGTACTTTTATCAGGTTTTCCTGTTTTGCCACTTGCTTATAAGTAATGATTAATTTGTCTAACAGATAATAATGTGTTTACAATCAAATTAATTTACGAAAATAATAGTTTTTCCTGTTTTATCACTTCCTTATTAGTCGCGACTAATTTACCTAACAGATATTTGAAATAAACTTCTAAGTTGTTTTTATTTATTTTTCCCATGGATCTCCATTAATCCGTCTTTTATACGGATAAGACACTTTTAACCAAAATAAATTTTAAGGCGATAAACTGCCCGATATATCTCAGAATTAATTCTATAAATACGAATCCCTCAACCCTTTATATCTTGAAAACGATGTTGATGCAAAGAAAATAAGGGACAAATAGACAAATAGGTTTCAATACAGCTACTTATTCAGCCATGTTTCAATACAGTCCTGTAAATATGAGTAGGTACTGTAATAAGTAGCTCAGTCGATGTAGGTCATGTAAAACTCTGTGATACAAACATAGGTGTGCCGACTGCGTAGATACCTTGTGCTGCGAAATATATCAATTGCGTTGATTGCGGGCGAGAGTTTGATGGGTACCTATGATAAGGGTTGCACATTGAGATGATTTTAAGTTATAAAACCTAGTACGATTTTTTTTACAAATACGTGTTTTATATTTTTGGTAAGTATTTTTTTTATTAAAATAAAATACCTGAATGTTTTTTTTTGTTGAGTATTTGAAACTGAACCGAGGGAAGCATCAAAGATTTTTAGTATACATAAGAATTATGTTTACAGCAAAAAAAGAAAATCTATTTATGGCGATATTTGTGCCCCATATTTAGAGTAGCATAGAAAACCGTGCATACTGAAAAGTATGCTTCAAAATTATAAAACCTGTTCCTTAGACGATTTTTTTTAATAACTACGTACATCTTTTTTAAAACTCTTAGTATTTTTTCTGATTTAAAATATTGGGTGTTCTTGTTTGTGGATTCGAAATATATTTACTGTATAAAACTATTTCGAAATGCCGAATCATTTGTGCCCGGTATTTTAGAGTTGCACAGAAAATTAAGCATATTGAAAACAATAACTACAAAAATTGTACAACCATGTTCTTAATTGATTTTTTGAATTAAGTTGTTTTTAATCTCTTGATGTTTTATCTAATTAAAATTGTAAGGATTTTTTGAGAGTCTGAAACCGAAATATTTATAACGTTAGTTTTGTATTTCCCGCAGGAAACTATTTTCATTACAGCCGAACACCGCAAAAAAAATACCCTGATTGAGGAAAAGCCTGTAAAACAATTCTGCAAACTTGTGGCGCTTCAGTTTGTGACTTGACCAACTCTGCGCCTAAAAAAACTTTACACAAGCAATTTATTTTCTGAGAAAAAGCAATTTCTTTTATAGTGCGGGTATATGATTTACTTAGGAACATTTTTATTAGAATAATTAGGCCTTTCATTTATGCAACATCAGTTTATTAGATATTTACGAGACAGGCAGTTATGGATCCCCCTATATTTATTAATGTTTTACGCGTAATAATCAAATTTATAATTCCCACCTTATCCAAATTGAAGTTAATAAAGCTTAGGCAAAGGTATGAATCACACTTCTCAGGAGAAATTGCTTTTTAATCGAATAAAATGTTCACTTACCCTCGAGGCGGGCATCTCTCGACGAGGCGACCGGTCTAGGCAGCGGCACACAGCCGCGCTGCTCAACCCCGCAACCACAACTGATATTCCAGCGCGAAAACTTCCCTCGAACGCGTCATCACTCACCCCATTCCCGCGCCGGCCAATCATCTGTGGGCGACATCGGCGAAGCCTGCCGGGCCCACACGAAAGCCCCCGAACGGTGGGGTGGCGATTGGATCTTTTAATCTGAAACGTAAATGCATACAAAAAGAAAACGACTGAGGTGTAAGCCACCGTGCACGGGCTGTAGGCTGAAACGAATCGTGCAACAGGTAAAGCTTTCAGGCGCAATCTGGAGGTCTGCTGCTGCAGTGACTTGGTGTCATTTGTCAAGTGGCTCTTTTTAGATTTCTTTAAGGGAATGAATAGGGTGAACTGTATTTAAAAACCACAAAATGTACTTCTTTCTTCATAGATTGATTCGATTGATTTTTTAACCGACTGCCCAAAAATGAGGAGGTTCTCAATTCGGATGTTTTTTATTTATGTTATGATGTACCAACCATAGCAGCCGCGTTTTCCCAAGCGATGAGGAGCACGAGGGAACCACCGAGGTATATTCAAGAGCTGCCACTATTCAATGGAAGCAGCGCAGACTGGCTAAGTTTCAAGGCAGCATATGAAGAAACATACAAGTACTTCACGTCAAATGAAAACACAGCACGCATACGTCGAAGCCTGCGTGGTACTGCAAAGGAAGCTGTTGGTTGTCTACTACTAAGCCAACCAGATCCAGGAGTCGTTATAGAAGCACTTGAAAGAAGATTTGGAAGACCTGAAGCACTAATTCACGTCGAAATGGAGAAGCTGAAGTCATTGAGTCGAGTCACTGACAATCCACGAGACTTGTGCATCTTCGCTGGGAGAATAGCAAACATAGTGGGCACAATGGAAGCATTGAAGAAAATAACTTAACATTATTCATAACTCCGTCATGTACAGACGGATTTGCAAAATTCTTTTTTGTATGAAAGGGTATATTCTCGAGGTGGTCCCATTGTCACCAAGTCAGGATCTGATGATGGGATCCCATGCAAATTGAGGGAACTCTTCAAATATTAGGCAGACATATAGCGTTTTCGGTATTTTCATGAACGTGGCAAGTATTTTTACTCAGAAAGGATCACTTTTTGAAGTGGAACTGATGAAGAAGACCATAGATGGCCGCTGGAACTCCTTAATAAGTCTGTCCTGCATGGGTATAAGACATCTCGAATAGTTAAGCGGCTATGATGAAGCAAATACCTAATAAATAAATGGTAGGTACTGGTAAAAGTGAAAACATCTAACTGATCTGATGATGAAGCCGGAAAGTAGGCACTGGAACTTATTGGAATCGAAATAATATGTACTCTGGCTATAAATGATTTCCATGGTAATTTGAGGTACCAAAACTAAAAACCGGCTAAGTGCGAGTCAGACTCGCGCACAATGGGTTCCGTACCATTATCGCAAAAAACGGCAGAAAAACACGTTAGTTATATGGGAGCCCAACTTAAATATTTATTTTATTCTGTTTTAGTATTTGTTGTTATAGCGGCAACAAAAATACATCATCTGTGAAAATTTCAACTGTTTAGCTATCACGGTTCATGTGATACAGCCTGGTGACAGACAGACGGACCGCGAAGTCTTAGTAATAGGGTCCGGTTTTTACCCCTTGGGTACGGAACCCTAAAAAGCGAAAAATTAAAAGCTTTCTAACAAAAAAAAAACGATTTCTAAAGAAAAACACTACACAAAGTGAAAAATAACTTTGTTTTCCGAACACGGTGTAAAAACGAAACACAATAGGTACCGTAGACACCGACTTCGAAAATCAAAGTTTTTTTGAAAGTATGTAGTAAATAAAAACATTTCATTCTTATCTTCCTAAACAAACTCTTCCGCTTTATAATATTAATATAGAGATGTGCAACTTTAGTTTTTGGTGTACGATAAAGTATATTCTATTCTAATATTGTACTGCTTGTCTCTGTGCTCATAATCTTGTATAAGCTGAATTGTTTTTTTATTTTTGAGAAGTCTCTGCCAGACAAGACATATCACTAATCAAGATTTTGTTTCTAATTTCAAAATTTCTATTTCGAATTTTCTATAGAATATTTGAAACTAGAATCTTTTAACCAATTGGGTTTATTTATAAGGCCTTTCTTGGTACTAGGATTTTTCAACGCAGTTCTTCAAAGCTATGAGATTCTTCTGACAAGGTAATCTAAACTAGCATTTTAAAGAAGATAAATACAATTTTTTGTTAATACCTTTGTAAAATTCAATTTCTGGATAGACAGTATCCGATAACGTAAATTATTTCATTCATAGAAAGCTTAACAATTTTATTGTTGAATGCCATAAGCTACTTTTTATCATTTATCACGAAAAAATGCATAATAATTTATGTGAGAAAAAGATACCTAGTGTTTCATAAAGTGGTAAAGAAATCTTAACAACAAACAGTCAAAATATTACTTACCCTATTTTATCCTATTTGACTGTTTAATTTTGAATTTAAAATGTTCTGGGAGAAGATTTTGTATGAAGCTAGTATGGATTTGTTTTGCAGTATCTTTAGTGGAATCTTTAAATAGTTACACAATTAACTAAAATGATTTGCCTTTCAATCAGATTAATTAAACTACCTCCAAAATCCTAATACCGCAGAAGACGTGCTGTGTATGTTAAATTGAAATCCTTTCAATTAGAATGTTTGTTTGTCCCTACGGACACATTAGATTACTTGTTTAATTCTTGACCAGCAGCGCCGTAATCTAAGTTGTAAACTAAATCTTGGGCTCTGTCTCACATATCCCATAAGCCGGGCTCGGCTGCTATTTGAATGCTCCTCGAACGACCACGAATTAGTATGCGTGCTCCATTCGGGCCGGGGCCCCCAATGGGGCGTAAGCGCCTCTATTCTATACCACTTAATCGCGGTCGCATTTTTGATTTAATATTGTTGTTGTTTAATCAATAAATGTTTTGGGTTGTTTGTTAAGGTGAGTAAGTTGTACTTTTTATTTTTATTTATAGTCATTTGTTAAATAGGTATAGCTAGGTGTTTTCTGAGGTTTTATTGACATTTTCTTCTAAATCACTGATATGTAAATTCTTCTTCTTCTTCTTTCGTGAAGATTAACTCAAACTATACAAACATTCAGATTTTGTCCGACCAGTATATAGCTACTCGGACAGCTCTATTATTTGCTACATTCAAATCCCCTAAGGTGCAGGTGTTCTGGCATGAAGGGCAGACAAGGAGGTGGGCCGTATCTTGCGAAGGGGCCCCACACTGGCACTGTGTTTTGGATGGGTATATGATTTTCCATTTGGCCAGGTTGTTTTTACAGCTGCCAACCTGGGTCCGCAATCGGTTTAGGGATTTCCACTGCAGTTCGTTTCCAGGGGGCAGATTCTCTGCCGGAGTGATGAAGTGTGGAGGAGTAGGGCGTATGTTTCCATAACTCACAATGACTCAAACTCAATCTCTATATGTGAATTAAAAAAAAACTTTTTACAAAAAATACAACCGACTTCCAAATAAAAACACTACAAAGTGAAAAATAACTTCAATTTCGGAAGTCGGTGTTCTTGTTTTCGTTTCTTCGTATTTTGACACCGACTTCCGAAATTGAAGTTATTTTTCACTTTGTAGTGTTTTTATTTGGAAGTCGGTTGTATTTTTTGTAAAAAGTTTTTTTATTTTATACTTTTTAGTTGTGGTATTTAATGGACAAGTTATATAGGCTAGGTACCAATAATGCCCAAAGTGAAGCCAGAATAGATTAACCCAATAACATGAAACTCAAACAAAACCGGTGGAATAAGAGTATACCAAGGTGAACTGTTTACACCTGCGTACCCCTTTAGGGCGTACTCGTATGATGTTATGTTATGAAATGGTGTAAACAATAAACAGAAATGCGATTGCAGCTATCCTGAGTGATTTGCCGTCATTTATTGAAGAGTTCTGATGTATATCTCCGAAGTTCTTCACAGATCTTGATGAAATTTAAATGGGGCCACATGACAAGCACCAGCTTTCAAATGAAAAAAGATTCATTAAAATCGGTCCACCCAGTAAAAAGTTCTGAGGTAAAAAACATAAAAAAAAAAAAATACAGCCGAATTGAGAACCTCCTCCTTTTTGCGAAGTCGGTTAAAAAATAAGTATGAGCCTAGGAACCCTTCCAAATGTCAACACTATACAAAACCTCATTCTGCTACAACGTTTTATTTGCAACTCTAAAATCATACAGATCTTTGGTAATTTTAATGTGCTCCAAACAGCAGTAGAGGGAACAGAATAGCCCACCGCCTCGGTTCAATTTGTAAGAGGGATCTTGGGATACGTTCATTTTGTGTAATACACAACTACGGAATGATTCCAGCGGTGCTTGAATTATGTAAATATGGAGCCGAATACATATTCGTGCGAATAAATGTCGCTACAACTTGAACTTAAGTTGTTTAAATACTTATGGTTTGAATTTTGATGTTTGTTTATGACGGGATACATTTTGTCAATGGATAATGTTTGGGATAAAGTTTGAAAATCAACGAAAGTTCACATCGGGTTGAATTGGCTTATTTTTAACACGCTTTTATTAGCTTGGTATGTATGTATCTATATATCTATGTAACGGAATCTTTGAAAGTGATTTTCATCCCCTTCAAAATGTCGGATTATTGTCGGACCGATGACAATGCAATAATATAAATATTTTGTCCCATTATCCTTACCACGATCTTCAGAATTAGCGAATGAGTTAAACAGTAAAGAATAAATAATAGTTACAAAAAACTAAAAAAGACGCTTTAATAGAAAACCAAACTAAAAAGTAGAAAATAATTATCAATAAATTTATTTATGAGTAATTTCTTGATAAATAAAAACACATTCGTGATAATGCATTTACAAACAGGTCTCATAAGCCTCTTCCAACCAATATAATAAATTAGTTATGTGCTAGGATTGACTTCATTCTTTATTTCGTAGATTTTAGTTGCAAGTTGAAGTGAGTAAAAGGACCCATCGCAAGGATTTTGGTTTTCATTTTATTATTCTTTTTAGACGCTTATTTTTTACTTTTTATAGGATTTTATGTCGGATATTTACAAAATATATTTGTTTTTTTAATTTTATGTTTTTTAAACTACAGCCAAAGCAAAATAAACGTTTCGATCGACAATCTTAAGAAAAAAGTAATTATGAAACGATATCTAGCGGGAAAACTCTGATTCCGATGTGCATAATTAAGCTAAGGAGTGGAATTCCCTGCCGGAGTCTGTATTTCCTGAAAGACGCCCGTCTTTAAGTCAAAATAAAAATAAACTTTTGGAAAAATAAGCAGACACACACATCATACTTATAACAATCACTTTTTTCTGTTGGTGGTTAAAAATGATCACAAACAAAAAGACATGGTGGTCACTATGATCCGTAATATTTCACATTTAAAAAATATGTAAATTTTGGTATATCGAGACAATTTGTTCTGAAGCGACACTCGTCTGTCTCCGTATAGGATTTGCGCTGGAATATGTACATCACAGAGCACATTATACTATACTCAAATCAAATCAAATAATCTTTATTGACATAATAATTGGTTACAGCAATTTTAAGCCTCTGACTCCCGAACTAGGCGGACCTTTATGACAGGTGTCAGTGCCTTCCCCATTTTATTTCATCTTAATATCTAATGTCAAATCAAATTAAAATTTATATTATTATAAAAGAAAATTATTATACTGAAAGTGCCCATCAGAGTCACTAGGCCATAGACAACTGCCATTTTATCAACGTAAGCGTCACATCAGCGATTGGAAAAATGTCTAAAATGTTTGGGAATATCGAAATGTCACGTGATCAATCCTTTACATTTTGGCATTTCGGCCATCACCATCGCGGACATCGAATAACACTTGTCTAGAGCCTACGATCGTTAATATAATTATCTACTCGATACAAATACTCCATGTTTATAATGATCTCATATTACGGTTAAAACTACCCACATTTTTTCTTCGCAAATATAAAATTGCGAAGGTATTATAAAATAGATTATTTACATCGCACATATAAAATAGAATGTTTACATCGCACACATAAAATAGTTTGTTTACATCGTAATAGTTGACAATTCTTGGTAATCCGAGATTGTAGTCGTAGTTTATTTTTTTTTGTTATAAATTATACCATTGGGAATGACGTCATTACTTCTTAAATAGGTAGGTAAGTACATATTGTAAATTATGTCTGTAAACATCTCAGGATCCTGGGGTCTTGAATCTTTAAAGAATCTTTGCGTTCCGAAGCCAACTCGCAGAGGCCTTGTACCTACACATCATCAGATATCTTTAAATGAAATGTGACACCAACCGATGATTATCCCTGTATGTAGATACTAAGTAAGTGCACCCAAGGAAAATTCCCAGTTTGTGCAGGATTATTGAACAAATTGGATGTATAAGTACCGTATTTAATTAGACATATTTACGTTTTAAGCTGCAGTTAGAACTAAATCTGTCGTACTTATTTATTTTTTTAGTGTTCTGATACGACAAAAACCGTCGTATTTTTTCGTTAGAAACCACTCTTTAAATAACAATTTTAATAGTTTTGAGCAAATATCCTGTACCTGCCTAAGTAAAGTACCAAACAAACAAATAAGCCTACTCTAGCATAACAGAAGTCGTGGTATAGCCACACAAAGTTCCGAAGTAGGCTCCCAACGTATCTTGATGTAGTTTGCGTTATCTTGGGCCCGTGGCGTCGCATTGTTTCTAGTGCTTGTATATCTAGGCGAATATTTAGACTAGGCTAGATATGAGGAAGCACTTTATTTAAAGGGATATTTTGTGATGGGTTTAGTTGAGAGGAATACGAAGTTTTGTTGTAAGGGTTGCAGAAATGGGCGACTTATTCGATTATTTATTTTTCTTCATGTCACATTACTAAAGAAGAGTTTCAACATTTAATTCGTGGTAAAAATACTATAACCCGGTTCTCAAAAGCTGTGAAAACAATAAATTAAAATTAAGTATATATAATGAAATTTTATCCAACGAATAGCCAATATAGTCAGGGTTTAAAGTATATATTTTATTTGTGGGTTGCTGAAACGAGCAAAAATATAACAAATTAACATCGTTAGTAAGCGCATCACTAGAGAATAGCTGGTCAGATTTATCTGTTTATTATTCATATATTTGTAAGGCTTTTAGGGAAAATTAAAAGAAAACCTTTTCAATACTATTTTTGACGTCTTGTTCGGGCCAGCCGGTTAAGAAAAGGGAAGTATGAATTTAGACAGGTTTAAGTCGATTAAAGAAGAGATTAATGACCTGTTCGAAATATAACATTATCATTGACATGGCGACATATCGAGATGAATGAAAGAAAAGGACAAAGGGAGTACCTTTGTCCTTCGTGTCCGTCCATCGACCCCACAAAAATTGGTATAGAGGCAGGGCCATGATGATGAAGCATTTTCATATTTATTATCTACCACATATTTTTACCCGACTGCAAGGAAAGGATTATGTGTTTCGCGCGTATCTTATATGTTTGTAATATTCTTCGTTACCGCATATCTTTCCAACCGCTAGACAGATTTCCATGATTGAGACATCGTTAGATAGGTCTTGACCGCCCAAGTGTCCTTAGACTGTAAAGTTAAAAATAAACAAACATAGCGCATTTTGGCCGCCGTATTGTGCGGGTCCCAATATTTTTTCGACGCTTTGAGTGGCCTAAAAAATGTAGGTTTTTAAGACAAATATACTGAAATAAATACCACTATACACACAAATAAATACCAAAATATATATATACCACTTATATGTTAAAATTAATTTGAAAAAAATATAACTATACATATTTGCGAGCTGGCTGACCCCGTGATCCTCCGACTGCGCAGCATGATTTTCTTTTTTACAGCTTTTTAGTTCGCTTCTTAAGCAGTCGGGTTTTGATTATTAAATATTTTTTTTACACTTAGTTTTTTTTTACAATTAGTAATTTTAAAAGGGGCATATTTTATGTGTATGTAACGTTTTCACTGGGCTGATATTATTACGGTTACTCGTAATAAACCGGTGCTAAGGCCATGAAAGCATGTGTCTCGTCGGAACTTTCACACGTGTAATACCTTTGTAGAAAATATGATTAAAATTAGCGTAGAAATTAGTTTACTGAGAACGATTTCTGAGAAATTAGAATTAAAAAACATTAATAAAAAACATGGTTTATGAAATTGCTGACCTGCCGTCAGTCGGTACTGTAGGGCCAGGAGGCAATTTAAAAATTTGTCCCAAGGCGTCGCCGTCCGCGTCGCCTAGTTGTCTATATTATGTGGCGGGATATGCAGGGCGCCCGCCGCGTCGCCTCCGCCCGCGCGCCCGACCTACAGTGCTACGACGCTACGAGAACTGCTACGAGATTTCGTAGCAAGGTTTAGTAGCGGGATTAAGATGTATTTTTTTTTATTTTAATACCGAAGTTAGTATTAATAATAGCAAAATTAAATTTAATATTGCGAAAAAAATCGTTCGTAAAAACACAAATTCCGTGAGCATTTTATCTTCCACCCTGACAAAAGCAAGTTTTTTATTCATTTAATTGTTTCTTTATTATTACATAGGTATTGGCTTATTTGTAACCGAAGTTATAATTCTCCCTGTAAAAACATGCACTGTTCATCTTTTCTTCATCTAAATCCGACGAACACGACTTTTAATTAAAGCAACAATACTTTTTTAGTGGGGGCGGGCTGGCAGGATTTATAAGTAAGCATAATGTATGGTGAAAAGTCTATAGCTGAGTAGATGCGGCAAGACCGAGAATATTAGTGAAAACTTTCAGATAGGAAATCCCTTTGGTCAGGACCAGGAGTCTACTTTCAGATTTGCAAAAATAACACTCAACTCGCTGGGCCGTTCATTTTCATTTGATCGGATGCAGCTTGTCGCAAAATGCCATAAATAGGCAAATCTGAGAAATTGTGGGCTTGCCCTAAATATGACGAAGATTTTGAAAACTTCGGTTTGGATTTTTTTTTAAAGTTTTTTGAGGATTTTAAAGTGTACCCCTGTTACCTATCTGAAACATTTCGTGTTGAACTTTTTAGTTCATCATTAAAGTTTTGTTTTCTGTCACCATCAGCCTTATAATGTGCCCACTGTTGGGACACATGCATCCTCTCTGTGAGAAAGGTATTGGGCCTTAATCCACCATCCAGTGCGGGTTGGTGGTCTTCGAATGTTTAATTCTAGGACATGTCGGTTTCCTCACGACGTTTTCCTTCACCGTTTTAAGAGCAGTGGTGATGAAATAATTTACACAAAGTAAAGCGCTTGCTTGGATTCGACCTCACGACCTACGACACGTAAATCGGGGCCGTCACCACTGGGCCACCACTGCTCACTGTTTCCTATACATACAATATATCTCGAAAGTCTGACCGAGTGTATCTTGTGTCGCCTTTTAAAAGTTGTTGGGTCTGTGGCGTTTCCTGCGGCGGGCGCGAGCGGGGGAGGGCGCGAAGTTGACTTGATTGGAAACCCTATTCCATATTTATTATGGGCCTATTTTGTCATGTTTATTGACGCGCCTGTCGGGATATAACTCCGGCTTATTAGGCGACTTTCAAACTTACTTTATTCAATAACATAAGCGGGATGTTGAAACGTTTTTAATTATAGTTTTGTTAGTCAATTGGTTTGTAATGTACTTCAATTACAGGCCCTTTAATATGAGTTTTTTTTATTTTAGTTTGTAGTTTTTCTTTTAAGCTGCTACTAGAACCTGATAAAATACTACTTTATAAGTGATTCTCAGCAAAACATAGAACAGCTTGTCTAGTAAAAGATTTAACGTGAACAGTTGAAAACACAATAAAGTACCAAATGTGCCGAAAACATAGTGAAGATGTTGTGTAATACTTACCAGATGTTAGGGGCTTAGAGAAAACACTTAATGTGAGGTCGAAAGTCTATCAACAAGCGAACAGCATGACTTTAAGGCGGTACGGTCCCCGAGCCTCGTTCTAGTCACTTGCTACTTGTAAGATGTTTAGTTACGAGAGTAAATAATAAAGCTTGTTAATTAGTTACAAGACTTGATAAAGTGTGAAATGAACACATCAGAGGCAGTTACAAAGTTGCGGCTATCGCAGACATACTGACTGAAAGTAGGCTTCGTTGGTATGGGCACGTGATGAGTCGTTCTGAAAACTACGTGGTTTGGCAAGACCGTACACAAAGAAGAAAAGAGGAAGACCTCAAGCCACATGGTGGTCTACAGTAACCAGCGACTTGGAACTAACCCAACTTATAGGACAGACAACCCAGGACAGACCATTCTGGCGGATCAGAACGAGGAGAGCAGACCCCAAATAATGGAATGATGCAAAGAGGAAGAAGAGAGACTAAATTAATAATAATTTGAGAGAGAGATATTACGATTAGACTTCGATTTCGTGTGTTTGATTTTATCCATATTAATATTAGTACTTGGGTGACCGAGCTCTGCTCAGGTGAAAATAGAGAAAACGACGCTTCCTAAAAATGAAACATAGCCAGATCGATTTATCGACCCCGAAAAACCCTGCATACTAAATTTCATGAAAATCGTTGGAGCCATTTCCGAGATTCAGATTATATATACACATATACACAAAAATTGCTCGTTTAAGGCTATTAGATAAATGCGAATGTTCAATATAACTCTGTATGTCTGTCTGTTACCTGATGACGTTTTTTTAAGAATTTGGATGAAACTTAAGACACGGTTAAACAATGATCAGGATTAATTATAAGATACTTTTTATTAATCCAGGCCATTTTCACGCGAGTAAAGCCGCTGGCAGAACTTTGTTTCACATAATTAACATTTCTAAGTCATGATTGTACACGGCTCAACAAATCACATTAAAATTATAGGAATGGTACGATATTATTAGTATATTAATTATATCATAATTATTTTTCTGTTATTTATTAATTACGTAGTTTTTCTGGGAGTGCCTGTTATATAGCGGAATTGTTAAAATGAACCAGATATAATGGGAATAAAAAAGAAATGTAGTTTTTGTAAGTACGCATTGGATTTGACGAGTACCGGTGACTCGGGATCGAGTGGGATTCGGCCGAAAATAAATAACATGTTTTTCCTTTTTATCTGTGACAAGAATAGAAAATTAACGGCTTAATAACACTCAGTGAAACTCGCAGAATAAACAGTATACGTTTTGATACTTTCTGAGAAATTATTTGATTATCATAATAATATTTTCATGTTTTGTTTCGTCGGAAGGTGTAAGACATGTTAACAAAATTTTAACAACACTATATCGTATAATTTTATTGAAATTTGCCGAAATGTAAGACATTTTTCATAGTTAAGTAACTTTTGCGTTGATTTTAATAAATAAAATATGAATCGATGTCTATAAAATTCGAAATTGGCTAATATTAATACTAATGAGGACTGCCGATAGAAAGGTACGGAAACGGTACGGAACGGATCATACAAGAACACAGTTATTCTGTCACACGTGACATTAGTATGTCGATGACGCTATCACATTAGCATGTCGATGACACTGTCACATTAGCATGTCGCTGACGTGAACCTATAATTTTCGCCCCTACCAAAATAAAGCGGCTAAAGGACTTCACTTCATACAATACACTGAGATCGGACACAGAACATAGAAGCTGGATATTCTATGTAACTGTCAAGAACAAATAGTGTCATATAATGTTAAAAAAACACAATTTCCACTAACAAAAGTTGCAGGCAAGCCCACTGGCCCGTCAGAACGCGGCTCGGTGCGCCCAGAAGCGTTGTTAAAGGTATTATTATCCGGACGGTCGCGCTGCAAATAAATCGTCTGCCGTGCGCTCGCTCTTTCGATTATCTTCAAATCTTCATTACACCGACGTGTGCTCTTACGCCTGCACCGTTTTTATTTAAAGGAGGAATTAAAGGCGGGTTATGAAGCCTTGCTGTTAAGTGATGTTTATTTGATGACGTTTTTAAATTGTACAACTCACTGCTTGCCCAATATTGTTGACTATTTACTACTATATATATTTTCAGTGATATCAGCCGCGACTTACAAGTTGTAGGTCGTGGGTTCGAGCCCAGGCAGGCACTTTACTTTGTGTTAATAATTTCACCACCACTGCCCTCAAATCGTTGAAGGAAAACATCGTGAGGAAACCGGCATGTTCTAGAACCAAACATTCGAAGACATGTGACATCCACCAACCCGCACTGGGCCCGTGTGGTGGATTACGGCCCATTCCCTCGCACAGAGAGGAGGCCTGTGCCTCAGCAGTGGGAACATGATGATGATGAGTTACTACTGAAATATTTTATATACTTATTTGGTTTTTATTGTCTTTTAAGGGCCTACATACCCTTTAGTGCCGTAAAACGGTAACTTTCTAAAGCTTACTCCTTAGTAACGACTAGGTTAAAACGTTTGAAAAAATATATATTTATTATTGATTCATGGCGCACGACCAGTACTGCGTTAAGGCGATATGTACGCCCCAATAATAAAGCAGTACTGGCCGTGCGCCCGCTCGATGCCAAAATATCAATATTGTACCTCCTTTTGAACACTTTTGTTTCTTAATTATTATTTGATTTACATATGCTATGTTAGTTATAAAAAAATTCCAGCCATCAATTTTACTGTGTAAAAATATTTTTATACATCTAAGTCGTTTTGGAGGAGTTTGCAAAAGTTGCGAAAAAATATCGTGAGATTAATTATTTTTTGCAAAACTATTAGTTACACAAAAAAACCTTGTGTTCAGAATTATGTACATGAATCAATAATAAATAAAAAAAATTCAAACCTTGTAACTTAGGAGTATGCTTTAGAAAGTTACCGTTTTACGGCACTAAAGCGTATGTAGGCCCTTAACATTGGGGCGTATATAGCGCCTTAAGTTAATCGTCCAAATAATGCCTGAATATCATGCAGGCCGCTAGTGAACGGCGTCGTTTTGTTAAAAGTCTGGGCTGATAACTAAATGATGAAATGCTGCGACAAACACACTGTGTCTTCACGATTTCCTTTAAATTTACTTATTTTTAGTTAACGCCAAAAGAATCATGTGAGCAAAGCCATTCAATAGTCAATACATTTATTGCTTCTATGTAAACATAGATGGTAGGCCATTGGTGCATCTAGTCTATATCTATACTTAATATTATAAAGAGGAAAGATTTGTATTTATGGATTTTTGTATGTACTGAATAAAAAATTAAAACTACTGGACCGATTTCAAAAATTCTTTCACTGTTGGGAAGCTACACTATTCCCGGGTGACATAGGCTACTTTGGCCCTGTGTACCCACAGGAACGGGAACTACACGGGTGAAACCGCGAGGCGTCCGCTAGTATTTTATATATTGTTTTTACTATATATTTTTGGTGTAGTTCCCCTGTCAAAAACTATACAGTCACTATTCGTTAGGAGGACCCTAGGCAACGTTACATTGTTGACACAAAAATCTAGTCCATATACCTACGATGATGGAAAACAATGAAAATCGATACAAGCTTGTTCCAGATTATATGAGACCTAATTCCATTACATACACAATATACATGTGGTACCTACGTATGCGTAGACGTGCACAGGTATACGTTACACAAGATACTGCATGTATCTACAAGATATTATAGGCGTGTTTGTACGAGTATTTATGTAGTGATCAATTAAGTTCTGGTAACTCTGAACATGTCAAATCTGCCTACCTTTTCATAAATATGTAGGACCCAGCTTCCAATCTACCTATCTGACCTTCCCATCCTAGTAAGACTAAACATGTGACCCCTCAAAAACGTGAGTTCGTATTTTGCTGTAAACCAAGAGATTTTCGTCGACTATAAAATTCCCAATGCTACAAAAAAAAGTTACCAATACTTCGAAACATTTGTCGAAAGCAACTTAGCAAAACATGCATTGATTGTTACCTTACATCACTTACTACGTATGAGCCCAACTTAGCGCTTGCTTACTCCTATTACGAATTGAACATTGCAAGAAAATTCCACCCGACATGTTTCGAACTCTATGAGGCAATGAAACTTCAGTTCAATAACAAACTTTTAATGAAACACGGGTAGTTGATCTCTCTTCACGATGTTTTTGATTAAGTATAATAATGTTAATAAAACCTGGCTATATGAAAGGGAATAATATCGCAGGTTTATTTACATTTATGTTTGTTTACACTTTTATGTAAATTTATTTTTTATTATATTTATTTTAATTGTTTCGTGCCCATGCTCTCGCTGGACCACCCATACCGATCTACTCCAACTTCCAGTACCTAGGGTCGCTTGTCCGCTTGTAGACCGAGACGTGACGCACCGGAACAACTTAGGATGGATGAAATGGTGACAGGTCACTAGGACAACCTGCGCTGCGAACCACGGATGCCTCAAGTTAAAGGGGAAAATCTATAAGTACGTCATTAGACCTGTCATACTGTATGGATCAGAATGTTGGGCTGTGAAAAAGATGGATGAAAAGAGATTGCATGTAGCAGAGATGAGAATGTTGAGATGGATGTGCGAAGTGATGAGAATGGATAAAGTGAGAAATAAGTTTATTAGAGGAGGTTTGAAAGTGGCGCCAGTGACAATAAAGATGAAAGGAAACCGTTTTCCTAGTATGGTCATGTGATGAGGAGAGATGAAACGCATGTTACTAAAAGAGTTTATGAATATAAATGTGGATGGATGGAGAGGGGGAGCAATGCCTAAGAAAAAATGGATGGACTGTGTGAGGAGTGACATGAAAGAAAAGGGAGTCAGTGATACTGTGACAGGGACAGGACGGTATGGAAGAAGAAAACATGTTGCGCCGACCCCAAGTAACATGGGATAAGAGCAGAAACAAGAAGTTTAGTTTAAGCATTGATTATCAGATTCTTAATTCAAATTGGGAGGCGAAATGTGGATTTACTTTTTGTATACCTCTGCTTAACCCTTAGAGAGGTTATTATTTAGGTATAGAAAAAGAATAGAATAGAAAACATTTATTCGACATAGACACAACAAAACAACAATAATCACAAAGTAACAGAAAATAATAGTAAAAATAGTACAAATACAAGTACAGTGTTCGTATGCATTCCACATCCTTCTTATTTATTAGTATATTATTTTATTTGTATGTATGTATTTTATGTTATATCTAAGTAATATTATTTAATATAGTTTTTGTACACTGACAGCCCTATGTCTATCTCCTCTCGTTCAGTCCATCCAAAGGTTGTCTGTAAGAGATTGCCCTGTGCGATAATACCGCCCATTGTACACTTATCTTTATAAATGTTTTGTTCTGTAATTATTTAAGTGGTGTACAATAAAGTATATAATAAATAAATAATAAATACAAACAAGGTAAAGGGCAAGGGTTTGGGGAATACAAACGTATGTTATGTTGTAATATATATGTGTAATATAAATATTCTATGGAAAATTTGAATTTGGAATCAGTGTTTAAACTAATCATGCTAACCGCATGTTTTTTTTAATTAATAGGGCTGACTGTGATTGGTTAAAATTAGGCGGGGGTCCACTTATGAAGAAAATAACCGTGATATTAAAAAGCAACTTAGCAAAACGTTATTTTTTATATTTAGCGCCACGACTAGGAAGATATGAAGGGGAGGTTTAATTATAGCATTGACATTTTCATATTTATGACGAAAAACGGGTGTGCGTTATTTTTACCTCCATAAATGTTTAAACAGCTACATTATCTTTGGACCTGAAGAAAATACGGAGTGTGTTGTTGAAGTAGAATCATATTTTTCATCAATATTTATATTAAAAAACTTCTCTGATGTTAAAAATTGCATATTGTTCTCTATATTACGTTTTACAAAAATGTTCCCCCTTTTTGCCTCCGATAACATAACGTAACACACTCTATATATTTAGTCTACAACGATTATTAAAAACATTTTCAGGTAACCCAATAAGTGCGCATACAACAACAAAATTAAGGGCACCGACCATCCCTAACTCCACTGCATCAAACTTGAGAAAGTAGTTAGTGATTTTATTGAAATGGCAGCAAAGGCCCGGGATAGGCGTGCCCACCGGATATTGATTTACCGAGTCTATGGCAACCAGTTCCGGCTGCACCAGATACACTACCACATTAGCTTTGTGCCTCATTTACTACCTAATTAACTTCCTCGCTGTTTGGTAATGGAGGTAGTGGTTAAATCGTAAAAAACGCAAGGTTCGAGCAACGCTTGCCGGTCTATGGATGGGTGACCATGCATTACATACCAAGGCACCTCCGAAAGTACGATAAGCCATTGGTTCTGGCTGTCATTGTAGATCTTTGACAGTCAGAAGCCAGAAAATCTTAATAAGTAAATACAGTGTTAGAGTGCGCGCAAGATAAGCCTGCGCGCGGCCAAAATGGGAACTAATCGTTTGCCGCCATCTTGTCGTTTATGTCAGGTGTCAAGAGAGTGTGTTGTATTCCGTGTTTATATTCGTTTTCGAAATAAATAATTGCCATCATTATGCCAATAGTAATTTAAAGTGCTAGCAGGGATTGTTTTCTTTAAGTTAAAACGTGCTTGTAAAGAAGAACAAGACAATAACGGGCCTACGGTATCGTTTTCCAAATTTAGAACCCGCGTTGCTTATTTGACAGGTAATTTTCAGGGATACCATTATATAAAATTTGCCTACATTTTCGTACTATCGGTGTCTGACAGTACTGGTTTTTGGGTGGTACATAAATATACCACCGGGACAGGACCAGCATCATGTAATATAATGCGTTATTGTTATTTTGTTTTAGTCGTTTCTGAACGCACCGTCACGGCAGCAGCTTCTTCAAAAATAGTTGAAGAAGAAATTAAAAAAGAATTGAAATTGAAATGGACGGTATTAACCGACTGCAGGACCATTGTTAGACCAAATTTAACAGTAGGTAAATATTCAATAAAAGATTTACAATAATTTCATGAAGTTTTTTTTAATCTTATTCTACGCAAGTAGAAAACCCTAACAATTAATTATGCTTAACATAAATTACTTTAAGTTTCGAGTAATGAAAAATGACTATTGATAAAATGAAGGGAAAAAGATTAGATAAGCTGGCAACATTTAGCACGCCACCAGTCGCGCGCAGACTTATCTTGCGCGCACTCTACTCAGTTACTGGGTTGTGGAGGTCATATTTATGCAGTTACTCTATGTGTAATTATGATACACAGCTGCATCCGGTTAGTATGGAAGTCGACCTCAACATGGTTGGAAAACGCTAGGCAAATTTCTGTTTAGTAGTGGAACGCCAAGATCAAATGCAATTTGGCTCACGTCGGACCTTTTTAATTGGCCGGTTAGTTGAGTTAGTTTGAAAGCTTTGACGAAGAAACTGCTCGTTATTTTATTAGTAAGTCAGTTACAAAATAAAACGACCACAATTTTGCAACATAATATCTTGCCTATCCTTCCATAAAGGTATATGTTAGTGTGTAGATAGTACATGCCAACAACACAAAAATTTCAGCAGCAATATTTTGTCCAGTGACCATAATTTTCCTATTCCAGTAAACTATCATATTATCTTCGTTAGAATTGTTTTACAAACGTAACTATTGCAAAAGATGAGAAGTATAAACAATTATATGCTCGTCCGAATTTTACAAGCATTACCACAGGAAGCAGAAAATCGTAGTGACCGAGCAAGGGTGACTTCTGGATGGGGACAGTTCCACGAAAATCCGATTTACTTTTCGTCTGTGTTTTGTTATTTACCCTAGTGAAGTTTAGGGTTAAGAATGTTGTATTTAGTGACTGTTTTTTTTAAATATTCTGACTTTTTCAACTCACATTTTAGACAAGGGCATTTCAAAAATTATATATAAAAAAATCAACCAAGTGCGAGTCAGACTCACGCACCGAGGGTTCCGTAAAAATAGCTACATTCACCAAAATAGGTAAAATTACTGAAGTTCTTAAACAATGAAAGCTCCGAATATTGCTCAAATAAAATATAGTGGATTGACACTGATTGTGAGAGGCAAAATTATTTTTGCCGTTGAAAAACTGTTGTCCCCATACATCGACATAAGCCCCGGTCAGTTTACCAACTGTAAGTTAGTAACGTTTTATTTTTTTACGTACAAATTTACGGATTTCGGATTTTTCCTTTACTTTTGCTATAAGGCATTGCTTCTTGAAAAAAAAAAAATGGTTCTAGGTAAACGGGAAGTACTCTATAGGTTTTAATTGCGATTCGTCAAATTTACGACATAAACGGCGATATATTTTTATTCCGTTATTCTAGAAGTTTGATATTTCCACAGTTGCAAGGGGTTGCAGACTTGAGTGTAAGATATTAATTTCAACTTGATACCTTCAGGCGTTCCAGAGAACACAGAGTTCCAGTGATCCTATAATGTATTCTTTTTTTCCTTTGGGGAACGGAACTCTAAAAATATGTAAACGGAATAAATATGTAAAAGGGTTACTTATTAGTTTGCGTTTGTTTGATGTTTCAATCGAATAAACATATAAGAACACTGTCGAGTAGTAGGGAGTGTCATAATGTAATCTGCTGCAGAGTACGTGACCACCGCTCCCAATACCTAATCCAATTATTCAAAGCAGCACACCACAAAAGGCTCCATCACCGCTGATCTAATCAATCGACGATTACATAACTAGTAACACGGCCCAGCTTGACCATCAGCAGGTAAATCCAAACAGTCAGAATCAGTGTAATGCTCTCTAAACGTTTGATATGGAATGAATAACATCAGAGGCGCGTTACAAATGGATGAGCCGAGCGAGGCCGACACACGAATGTTTACGAGTACTCTATTTGTTTCGAATCAATGGATGCGGCGTTTCAATTTAGTAATGTGTCATTGTTTGTGCTTGGACGATGTTTCAGTTTGAGAGGGTGTAATTAGAGCGGTAGTAATATCAATAATTTGTGATTGGAGTGCTAGATTGGTCACCATTGTGTGAAGTTGTGAATGTTGGTTTAGTTCCATCTCGGCACCTTCCCATCTTGGCACCCTGTCACAAATCATGTAAGGTTCACATAAAAATAGAAACACAGTATTCTAGTGACTAAATCAGCTTGATTATTTATGCAATCGCTTTGATTAAATCAATTTTAAATGATATTTTTTTGATATAATATTTTTTTTTATATTTATATTAATTTGATTAGATTTAGTTCAGTTTTGTTATTTAATTAAATTATTTTTCACTTTATATGTGACACGGTGTTGAGATGGGACTTCTTGAAATTTAGTGTAATCCTAAAACCCATTTTAACTCAACACTGATATAAGCCAAACTTGATTAGGTGCCGTAAAAGTCGTCGGATTTCGTTCAAAGGATATAAATCTGTCTACTGAAGAAGCGGATAACCCTCTCATGGCTGGTAAAATAAATTTCATAAAATAATAATAAAATTTACTAAAACTTAATAAAAAAAAAAAAATGACATTAAATCAAATTGATCGAGTAATTAATCAGGCTGATTTCGTGTCACTACAATACTGTGTTTCTATTTTTTATGTGAACCTTACATGATTTGTGACAGGGTGCCAAGATGGGACTAAACTTGAATGTTTTGGTATTTTAGATCTAGGTGACAGTAGAGCAAGTAGTGAATTATATATAATGGTAGATTTTACTAACTTACTGTAGGTAAAAAAACCCAAAGAACTACTTTAGACTGATTTCAAGAACATACCCCATGTATGTAAATGAATAACAATTATTTGCAAAACAAAATAACAAATTCCAGCACAGCACAAAACATTTAGTAGTTGCTTGTCGCATGGGGCGAGCAGAGCGGGGACACGATTCTCTCACTCGACAGATCACCTGAAAGTGTACCACTTAATAACTCACATCCTCTCGCGGTTCACTGGGCACCGCTGGATCGTCACATATCTCTAAATATGGCCGGCCAAGCGTGACGTCGCCTGCACAGTTACAACACGGGATTAAGCCCACATGCCCACACCTCGGCTCCCGTATGACACCGTCACGTGTGCCGGCAGCCTTTACCGATTAAATACCGAATTAACACGAAGCTTTCATCTTCCATTTTGTGTTATACAATTTTTTTTTTTTACTGTAGGCACAGCTTTGCCATAAAATATTGACGCTGGCACACGCTTAGAGCTAAATTGAATGACATAAAACCTATTGTTGTTTTCACAATGCTGGTTTTATGTGCGAATGCAATTTATTTGATTTTAACTGCGTAGTGCTGCAGGGTTTCTCATTCAGTTTTTTTGCGTCCTTGTTCTGTATGGTCATCATCATTTAGTGTTCATAATTTTACACACGAAACAATATTGCGCAACTGTCTAGTCCTAACTAGAATAAACTACGTGTATCTATTGAAGAGTATAATAATATTCATTGGGCGCGGGCAATTTTCCGGGTGAGCGGCGACGCGTCTTTGATCAGCGCCGTCTATATCCCGAGAATAGTAAAAAATTAAGTATTAACTCTGGCTCTACAAGTTCCTGGTAAAAATGACATTATTTTTTATATTCAATTTTAGTATAAACCTAAAAGAAAGCAGAAATATTTTTAAAAGATCAGTTTTCTAATAAAAACTAAAGTGTGTTTGCCGGAATACCGTTACCTCTATTGAAAGCCGTGTCAGTGTACATCACTAAAAGCATTTTCCAAAATACTTGTTCCCCAAAGTAATTCAATTTTACACCCCAAATAAGTCGTCCGCGAGCACGTGTAGGCTGATCACTCGTCGTTTGTCTATGGACACAACATGGCGGCGGCGGCGCGCGGGATGGGTTGACTCACACGTCTTGAAAGCTACGCGCCACCTTTTAAGTATTACTTCCAGTATGTTTACTAGCAATTATGCATACCACAATGCCTCGCAAAGACAGTTTAATCAGTTCGTTAGCTCATTATGTGATTATTATGGAACAGAAAATGAGCCTAAGTGTACATATTTATTACATTTATTCTACACCTTACAGCGAAATACAAGACAGTTTTTAGGAAAAAGGAAATTCAGTTACGCGATGAAAATAATTCAATGTGATACTTATTATGTATTTGATTTTACCGTCGGTCAGCACTTTGCTTTTAGTGAAATATGGCTGTAATATATTGAATCTGTTGCGAAATGTCGCAAAAATTGTTACGTTATATTTATTTAGGTGACTTTGTAACTTTCTAGGAAATCTTGCTTATTTCAGGATCACACTTTTTTGTATCATATTTTAAATGTTAGATTATTTTTAATAATTGAATTTAAATTGGTTAAGCATTAAATGAGTTTATTCGTTTATGGTGAAAGTGAACCTTAAACTATTGATAACTTTGTTTTTTTATGCATTTAAATGTATATCTGCTCATTGCACTAAGTACCATGACGTGTTTACTGATTCCACTACATATATCAAACTGTTAAAATAGAATATTAATCTCACCTGTCCACTATGTGTAGAAGGTTCCGAATTGCCTCTCGACGTCAGGACGAATTGAGCAGTGGCGTCAAGTGCCCTCCACTGTAATACTTCTAATTCCGTTGATGTAGTGGCCTAGAGCGACGTCGAGATGTGTTGGCGATTGTTTCACCGCAAGTTGGGAACACTCAGGTTTGGCGCTTATGGCGAGTAATTGTTTCCTTTGTTTGTGTGTATAAATGAAATTTTAGATCTTTTCGCTTCAAGACTAGTGGCATCACTGAGGTTTAATATAATGTCTAGTTTCCACAGTTTAGGAGGAGATCGCGTGTGTCACTGGTGGGCAACAAAGCGCGTGTGCGCACGCAGGTCGCAGTGGTGGGGAGGCTTCCGCTGCGATGTCACACCCTTCCGGTGTGCGCCGGCGCCGACCGTGACCGACCACTGCCGCGCACCATAATATCCTATTGTCATCTAATAAATGAACTCTACCTATCCATAAAATCATTTCATGCATACAAATAATACATAGATACTCTACAACATGTTATGAGGCTCTTTCGGGTAATAAACATCATCAAAAGCTTTCACATATTCAATTTGTAGAGACCTCATTTTATTTAAGCACTTAGGTTCACCAATTGACGGAACGTAGTTGCGGTTTTGTTTCATTAGTCTTAAAATGGAAAATTCGTTTTATCTGTTGTTTATTACAAGGCCCACGATATAAACCAATTAGTTGGTACGTAGACACACGGGAAAAGCTTTTATGATATGCAATTAATGCATTACGGGTAAAGTATTCTGAAAAACAAAGGGGTATTAATTTTAATAGTGACATGCTATGTTTTATGGCAGGCGGCCATCTGAGCGGCTGCTTTAAAATATTTTTATTATCTTTATTCAGTATTGTAGTTAAAATTTGTCTCTACAGGCTTCAATCGTAATATTGGTACGGCAAAATCTGGTATAAAGTGAAAGATCATTGGAGCGTTGAATACCTTTATCAGCCGTCACTCACGTGTTCAAATTTAGTCAATACAACGCGGTGCTTATTCAGAAGAGATCGGAAACAATTAGACAACAGTGGCATTGGTCAACGGAGCGGAGATCCGTGCGTCGCGCTGCCCTACTGATTTACTCACGAATATTTTCCAGTGCCGATCCAGCATGGAAACAACTACACGCTTAAACAAATTTATACCTTAGTACCATAAAAACTAAGCATATTATTCCTTTTGAAGTGGACGTGTGATGTTTACTCCTTTTGTAAATGAGTTCGCCTTATTTTAATTCAACGAATGAATATGAATATCGGTCAGCGTGTTTGTGTGAGATGGCATTTAATCAATGCTCACATAAAGTAATGGCAGGTACCGCACACTCGGAATTTATTTATTGTAATATCAGGCGGTTATTTATTTTTATTGTCCGACCGAAATTTCGGTTTCGGCGGCAAACTTGCCGAAACTACGATCGAAACCGAAACTGCAAGGTGGGAGTTCTCGCGCTGTGATCGGTAATTTTCGGCAGGTTTAATTCCATCCAAGCGAGTATATTTTTGCGAATATTTCTTTTCTTTAATGAGGGTTTGTTATGTTGATTATAATACCAATAAGTGAAAATGTCGAATACTGCATAGCTATGTGATTTAAAGATAATAAAATAAAGACCGACTGATTACAATAACGTTTTCTTTATTTTTCCCTCAAACATGGCCCTTGTAAGGAACTTTCGGTTTCAGTTTCGGTTTCGGCCCAAACTGAGACTGTTGTCGAAATTCGGCTACGGTTTCGGTCCAAAAAACCAGTTTCGGTCGGACACTATTTATTTTACACAGTGGTTCTGAAATAATTAAGTTGACAGGTACTCAATAAGTCAGTTTTCCAATAATTAATCAACAGCGCAAGCATTGTAAATATATTTTTATAATGATCGCTGATTTGTAGTTTGTGTGTTTTATTACAAAAGAGATAGTAGCAGAAAGAGAAAATGGTATGAAAAATCGACCAATCACATGCGATATAAAAGACGCGATGTGGATTTCCGTCTATATGATTGGTAATTTTTCATAATCTTTGCCCTTTGCCTTGCCGAATTCATTACGAAATATGGCTGCTGTTCTTCTTCTTTCATGTCGATTAACTTAAAATATAGTCTCAACCATTCACATTTTGTACGACCAGTATGTAGTGTTGTGTCGACCAGTATGTGTGTATAGGGGTGCATGAAAGGAGACCTCCAAGCGGCGTTAAATATATGGTATTGCGATTCCAAACGCTCGGCGCACCCTGGACAGCAACCACCCGGTAACGCAGGGTCTAGCTGACAAATCCTTTCACCACGAGCAATCAAACTTACCAGGTATGCGTGGTAAAGATGGTGTTCCACTAAGCTGAACCGTGGCTGAACCGTTTTGTAAAACTTATTCGGGCTTGTTTACCGCTGAGTAAGGACTGTAGGAAGGTGATCTTCATTTATACTAATCAAATGTTTTTTTTTACAGGGGAAATCACTAGCGTTGAAAATAACATGTAAAGTATATGTATCTTTCAAACGCCCCTGTATTTTCAATACAATACAGAAACATTCCTTGCGGATCTTCGGTTGAATCTTTCGCTAGTTTAAGTTTTTTACATGTATTTTACGGTGTATTTTTCGCATTAATAGATTATAATAAAATGGTAAATGTTCAATGTGTTCAATTAATATTAATAAGCAAGATATTTTCCCTTTTATTGTAAAATATTATAAATATGCACGTATAATACAAGTATTATACGTGTATGACTGTATTTTCACACGAACGTCAAATTTGTTTTTTTTTTCCGAGAATTACACGAAATTGCAAAATGTATCCTTCGCAATTTTCAACGCTAGAAATGACCTCCTTTTTCTGTTCTAAGCCAGGACATGATCTACCCATGTTTCTAAATCCGCTCACCTGTTGAGGCGTTATTGTTAAAAAACATCCATAAGTCCATACATAATACATTTATAATATTAGTAGGCTTGCAGTAGCTACATATACCTATGTCATGTAAGGTTTATGTATGCACATTGTGTTTGCATATACCTAAGCGCGGTCGCAGTAACTAGTTTGTATCTCGGCCGTCGGCTAAGTGCGCTGCGCCTGACTGTCCGAGTACTTAACCTAATATTCGGTAATTGCGTTAGGGGCCGCAACATAATTAACGGGCTCTCTCAGTTGGTCAGGCAGGTCGGCTAAGACGGTGCATCGATACGTGCTTTGTGGTGGCTAGCAACCGCACCCAACTGCAGTAGATGGTTTGATTAGCTTGATATTACAGCGCAGTATATGTCCAAAAAGACTTATGTATGTATATCTTACTCTATAGTAAGAAAGGTATCTTGAATAATTTCAGTACTAAATTACGAAATAAAATGTAAGGCTTCCTGTAATAATTATTTGCCATCTCTATGTATTAAGGTTGCCCAAGTCGATCGTTCTTTGATACAAACGTAGTCTGGCGATTACTCCACTGTTTGACAGGGTACGTCCAAAATAAAAAAAAACTATATCAATTTGTCTCATCATTATCTAGTCCTGTATGGAAACAAAAAAGTAAAATATATATATATGAAAGTTATGAGTGTCGAAAGTTGGACATTTCAACACATATTTTAACGCATCTTTGGGCGCAAATAAATAACATAAGAAGGAGAAGGCAAATTACGAAACAGTCACTATACAGGGGTAGATTAGTAGTTCAACAATGTAAATAATTTTATTTTGAATATATACATTTGTCGTTTTTTTAATTTTTCATAATATTCATATTCCCAAAGGTTAGTTTAGGTTATAAAATTTTGCATGCTCGTTTTCGTCCTAAATCGTCATCCGTTTCGCTACAAATTTGCAAAAGTTTCGTACGCGAACTAGGTTCTTACTGCTTATCATAGCATCTATCTCTTTCGCACGTGTTGTCGGATGATATAGCGTGCATTTTAATCCCGCAACCAATATAGTTAGGGCAACCTTAAGGTGAGTATAGACTAAAGCATTTACATGTAACAGAATATAGAGCATTTGCCGATTTTAACCGCCCTTTGTTTAATAGGAGCACGACGCTCGTTGTTTTGTTACAAGTGAACTTCCCATCATTATGTGAGTACCTACTAAGCTTAGCAGATGGTTTTTTAAAGCAGTCAGTAGAACCCATATTTCTTCATTGACAATATTCATATTATCCATTAGTATAGTCTCTTTTATGACTCCCACGTGCGCAGATTGGGAGGGCTATTCTTAGCTGGGACTGAAGGCTGCAAATAAAGGTATTTGTTCGTCCACTTTTATGAGCTAAGTTGACAGGTTATTATAATATATATATATGAAAGAAACAGATAATTAAAAATAATAAACATTATAATCTCATAAACTTTATAATTGAAGACTTCGTGTAAATCGTAAAACTAAATAAGAATTAACAAATTGATTTATCTTAACTAAACATTTACTTATTTGTTTATGAATACACTAAGCATAATATAATCTCGATTAATTATCTATTTATAAATAACATTGGTTTATCTACTCCTGACGATTTAACTTTAACTATTTACACACGTTTCCACATGAATTAAGATACAATTCCTATTGATTATAAATTATTTAAATATTGCTGCAATACTTTCTACTTATCTCTATAAATGCAACTACGTCTTCTTATACTACCCACATACTTCGTAAACTGAAGTTTGTTTGTAATAAGAACAATGCTACCAAATCATTAACCTTGATTCAAATATGAACTATTGATGTTAAGAATCCATTCATTTGCTATCTAATTCGATAAGTGGCTACATACTGGCTAAATAAAATTTAATTTCAATTTTAGTTTAATCCATCTAATCAATGTTCTGAGCCGGGTTTGTAAGCAGAATCCCAAATATCAGCAAAGCATACACTGGAGTGGAACCGATAGAACATGATGAGAGGCAAACTTATATGCCCCAATATAGTCCAGATGACTTTGCCGTAGAACTCATATCGCTCGTCAAGGCTGTCAGGTGACTTGTAGGAGAAGGTGTTGAAGATCCACATGGCAACGTTGGCGATGAGGAGGAACATCAGAACTTCACGACCAGGCTTCTTCCTACGAAGCTTTTTAGCATTGCTGCAGCGCCGGAGGCCGTCCATGATCAATGGTGTCTGGATCAGGACTTGAATGACCTGGGAAACGATAAATAAAATGTTTAGGCTTCTGTCAGGTAATAGGTAAAATTATTTAAATACGAGGAAATCAGGAAAAAAAAAAAATCTATACGAAATGAAACGTAAAGAGTTTTATCTTGTAACGTATATTTCTAACCAATTATATGTCCGAAAAATCGTACTCACCATAATAATAAAATCAATGCTCTTGATAATATTTGAAAAAGTGATAGTAGCAATCAAAGAGAAGACAGTCTCCATGAAGAAGGCAGGCAAACAGATGAAAAGCAGTACATCATCGAGGAGTGAAATGGGGTGCTCGTTGATGTCCAGCTGACGCATCTGGTTGAAGGCGATGACGACAGCGAAGAGCAGCAGAGTGTGGAGGCCAAGTTTTGTGCAGGAGTTGAGAAGGTAGCCAAGCTCCATGAAATCGCTAAAAAAAATATTGCTTAATAATTTTAAGGATTCAAACATTTTGATTCAGCGGTTTTGCATGTATAGGAAATTATCTTGAAGCTATCTTAAAATAGATAGTTAATAACTCAGTAGCCTGATCTAATTAGTAAAAGAAAGACGGTGTTTTCCTTTTATCATTTGGTAACAGACACTGTTCCAAAGTATCAGAAGAAGAAAATCGTAAACATTTTTTTAGACTTCATTATGTTATGGCAATTAGATATTTATGACTTACTCTCCAACGCTGCTAAAGACGAAGCCAATTATCAACATTCCAGTGATGACGACCACCACGATGAGCCCTAAGAACAGGCCGCGGTTGGAGGCGTGGCAGTCGGCGTAGATCACGATGTTGCTCGTGTAGTCATTGTCTTCATTCGCTGTTGGGAGCCTGGAAATACATTATTCATTAAATATACTACATACACAGAAACTGAGCTGAGAAAGGGTTTTCATAAAAATATGTGATTTCCATTTTTTTTTGGATCTTTTGTGTCAAGAAAATATATAAAAAATAAGAACGATTTTTAGAAATTATCCATCATTACGAGTATAATAATAAATTAATCCGTACTTGCACATGTGGTAGTTGTCATCGCTGTTGGAGTTGACATCAGAATCGTTGTCTTCATTGTCACAGTTGCCGATGTTACTCCAGATAATATAGTAAATAGCAACTGGAATGATAGAACATAAGCTATATCAACATACTGATATAAGACTATGTGTTGCAAAACCAGAGGCAAAATAGCAAGTCAAATCGAAGGCTCTGACTTGCAAGACTTTTCAACGCATGAAATTATTTAGGATTTGTATCTTTTGCATTGCCAGTTTCATTTCCAATTTACCAATCAAAGGAAATATGTGATACGTACCAATAAGAATATTAAATTCCACGTTGAACGGATAGAGGTACGGCGAGAAATTCTCATATATAGAATTAATGGCCGCGGAACTGTTGCATTCGGGGTTATACAGATTGCTTATGTCGATGAATCTCTGGTCCAGAGATTTGTCTGAAAAATATATTTTAAATTATAATCCTATGCTATACTCCTAAACGTAAAAAAATAATATATACATATAGGTTCTCGAAGACGGCTTTAACGGTTACGACACAAATTGCAATAAAGGGGTTTTTGTGGGCGCAAAATCGATTTAGCTAGTTCTCATATATGGGAAATTGTATAAGGTTCTTCTCAACGAAAGAAAATTTTTAGAATTGACCGGATCATTGGAGTATTCGAGAAAAACTGAAAATTATTTTCTATGCGATTTTTGTTTTAAAGCACTTATAATTTAAATCTCACCATGTTCAGCAATAGTGACGTTTTCAACATAATAATCTGAGTAATCGCCGGAACCGTGCTTCGAAGTGGCGTATAGCGTCAATCCCAAGATGGTCTCACGAACAATCGCAGATATCCAGAAACACAGGCTGCTGCCAATTAGATGCATGAATGCCATGTGTGCTAGACCCTGAAAATTTATCGAAAAGTATTTGTAACATTTTTTACTTTGCAACCTTTCTCCTGCTTTTATGTCTGTTTTTATTTTGATGGCATGTATGCAAGTTCTTGACATTCAATTCGTTAAAACAATTAATTGTAATGGATTGTCTATCTCTCGTTATTTTATTGATGTTAAACTAGCATTGACGTCATACTGTAGGAATTATTATTGCCATAATAAAATATAAGGTATTTTTTAGTACAAAACAGCCTCATAAAAATTTGTTCGGATCTGAATAGTAAGTATAGTATTGGAATGATTGGCAGCATGTTCGCTGTTGCATTTTTATAAAAGTTTGGTAAGTTATAGTCTAATATTTAAAATAAATCCTATTTATTATCTGTTGTCGTGTTGTTTTAAGATTTTCATTTTGTTTTTTTATTGGTGCATACCAGAAAAACAAAAGGAAATACTTAAATAGCACCTGGCGCAAGTAAACTCTTTTTCTTTACATCTTTTAGTTTACATTTCTATAATTATTGCAGGAATACGTTGCTTTGTTAAATGTAATATGGGCCAATACATTATGTGCAATATAGTACCATGAACGTTTATCCATGTATGCGTACATCGCTATGATATATTTAAGTACGCAAATCTATATATCATGTGCATGTTCATGTTCTACTATACGAACCTAAATAGGTTCGTTCCATCATGTCTTCCAGATTTAGCATTCTCTTTAACATTTGCTAGATTTTTTTTTGACATTAATCTTGTCATTTTTTACCTCAGATGCAATAGAATTTCTCAAAGGCTGTGAAATATGTGTTTAAGGTAGTGTTATAAAATAAGTGGTACACTTTCTATAATACCTTATGATGATCTTTACCTGAGCTCTCAAGATGATGACGTTGGAGTACTTAAAGATGAAGTACAGCTGCAGGAAGCAGTAGAGCGGGAACATGACGTCAAGCACGACTTGAAGCATGTTCACACATTCATCGTTGTCCAGGTCGTCGTCGACCAATTGGCCTATTTGTACTGCTAGTAGGAGGATCGAGTGCACTAGGTGGCCGAGAGCGAAACCTTTAAGAAAAAGACAAATAACTTAATGGGTCTGTCATCAAAGATGAAGAAAGGAACAAAAATATATTTCCGAGAACCAGAGACGAGTTTGCACATAACCAAGCCACAATATGACTATTTCACTTTTATATGTTGGTATTTTTAACCGATTTTGGTAACATAATTATGTATTTCACTGGCTAACGTAAGTGAAGGCCGACAAGATGAGGAAACTAGGACTTTAAGTTATATATAATTGTTTAAATTCTCTGAAATGCAATCAGTGATTATATATATATTCAATCTCTTAAGTTCATTTTTCTTAAAGTAGGAGAGTTGTTGTTATATCTAATGACTTATCAATAATTATTGATAAACTATACGTCATTCGTAATATTGTATTTAGTCCGGCAATGTGCAAAGAATATATTTTTTCGGGCCATAGAGAAATAATATAATAGTATATAAGTAGTAGGTATAGTGCGGCGCCAATGATATTCAAATAAACAGATATGTTATGAGCGCGCGAATTTTGAAGACTCGAATAGGTCACAATTGTGACCTTTAATCTTTAGTTTATGTCACGCATGGCGAAGAGCGATAGGCTTTGTTGAAAAAAAAACAAAATAAAATAAATGCCATCGTGTGTATTTTTAATTTATTTATTAAAATAAATATGTTTTAATGTTAGATGAATGAAAAGTGTGTATATGTGCTGCCGCTATATGCGGCACACTTTTTTCAATTGTTTTGTGAGTGTATAACGTATCTGTTTATTTGAATATCATTGTGCGGCGCTCAATCGATGTAAACTAAATAGGTATATAATAAGTTGACATCTCTTTATAAATAAAAGATTACCATGCATAATATAAAAAACCTAGTATCACATGAGATGATATCATACATTTATAGAGGCATCAAAATAGCGGCAAAGTATTAATAGTATTTGATAAAGACAATACACGTCATGTACCATGATTTTAATGATAGCTAACTTTTATCTGATCATAATTATTTATTTGGCATTATCAGTCAACAATAAATGTGAGGATCTGAAACTGTCGAAATGTGCCAGAATTACACAATGTTATCAATGAGTAATAAAACTGGTCTATAAAATTAGTTTCAAAGTAGGAAAGTTTTAATAACGCATTTTTTTTTGGTCATAAATGTCACATGACATCACTATATGAAACGCAAGTTGTAATGAATAGGGTTTTTCCTTCCTTATTAGCTAAACTAGTCATAATTATAGTATTATTAAAACTAATCAGTCAGGAAGATTCTGTTTAAATGCAAAGGGTGCGCTCGATGGATACGATAAGTTCTTGTGAATAATCAAGCGAAGAGCCTCCACGTGTTTTATTTACTTTTAAAACACAGACATATACATTTTTTATACGGTCCAGGCAGTGCGATTGTGGAACGAGTTGCCCTTGTCAGTAAGACAAGCCCAGTCACATGCTGCTTTTAAGAACCTGGTTAGAAACCATTTCCTTTCTATATAACGTTTTCCTATTTAGATCTAATTTATTCCATCATTATTCAACCCTTTTTATTTATTTTTTTCATCTATGTATATGTGTAACACATAGTATTATATATGTATGTTTATATATACGCTTATGTATAGTATTTAATATAGTAATATATATATATATATTTTAATGTAGCATTACACCACAGACTATCCCCTGTTTTATTCTTAGTTATTATCGTCCATCCAAAGGTTGTCTGGTAGATATCGCTGTCAGCGATAAGGCCGCCTTTGTACCCGTAGAAATAAGTATAATTGTAAAAGAGATGTGTAACTTTAGTTTTTGGTGTACAATAAAGTATATTCTATTCTATTCTACATAAAGTCATTTGACGCAAAAGATGGACAACATTTCTAAGATCTTTTAAAGAAAACTTCCTGCACTCCACTCAACTCAGTCACCAACGAAAAAAACATTACTATAGATTTGATTGAGGAAGGCTGAGGCCTGGTTGAGGGAATGACTTAGAATATACTTCTAGGTAAACAGTCTAACGAATGCCTTGTTGGCGCAGTAGTCCCTGGAATCAATCCCCGGGAATTGAAAAGTTTATTGAGCTTTGCCAGTAAGCCAAGTATTCAGCTAAAGAGTGGAATTCCCTGCTGGAGTCTTTGTTTCCTGATAGCTACAACCTTGGGGTATTTAGGTCAAGAGTGAATAGGTTACTTCTAGGCAAGCGTACTTCACCGTAGACCACATCTTCGCTTACCATCAGGCGAGATAATGGTCAAACGCGAGCCTATAAAAAATATTTTTTTCAGAAAATCCTCAGTTTCAGCTCGGTTATCTGGATTTGTTCTCGGTTGTTAGCAATAGGTTTATCATCTACTATATCTTAGAACTTAACTGGCTATGACCATCCTAAAATTATGTAAACTATTGTTAAGTCTTACCAGCGGCTCCCATCTTAAGGTAGAAGCTTCCAGAGTGCCTGCCCTGACTGAAGCAGTACATATGCTTGGTTGGTATGAGTACCGGTGGCGGCATGCCTGGCATCCTGTATGTCATTGTGGAATCAGGGGTGCGGTCGCCTGGCGTTACTGAACTCATTTGATCCTGTAATTTTTGAGGAAAAATATTTAGAAAATTATTTATGATATGTTTGTTATAAAGTTTTTTATTTATTTCTTTTTAGTTTTGGTAGGTACCTCCAATTACCATGAAAAATCATCTATAGCCACAGTACATCTCATGAAGATTCCAATAAGCCCAATCACGACTAGGATACATTATTTTATTTTGGAGTGCCATTGCGCACCTTCCGGCTTCATCTTCAGATCAGTTCAATGGTACCATTTTCATCAGTAACATTTATTTATAAGTGGTTGCTTCGTCATTATAGTCGGATAACTATTCGAGATATCGTATACCCGAGGCATACTTAGCATTAAGGAGTTCCAATGGCCCTCTGTAGTCTTCTTCATCAGTTCCACTTCACCAAGTGATACTTTCTGAGTGCAAATGATTGCATTGTTGATCAAAATACCAAAATCACTATATGTATGCCATTATATTTGAGGAGTTTCCTCGATTTCTCCAGGATCCCATCATCAGATCCTGACCCGATAACCATGGGATCACCTGGGAAGTATACCCTTTCAAACAAAAGAAGAACTTTCCAAATCGGTCCAGGCGTCTTTGAGTAATAGGGGAACACAAATAAACAAGTAAAATTTCAAAATTTAAAAAACCCCCGACACATTTATCTTGCGGAAACATCACGATCTAAACAGTAAAACGCGCATAAATTTTGAACGGCTGAACCAATTTTATTCAAACATAGCTAAGAACACTCTCGATACAATCACCTTTCAAACAAAAAAAACTAAATCAAAATCGGTTCATCCGTTGAAGCGCTATGATGCCACAGACAGACACACAGATACACAGCAACAAACCTCAAACTTATAACACCCCTCTTTTTCCGTCGGGGGTTAAAAACAGATGAATTGAGAAATCGTTTAAAATCAAATTTTGAAGTCGGTTAAAATCACGTCGATTAATCAAAGATAAGCACAATGAAAGCTTACCTCTTGTTTTCTAAAGTATTCCATGACTGATTCTTCATGTTGAGCTTTAATTCTATGATTTCTGACCGCAATTCCTTTATATCTGGTAATATCTACTAATAGGAACATGATATATACCATTCCAACACTACAGAGAAATATGGAGTAAATCTGGAAAATAAGAAAAAGTTATTAAAGAAAATTCTAGAAAAATATTTTTATCTATAGAAGAAATAGGATTGCCGCCGTAACTTTCTTAAGTTATAGAAACTTTTTATTTTATGTTTCTGTATGATGGTGGGTACAGACGTGAGCAGCGTTTAAAAATCATCAGAGGTCATGCTGTTTAATAGTCAAATTACTTTACTTGACGATTACATAATTATAGCGGTTTGACATATTTTCTATATAAACCTGTGAAACGGCCATTTTAATTGCTCAGATAAAAGTTATCTGACTATTGAATAGTCAGCCCACAAAGAGAATCTTTAAAATGGCACGGAATAAAATTTAATTAACAAAATATAAGTTCAAAGTTAGATGTCTTAATTTATGTTCAGTACGTTTCAAATGAAACATTTCAAATTTTATATAAAACTAGCCTTCTCCCGTGGCTTCACTCCCGTGACCCACCTCACAGGATAAAAAATAGCCTATGTCATTCAGGAATAAATAAGCCGCATTCACACAGGTCCCATAATTGACGATTTGTCATGATTTGTGTTTGTCGTGATGCGTGTCAACACGGGCATTTAAAAACCCGCCGTCAATAAAAACGATTCGTGAAAAATGACGATTCCTCAATCGTCCTCGTGTGAATGAGAACTAATATTAGTTTTCGACTGGTGAAAGAATTCTCAACATCGTTTAAGTAGTTTTTGAGTTTATCCATTACAAACAATCAAATCTTTCCTCTTTATAATATTATAATATATATAAATCATACAGTAGATAAATTATGTGTGAGTAGTTTTTTTTTGTTTCAAAGAAACAGTTAAGTAATCATTTATGAATTAATAAGATAAGATAAAATAATTCAACGCGATTTTTGCAGACATTTGCAGCTCCATCGATAAGATTGCACGTTGAACTCATCTGTACTAACATTAAGGTCGCCTTAGCTCGGCCGTCGAAACTAGGACAGGCCGGGAAATCAGGCACCTAAGGATAGGCACTTAGAGATAAAAGTTAGTCTTACCTCGGAAATAGATTGGTTGACGAAGGAATCGCCGAGGTACACCACTAGTCCTAGAGTGACCAGCAATATCGCATACATGCAGCTTACAATAAGGGTCAGGTACTTTCTGTAAAACAATTAGTTGATGGTATGATTCACCGGTAATTTAGAAGGCGTATACTTGTTCCTACTATGTGTCTACTGGAGAACCGTGATATCTTCTAGAACATTAGAATGTTAAGGCTCTTTATTATTTATTTATCTCGAACATCAAAATACAGTAACTATTTAAAATGATGCTCGACCTTGTATGGAGAAGGGTGTCTGAGAAAGGTAAGACTTAGGTAAGATCCTGTGTTACAGATCAACCTTATAACATTTAGGAATATTAACCATAAAATTCATCATCATCATCATTTCAGCCGAAAGACGTCCACTGCTGGACATAGGCCTCCCGCAGGCGTCGCCACATGGGCCAAATGCCAAATGGGCCTTATCAGAAAGCTCAAAGTCACCTAAAGGGCAATGGAGAGGGCTATGCTCGGAATTTCCTTGCGTGATCACGTCAGAAATGATGATATCCGCAGGAGAACCAAAGATACCGACATAGCCCGTAGAATTGCCGAACTTAAGTGGCAGTGGGCAGGGCACATTGCTCGCAGAACGGATGGCCGATGGGGCCGGAAAGTTCTGGAATGGCGACCGCGAACCGGAAGACGATACGTTGGAAGGCCTCCCACTAGGTGGACTGATGACCTGGTTAAGGTTGCAGAAAGGCTCTGGATGCGAGACGCACGGGATCGGTCAATGTGGCGACCGTAAAATTACAAAAATAGTTTATGTTAATATAGATTCTTTACAAAATCTAAACATAAAACTAAGCTGAAAGAAGAATACAATAAAATTAAATGAAATTCAAGGAAGGTTAAATTAATAGAGAACTAGCTAGTAGTAGAAGTACAAATTGGTATTTGTACTTCTCCCAATATCTTTCTATATTGTAGCCAATGTGTTATTCTGATATATCTTAGTAATACTATTAATATGAAAGTTTGGATGGATGTGTGTGTGGATGTATGTTTGTTACTCAATCATGGCAGAACAGCTGAACGGATCTGGGTGAAATTTGGCACAGAGATGTATTATAGTCGGGAATAGCACATAGGCTACTTGTCCCGGAATAATGTTCCCTAACTTAATAAAGCACTTTTACACGGGCGAAGCCGCTGGCAGAAACTAGTAAGCTATATTTCTGTCAAGTTTCATCAAAATCTGTTCAGTAGTTTTTGCGTGAAAGACCATCAACACAAACATCCACCCATCCATCCTCACAAACTTTCATGTTTTAAATAGTAGTAAGATTAAAATCAAAGAAAATTAAATTACTGTATTTCATGTGGTTAAGGTAGTGGAAATGATTAGTTTAAAACGTGTGAATCAGCCATCTGATTGATGGCTAGTTTGAACTCATATACAGATAGAGTTCAATGTCCTTCTTTCTGATGTTAAATGGGTCACACACTATCTATCTGTACTTTAGAATCAAATCTGAGATCTCTCTTGCAGCAGACACGTTTGTGATCCTGGACCAACGAGGAAGTCCAGTCCAAAATATTTCGTTTTACACCTCAGTAGGTTAAAAGGTTAGTGAGTGAATCCGGCCGTAGCGATCAGTGAACTATAGCAGTGTACCACGCCCGGAACAAACAATATGAATGTAAATCAGCGCTAACGGTTCCAAAAACTGAATTTAAAAGGACGTGATCGTTAAATGTGTACAAAAAAAGCTTTAATAAATATACAGAAGATTCAACTGTGCCTGTATGACACAATATGATACTAAAATTGCGTTAGTTTATGAAATCAGACTGGAAATTAATATATTGCCTACATAATCGTCATTCACAGTCCAGCCATACCAGCAATCAGACACAGAAAATAAACTTTTTACCCGACTGCCGAAGGAGGGTAATGTTTTTATCAGTCTATGTGTGTGTGTTTGTTACTTTGTGGCGTTTTAGAGACCAATTGTTGGCCAATTTGGATGATTCTTACATCAATAGATTCGTCTTAACCTTGTCACTGGCTACATTAAAATTGAAAAATAGAAAAATGGCGGCTGTTGGGCGCCATATTGTGGTGGCCCAATTTATTTTTTCTGCCAAACCCATCGTGTGGGGTATCAAAATAAAGGTTTTTTTGAGGTGATTTCAAAAATAAATAATAATTATATGTTTAAATGCATACAATTCGAAAAAAAAAATAACTAGAAAGTTATAAATAAAAACGTCAATTCAGAAAATCTAAAACCCCGACTGATTAAGAAGTGAACTAAAAAGACGTAAACAAGAAGAAAATCTTGCTGTGCTTGGATACATCTGGTTTTGGTCAGCTAGCTCGCGAATGTTCTTATCTTCCAACTGCATGATTTTCTTCTTGTTTAGCTCATATTTTTTTCATGGTTGTGTAAGGGAATCTGGGTATATATATATAGGCATATCTATCTATTAAATACCCAGATTTTTCTGTTACTCTGTTATTTAACTTACTTTGTAAGCTTCTTGTTGTCTTCTGGACTGGTGGGAGGTGGGGCATGGGTCTCCACTGAGCGTATGGACTGAGCATCCATGGTCGCCACAGACCGCTTGCGAGGAGTTACTGCCCCCCGTGTGTCGCTTTGCGGCATGTATAGGCGGTAACTATCTGTTGAAAATAACATTTTATAAAGAAAGAAAGAAAATATATTTATTTGTGACCCGCACAGGAGAAACGAGATAACCAAAACACATACTTTAATAAAAAATAAATAACCCCTTGCGAAACCAAAAAGGCTCCTATCTCAGCATGTGCAACGATATTTAAAAAAAAAGAACATAACGCTGCGCTGATATTCTGATAGGGCCCACTGTTGATGCCACGGACATATTCACGGAATCGGAACATACAATAATTAAAGGAATAAAATAGATTAATATAAATAATAATAAAATAGTATAAACACAGAAGGTGAGTCACAGTATGTATGTGTATAACGTAGACAAATATATAAATAAAACACAATAAATATACGACCAAATTCCCGACGGCACGTAGGTACGTTTTCTTTCCCTTTACGTATATGTGTAGGCCTAGTAGGTGGCAACGGTAATTGCAGTGTGTGTGGCATTCATTAAGTCCTCTGAAGTGCATGTGTTTGGGAACTTGGGCACTCCAATGTTTGGTTCATGTTCTGGACATGGGTACCGCACTCATTTTTCCATGTTGTGTTTGTAGCAGCCTATATAGCTGCACAACGAAATTCGATGCCAGCGATGGCGATGACCGATACGCCAAAATATAATGGATTGATCGCGTGGCATTTTGATAAATTTTGACATACCCATACATTTTTATCATTTTTCCAACCGCTATCGCCACATTTTTACAAGCTTTTATTAAACTTGCAATGTATGTATGTACCTAAGTGTGTTCGGGTCAAATCTTGCAACTGAACTTTAAAGCGGTTATCCTCTACCGATTAAGATGAAATTTTGCATACACATTTAATTTGGATGACAATGCATGGTTAGCTTAGTTACATCATTCTAAACCCAATATGGCGGACGGCCCAAGATGGCGGACTGGTTATTTTTTGTGTACTGCCATGATTTGGGTATTAAGTGATAGGGTTTACTGAGAAGAATACGAATAAAGGTGGATAAAAAAATAAAAATAAAGTCGGAGGATACATCTGGTTTTGGTCAGCCAGCTCACGAGCATGTATCCTCAGACTGCACAGCATGAATTTCTTCTTGTTTACGTCTTTTTAGTTCGCTTTTTAAGCAGTCGGGTTTTTTAAATTTTTGAATTAACTTTTTTTTATAATAATAATCTTCTTCTTTTCGATTCGATGGCACATTTAATAAGATTGTCTGGGCCCAGTAGGTGGCCACGCTTATTGCAGCATCAGAAGCACTGTACAGATCTTCCAGGGTGCAAGTGAATGGACAGCCAGGACACTTCAGCAAGTGGGACATTGTCTGTTCAGGGGCACCACATTCGCACCGGGTTTTGGACGATTCCATAATCCCCAATGTTGTCAAATTATATTTGCAGCGGCCTAGTTGGGTATTAATAATTAAATGAAAATATCATGCTTCACTTGGCACATAACAGTCAATTACGCTAGTAGTTATGATATTCTCAGCGAAGTATCTCTGGAACTTGTAACTTTACTTCGTTAGTGATTTTAAAGCGTGTTCATGTTTTCTTTCGAACTTTTACTAAGTTTTTATTCGTTGTTCAATCAACAATTAGACCTGGATAAGGAAGTCGGAAAACGCATCATACTACAGTATATTAGTAACAGCGGATCTTTGTGTTTCACAAGATGGCCCTGCCAACCATTGCGCAAGAAACAGTTAGTCATCGAGTATACTGCATAGAGTAAGCGAGATAAGACGATGCGACAAACGTTATCAAGTGAAAGAGCCAATTATACAATGCTATCTTGACCTTTAACATTGACACAAAAATAGGGCCTAGTAGCCAATTCAGAGACACAAACTACCGTTGTGAATATTATATAGCCTGAATCATGGAATTTATAGTTTATTTTAGCCAGATTCGATAAGTTTTATGATACATGTAGTTTGTGCTTGGCTAACAGAGGTTAGGTACAGTTTGAGTAAGTTCAAAGGGAACCGTATCTTTGAGATTGTGTACTGCATGGATTTAGAAATACATGCTGAAAATTGCATGGACATTTTCACCTAAAGGTTGCGATACTATGGGTACTTGATACTTGACACCGTAGACATAAATATATCTAGATGACGTGATTGTATGTACTTCGCGTGCCAAAAAACGAAGTAAAGTTACGACCAGTGATCGTAATCTGAGCTTTCATTTAGCATTATCGGCCCGGAAATCCACGGAAATCTAGAAAAATGCCTTTTTATGCCATATTGAGATGTAAAGAATGTATAGAAAAAGTTGGCCGAGGCACTGGCAATGTTTTCTTTCAGTGGTAAGTAAATTTGTTTTTAAATAGTTTGTGAAAATGTGGCACGCTTGGTTTTCATACAGATGGAGGGACTTGCGTTAGCTATTTAGATTTATGTCTGTGCTTGCCACTAAGTAGTCCAATATTAAAATCTGTTTTTGATATTTTCATTCATGCAAAGTGATTTAAACATAATCGCATGGAATTGACATCGCATTAAAAATTAAGTCCGTATTTTTCCGTACACACGTATCAACTTTATATAGAAAAATAATAAGTACTTAAAAATACATCGCGTATAAATTATCGAGAAATAAATCCGTCTTGAGTGTAATCTCTCGTTTATCAGTTAATTCTTCAATCATGGACCAGTAATCCAACTTAGACAATTTGGATAATTATTTATCATTTTGCGATTATGACGTATTCACTTTTACACTTGGTTATGACTTTTATATTGCAAAACAGGAGATAGCGCCTTGTAAGTACCAAAGTATGTATAACACAAAGTTATGTAGTGTATAATATTCTGTGAACTTTACTTTTTACACAAGGGCTGATTGCACTGTGAAAAATTATATCAAGCTGCCTTCCTATCGAAACTATTTAAATCTTCCAAAAAATATTAATTATGTATGTGTTTAATTCATTTAAAACTCAACTGAAGTAATTAAATAATTAAAAACTCGTGATATATTTCATTTAAATCTTGCGGAAGTCAGCGTTTGCACTGATACCCTGATTGCGAACTGATAGTAGCATTAGCAAAGGGAATTAATTTTTCTAAGACTATCAGTTTGGTTCAAGTTAATCTTATTTCTGTTAATCTTATAAACCACGTCATAAATTTTGTATATTATTTTTATTATAAATAGTTCTTTGAAAATAGCTATAAGTGAACCGTAGAAGAGCAGCGGCGGCCCAGTGGTAACGGCCCCGAATTACGTGTTGTAGTTCGTGAGTAAAAAAGAAGAGACTCGTGAGAACTCTGTGTGTGTGTGTTTTTCAATTGTTAATCTAATATTACTAATGTTTAAGTATATCTTTATATTTAGTTTATTCTTTTGAGTATAATTTTCTTGATTATATTGTATTTATAATTTATATATTTTTTTGCATAAATCTGTTTCGTTTAATTGTCAACATTGCACCTACCACTAGTTGTCTCTGCACCACCCAAAGGTCGACTGGTAGAAAATGCCTAAGGCATTAAGTCCGCCTCTGTACGTGTGTGTGCATGAAGTATTAAATAAATAAATAAATAACTCTGGTATTCTCGATATTTCTTTACGGCTCGGAATCTTGGGCAATTTGCACGGTGGATCGAAAAAAGATAGAGGCTTTTGAGATGTGGTGCTGGAGAAGAATGTTGCGCATACCATGGACAGCCAAGCGCACGAATATGTCCATTCTCGACCAGTTGAACATCAAAACCAGACTCTCCACGATCTGCTACCAACAAGTCCTAAGTTACTTTGGTCACATCGCCCGGAGACAGCCAGACAACCTGGAAAAACTGGTTGTAGTGGGAAAGGTGGATGGAAGAAGACCACGCGGACGTTCACCTACTCGCTGGTCTGACCAGGTCAGGACCATTACGGGACTCACTGTGACCAATGCTATGAGAAGAGCCGAAGACAGGGTGGCTTGGAAGCAGCTCGTCGTTGACTCCGTCAAGGCTTTTCAAGACGGGCACGACCTTCAGAAATGAAGACAACGAATAAGAAAAAGTTCGTGAGTTCGAACCCAGGCAGGCGCTTTATTTTGTGTAAATTATTTCATCACCACTGCTCTTGAAACGGTTAAGGAAAATATAGAGAGGAAACCGGCATGTCCTAGAACCAAAAAATCGAAGACATGTGATATCAACCAACCCGCACTGGGCCCACTCTTACAGAGAGGATGCCTGTGTCTCAGCAGTGGCGACATTATAAGGATGCTGATAAAACCGTAGAAAATTAAGGTCTGTCATGTAATTAAATCTATTTAAACCTATGGCTAGTCTGTACACTTATCAATCTGCCTAGCCTTTTCCCAACTATATTGGGGTCAGCTTCCAGTCTTACCGGATTCAGCTGAGTACCAGTGTTTACATGGAGCGACTGCCTATCTGACCTCCACAACCCAGTAACTGGGTAACACGGTACCCCTTGGCAAGACTGGTGTCAGATCTCAAGCTTCTGACTACTCGTAACGACTGTCAAAGATCTTCAAATGACAGCCGGGACCAACGGCTTAACGTGCTTTCAACTCGGTATGTTGTAATGGTCACCCATCCACGGACCGACCTCGGCAAGCGTTGCTTAACCTTGATGATCGATCAGTGCGGCTGTTATTATTTAGCCACGAGCCCCTCCTGTATGTACACTTATGGTTGTCTATATTGTTAATACTTACTGAGTGATTTGGCGTCTCCATTTTTGAGGTTACCATTGTATGAAAAAGGACTGGCGCGATCACCTGATAAAAAATATTCCATACTTTATTTCACTTTTCCTTTTTTAATTTTACAATTTGTAAAGTAGACAGCCGCAAGCAGAGTTTCAACTTTGAAATCAAAGGATATTTACCAATAGGAGTAGCAGTTCCCGACTCATCTCCTCCTCTAAGATTAAAAATCCTGGGCGATTGTCTGTCGAGCGTGGAATCCTGTGGAAAACAGAAACATGAATTTAGAAACACAATAAAATCCGCGTTCACCTGCAAATTCCTGCCAGCAAATTCATATCTGCATAGCTACACTGGCGGGCAAAAAAAGTGGCGAACATGCACATCGAAAGCCGTATAAAATCGGATTAATAACTTCATTAGCCGCTTGTTTCTCTCGATCGACACCACCCTGTATTTCACTATAATCCCATTACGGTGTTTCAGCGTTCCTCTGCAACGATTTTCGGCCCGCGCAGTAAACGCCGTGAAAAAAACGCTTTGTTTGTGACGATACTCCCAATGAACTTAACAGTATTGTTAAACGGGAATCCTTTCAGATTTCGGACTTGTTATCGTTGTTGCATATGTTATGATTTTTTTATGTTATACTTTTCTTTTCTTAGTCTGATTACATAGTATTAGATATATTATATTATTATTATATATATATATTTTTTTTGTTTTTCTCAGCGCCTTGGGGTCCCGGTCCTTTGAAAGGCGTGCGAGGAGCCGAAGCCAACTCGTAGAGACCAGTTAGGCATGTATCAGGAAATGTGACACCAACTGAGTACCTATATTATTATATTTAATACAGATACCTAATCAATTCCTTCATTAAAACTTTTTTGAGAACAAGACAAATGTGAATAAACGAAATTGATAACTATACCAAAATTATCAGGAATGATAAAATCTCCACATTATTGTCAATAGTTACGCAAAACACGTGTCCTGACGCTTGCATTCCCCGGCCTAGAATTCATATCAATAGGTAATTACGTCATCACATAATTATCGCCTAATCAATCACTGTTAGGCAAAGGTTAAGAATTAAAGACAATCGGATATTGACATTTCGAATGAGCATCTGTTTTATAAACCTTAATAGTCTCTGTAAGGAAAATAAAAAGTAGAGATCGAATTTTCATTAGGCGAGGCGTTGGGGCGGCACGATGTGTCCGCACTCGGTATTAACAGGCAGGTGGGGGTGAACACGTGAAGGGGTTGAGTTCGTGGGGCAGGGGGGCAAGGGTGGCTCGCGGCCGGCTGGACTCAAAAGGTTTACAGTTGGCTGCGCGAGAGTGACCCGCCTCACAAACACGGCCCGCGCTCGCCGCTCGACTCTATGGAAGTGTACCGCCGCTTTACAAACCTTTTATACATTTTATTTTTGTTGCAGAATGATCATTTTGATAGACAGCTTTCATTAATACGTTCAAATGAATATATTGTGAAGCGATTTTTACGGGGATATTCTCAACTGCATTTTATTCATCGTTATTTTTAAACTTTTAATTAATGGAGCTCGTCATATTGTTTCTCCATTTAATTAATAAATTATGCAACTACAGGTTGGTTTACGAGACTCAACAATAACAACCTCTCTAAAGTAGGAAACATTTGTAAGGCCCTAGGCAATCAATATTTTTTTTTATGAACTTTAAATGCCTGTAAAATAATGTCTAACGTTACAAAGGCATAAAACATGTTTTGTTTGATTGCTTACACATTACTATTATTAAATGAAATAAAAATGAATTGATTTTTCATTCAATGTGACCATAAATAAGCAGTTTAGTAAAACTTTTGGGAGTTTTCAAAAATAATCATACAAATTTGGTAAAAAAATGGAAAGACTTCATCTAAGACAATCATGGCTTACTCGTAAATGGTTCGAAATTAACCGTACTATCTTCGCCTTAAAAGCTTTGCACCCAACTTCCAATCACCCTGTATATAATCTGAGACTCGGAAACGGCTCCAACGATTTTCATGAATCAAATACCTTTAAGAGCAATTCTTGTATATGTATCTATAAATATATATAATCAGAATCTTGGAAAAAAGGCTGTAACGATTTGCATGAAATTTAGTATGCAGGAGGTTTCGGGGACGATAAATCGATCTAGCTAGGTTCCATTTTTAGAAAACGTCGTTTTCTATATTTTCACCCGAGCAGAGCTCGGTCGCCTAGGCAATTATGTTTCTAAGAAAAATAATTATAGGGATATTAATTATTTTCTTGAAATTATTTATCACAGCAACACAACACAACACCGAAAGAAATGGAAGTAATAAAGGAGGGTTTTGCTCAGAAGTGGCAAAATTCAGGCTGATAATAAATTATAGAAAAATATACAATAATTTAAACTTAGCCTTACAAGTAATTATTGCCTAACAAGTGTAACCGCTAACCTCAAAAAGACTACCTAGAGCAAAATAAAATTCAGCTTATAAATTATTTTCCCAGGGGCATATCCACATATTGCTCTTGTAGAAATCATTACAACCCATTGGGTCCATATATACGAATTCGTTGTTTAAACTACGGTCGAAGCTTAAAATAAATTTACTTTGAATACGGGCTAAAACAGCCTGTTGCAAATATGTATTGAAAAATTTGTATTGACATATATTTTATTTAAGACTCGCACAGAAGATATACATTCTATACACGAGAAAAAAAACCCGAAAAGAACCCGATGCGAGACCAAAAAGCCTGACGTGACATGACGTTATCTTATAAAAGATGAAAGAATTTTGTTAATAGTACCTATCTACGTGGCGTAATCGGATAATCTCGATAAGTAATCATAATTAATTAGTAATGACTTTGTTGTGATTAAAAGTTTTGATTTTCTGGAACGTTTTTGGATTTTGCCAGTGGCAATGAAATGTATGTTTCCCGCAGTACTGATACATTTGTTGACAATTAATGTACGCAGTACTCACAACAAAAGTAAAAAGTAGATAAAAAAAATGTTCAAGAACAACAAAAAAATCACGATCTAAAAAGTACGAAAAAAAAAAAAAAATCTCATCTAAAAATGTTATGTACGAACTATTCGATATGTATCGGGTATTAAATAAACAACTTACATGTAATAAATATTTTATTATTTATAGTGTGAATTGGATATTCTGAAACAGAACGCTCTTGTCTATCGTTGATATTGTGGCAATGATTATTAATTTTGACGTTAATTTTATTCCGATTCAAATCGGTTTAATCCAACCTACATTATCGAGTTTTTTTTTTAAATTAAGACAAGGTCTTCAGCCTCGATAGGTTTTTCCGAAATGATTTTATCAGAAAGAAGCATCGACCTCCGTTGCATTGATAATTTTATTAAACATTTTATCTTCGTAGTAACCTTAACGTCGAAAATATTGTATGATAAAACTGATAATAACCAGTTCAACTTATTCAGTGGCCATTCATTTTCCTCGTGCAAACTTTCAGTTTAAAGATATGGAGACAATAAACTGCGATAACCTTCAGTCAACTGAAGGTTCATAGAATTTTATTTTTAGTGACAGTTACAATGTAAAGGCCAATGAATTAATTGTTTACATTTTGCGGGGCTTTTATTAATCGTAATTAGATCGCTTCCGGCATTTTGATAAAAAAATATGTAATGGAGTTCTTGAACATTGGTACCGTTTGTTGTGTTCCGTTTTGATGTTTCATTAGTGTTAATAAGCGTAAGTATTAAATCTGCCTATAGCCTTTTCCCAACTATGTTGGGGTCGGCTTTCAGTCTTACCGGATTCAGCTGCAGTGTTTTAAATGGAGCGACTGCCTATCTGACCTCCACAACCCAGTAACTGGGTAACACGATACCCCTTGGCAAGACTGGTGTCAGATCTCAACCTTCTGATTACACGTAACGACTGTCAAAGATCTTCAAATGACAGCCGGGATCAACGAATTAACGTGCTTGCCGAGGCACGGAGGAAACTCGGTATGTTGAAATGGTCGCCCATCCAAGGACCAACCTCGTCAAGCGTTGCTTAACCTTGAAGATCGACCCATGCAGTAGTTATTATTTACCCACAAGCCTCCTATAATAAGCATAAGTATTATCTATCTATACTAATATTATAAAGAGGTAAAGTTTGTGAGTTTGTGACGTTGTAAGGGGTAATTTCTGGATCTACTGAACCGATTTTGAAAATTCTTTCACCAGTAGAAAGCTACATTATTCTTGAGTGTCATAGGCTATAATAAAATTTCAAAAAAAATAGAGAACCTTATGAAAATTGCAATAATGTAACCCAAGGTAGCAAAATGTTGCCTGCAAAATACATTATTTAGCGTGCGCTGAGAAAACTATTGATGATAGACAAAAAATAGTAGGTTGGAGGTAGGGAAGGGTAGGTAGGCTAGGCAGGGCAGGCAGAGTAGGCAGGGTAGGTAGATAGATAGCCAGTTGACGGGAGCGAAGCCGCGGGGGTCAGCTAGTCTAAAATATTCCTACTGAAACGCAGGCCTCCTCTCAGTGAGAGGAAGTGGGCTGTAATCTACCTCTAGTGTAATTGGTGTGTAGTTGGTGGACCTTACATATACCATCGAATTTTTGGTTTCAGGACGTGCCAGTTTCCTCACGATTTTTTCATTCATCATTATTTTGATTGCTAGTCCCTTACTATTCAAGCCATTTTTTGCTAGCTACCACTTCAAAATAGGTATGTTCGATGATTGGGAATAAGAACGTACTACAGTAGGTTGTATAGATGACTTACTTTTGTTCGTCATTGTTTTATTAGTGCGTTTGTCCACCGCTACCGTCACCGGGACGTCAACGAGAATGACGAAACAATGAAGGCCCGATGTAGCGACACATACATTTACTATAGCTGCTTTTCCACCGAAAGCCCGTCGCTCGAGAGCCGTCATCCCAGCCGCCGTCAATTCGAGTAAATCGGCGTGACCGCTAGAACTCGCCGTCTGATATACCGGCAATACAAAATACATTTAAACTAGTCCACCACACTGGCGCCGCCGTGACGTCGCACTACGCCGTTTTTTTTTAGATGATGATTAAGACGGGCTGGTGTCCGCAACTCCACGTCTAAACGCGTATTTTGCGTACGGGCCGTTTTTTGTTTTCAAGATATTGTGCTTTGTATACCACCGAGATCGTTGCGGTGGACAAACGATCGTCGTCACGTCACCGTGATCACGGGCATAAAAAAAATCGTTTTCGTTGACGGCCCGGTGATGGCGGCGGTGGACAAAGGCACAACCTATTTTTTTTTATCCCTAGATAGATGCATATGTACTTTCTGCAGAATTGATTCAATAAACAATCAATCTAATCAGAATAATATCTGCATATAAAACCCCAGTTCTAGATATAGAGGTTTACTCATGCAAATTTATTATTCACTTTAATTTCTTTATGCGTGTCGTTTTAACTTTATGGACGTATTTTTTGGATTTTCCTTCCATATGTATTCATATTTATTTATAGTTTAACTACTACTACTACACGGTATTAATCTAGAACTATTTTGATCATGACTGTTTCACAATTTTTGGATTCCATAGTCAAATAATAGTCTAGCCGTGTCCGTCTAAAATTTGCCTAAGAATGAGTAGTTCAGGAGATGATATTTATTGAGATTGAAAGTGGTAACTTTGGCCTTCATAGTATATATATATACCATATGGCATACCAGATTATAACAAAGAAAAGGAAACTTGAAACTAAAATATATACAGCAGGCGGCTTTATCACATTCCGCGATCTTTTCCAGGCAACCTGAAATGGGCAGTGATTGCCTGGACATAAAATCATTGAGGTAATAATGTACTACGCACAAAATGGGGTTGTCATTGGTGTAACAAATAAAATTACCAAAAGCCTTTGTGACTTTCAAGCTAAAAGCTTCTTTAAATATCTGAAAGTTCTGGCAGTAGTGACATTTTTGATGATTGTAGTTGTTCTTTTTTGTGGAACCTATATTTCAGTATAAAGTTAAAAGTTTGCAATAGTAAGCCTAACATAGTCACCGGTGTCGTTAAAAAGTTGTATACTATGACACAGGTACAGTCAATTCAGATGCAGTGTTGAGTCTACCAATGGTTTTATTATTCACTTATTTCTTATCATACCGGCGGAAACAAAGAAAGTGACTTATTTTTATATTAATGGAGAAATCATTATCAACTAGATACGGATCGTTTTAGTCCACAGCTCGTCAAACATTCCTCCAGCAATAGTAAAGATAAATAATAATTGTTTTGGATTGTGTGAAAGCTGATATAGTTAGAATGATGTGGCTATTGTCTTGCCAGAAGAAAAAAATAAGTTTTATAATACACACACACTACAAGTCCGGACACATTAGGGCCTCTGCATCCACTAAATTCCTTTTGACTTTTACTGTTGTTTTATACAAACTGTACGGTAACGCAACAGGATACAATAAAACCGTTGCAGCCAGTAATTAAACCACAATTCTACATTGTTTCCCCTGACTTTATCATGACACGCCATTCCAACAGGAAAAACACTCCTTCTAGCACCATATACACGTTTAGTTAACCGTATTTTCGTTAATTAACCGTATTTTAATACCGTCATTATCTTGCGCTTGCAAATCCACTGGCGTTCATTCCTTAAGGTACACTAGTCGAAAATTCTTCCATACAAACGTAGTCTTGCGATTATTCCACTGTTTGACGGTGTACGTTCTTAATAAAAAATGATATCAATTTGTCTCATCATTAGCCCTGTATGGAAACAGAAAAGTAAAAAATACAATATTTGAAAGTTATGAGCGTCGACAGTTCCATATTTCAACACTAATCTTTGGGCGGAAATAAATACCATAAGAAGAAGGAAAATTTCAAAACGGCCTCCATACAGCGATAGATTAGTAATTTAACAATGCAAATAATTTTATTTTGAAAATATACATTTAGTAGTTTTTTCATGATCTCCCAAAGGTCTGACTCATAAAATTTCGCGCGCTCGTTTTCGTCCTAAATCATCAGCCATTTCGCTACAAATTTGCAAAAGTGCTAATTCGTACGAGAACTAGCTTCTTACTGCTCATCACAGCATCAATCTCTTTCGCACGTGTTGTCGGATGAGACAGCATGCATTTAACCCTGGGCACAAAATAGTTCGTACCGTTGACTAGGGGAACCTTAAGGATTCATTCCTCAACTAAATTGGGCTAAAAAGAGAGGATTGTAATGAAACTACTTTTCCCTTCCTAACAAAAACAATATATTTCATATTATCGATGCATATTTCATATATTTACTAATTGGTAAATAATTAGTTCTAATCAATCCACGTCCCGTGTTAAGATTGTATCATTTGTCACTTATTTGATTGATTCAGCTAGATAAAACATGACTTATATTTCGTTTCCTCCACAAATCAATGTGCTTTGATAAAATATAAACGTGTGCTACACACCTTGCATCTTATGATTGATTTTTTTATTAATGGTGACTGAACTAATCAGCCTTCATGCGAGATCAGAAAGTTCGATATTACGTGAAGTCTTATAATCCGAAGGTGATAAGATTAATTGAGACAAGTACAATAATGAAGCGGTTTCAGTAGCAACCGATATCTTAATGCTTTGAGATATATGGTTGATTTATACACTAAACATTTTATTATCATTTTTATTGCAATTAACTTTCCGTCTAACTGACCGACTTCTTGAAAATTCTATGGTCGCCACTGATTAAATAGTTACCTAAGACATAGGTGGTTATCTTTGCTCAAGGCGTTGACTTGTCTTCAATATTATTATCATTTCAGCTAAAATCCCAATCTTTTACTTTTGAACACTGATGTCACTGGCTCCCAGTTAAGTCTATGTACAAATGTATGTTTACCCGCCAATTCCGAGGCTGTTACAGTTAATCTAGTTGTACTTAAGCGAATTTATGACGTTTCATCTCTACCGATTTGGCTGATGCAGTAAATACTAGTTACTAGTTGATATAGCCGAATTGCTGGGTTTAATGCAACCAGCAATTAATTGACTGTCACTCATCGCTGCGAATGTCTGGCAGTCCGAATTTCAATGTATTCGTACAGCTGTTGTTTACGGATTCATATTTTCACCCGACTTCGGCAAAAGGAAGGGTTGTGATTTTAGCAGATTTATGTTTGTATTTACGTATGTTCCTCCGTAACGCCTAAACTATTTATCAGATTTTGATGAATAAGGTGTCAATCTATTCACTACTATGGCCCAGGTAAACAGGGCTAAAAATAACGACTGTGCAGGTACGGTTTTTTGAATTTTTTGATTAAGGATTTTAAATAGTATTACTAATGCAGTATGAGTATCGCGGGATACACCTTCAGCGTAGCTAGAAGGCTGGTATGGTGGAAATTGTAGGTCTAAATAATAACCTGAATAAACAGGACACAGTTTTGCGAAAACTATTCTGCATAGCTAACAAACGTTGGTATGGAACATAAAAAAAATGGAAAAGCCAAATGCTTCAACAGCTTTTATATCAGCGATTGGGTTGCCTTCAATGTTCTATGTTTATTATCAATGACGCCTTAAAGGCTAAATGAATTAAGATATTTTTTGGAACACGGGTAGACCATTGCTTGTATACATAGGATACTTTTTTATCCCTGTAGTAAGTTCCCCTGGAATAATTTTCGACATTCACGTGGGTGACACTGGCTAGTTAAAAATCATAGTCAAATCCACTTACACTTCGCTCAATATCAGGGTGGTACATGACATTCCTCTGTGGTCTCCGCCGAGCCGCTCGTTGTGCGCTGGCGGTTACAAGGTTGCTCGATACAGGCCCCGGTTGTGACATGGTACGTCTGCGACCCTGGATTTCTTCGGAACTGGAGCCGTTACCGACTGAAGCATTTTGGACCTGGAGGCAGAAGGAAAAGAAGATAAGGAACATTTTCTTGAGTCCGCTTTTAATCTTCACGTGATAGGGATTTGATAGTAAAAATGATTTTAATATAATAATTAGTGATATAACAAGATTAGATATAAATTTCATTTTGTTGATTTTTTATTGTACATGCACAGTATTGCACTCAAAATAAGGTAACGGTTTTTTTTAAAACTAGTTTTGCATTATCTTTATACAAAAAGAACTACATAAATAAGTATATTAGGTTTATATGTATTCCATAATTTACGAGTATTATGCAGATGTTTGTAATTACACAATATAACAGTCCATAATTAACTTTTACTAAACAGAAAACGTTCAGTATTTCTCTCCCAGATTACTGCGCCGATATGATCCATGTACTGAGAGAATATCTCTTTTGAGTTAAATATAATTAAGCATCCATCGGAAGGGTTCTTTGATGTCTGGCTATCGGTATATTCGGTTCAGGATACATCTTCTTGTCAAAGGAAAATAACCGTGTTTTTTCTTGGACAGGATTATTAAATAATTCGAGGGATTGCGAATATTGTGGGTTTGCTCATTCACGTAATAATTTAAATATTATTTGACGAGACATCATAATTATGTTACAAGAATATAGCTTTTTAAGTTGAATGTGTATCGTTATCTCTATGATCTGCATCTGTATAATATTTAAGCAGGTATTTATTTGCGAATTCATGCATATTCGATAAATCTATGCTTATCGCCTATCATAATTAATTTTACGTTTCCATTATTATCTATCATTGATAGAGGTAGGTAACTCACAGATAACTACCTCTCCTCGTTATGATTTTGACAATAGATTTGAACAAGCATTTGGGTTTCTAGTTCATTAAGGAAAAGTTTTAATTAATTATATGTTTATCAACAGTCTTCAGGGCTTTGTTTTGAACCGTCGTCGTTGAGTCATGGAATTAGCTGGCGCCACCTTTGTTGATAGCGTCTTTGTTATAATAATCAGTAAGGTATAGGTCTTACTCACGTGATTCCTAGTTTCACTGGGCTTTAAGCATGACAACATGGCACTGATTCTTGATAGCATTTGAGCTCAAATCACCCTTCACTTTACCAAATACTATAGATACTTTAGCAAGATTTCACCGGTCCCAAGATAACACAATAACACTATTCAGATTTATCGCATCTTAATTGAATGTTGGGTCACTAGTTTAAACAATGGGGACTCACGTTGCAGCATTGCGTATCAATATGTAACGTTGTCCGGTTTCAGCTGTGAGTAAGACGCTTACGAGCTCATGATGGGACAACTCAACAGCTGGACAACTGACAGACACTTTACCATAAATGCCGTCGATTCACTTCAACATTGTTATTTCGTAAAGACTTTTGCATTGTGATTGTAATTAGTGCTCTACTTAACATTGTGTTTACACGCTTTGTGTAACAATGGGCTTCGACGAGTTGAAATTGTAACTCAAAACTTGAGATCAATGCCTATTAAGAATATTTTTGACTGTTTGACTAGGAGGACAAGAAATATGTAAGAATATAATTATGTAACTTTTGCGATGCAAGGAACATCTATTCAATAGTTAAAAAAAAACGAAAATTGCATGATATGTAGAATTACTTAAATGGAAGAATATATCCGTACAAGGTGTGAAATTTGAATCTTATCCATATTACAATTTTAAAATTGCAAATCGACTTATCAACCTATTCACGCCATGTACGGATTTATTGCTAGCAAGATTTTTCTTATACTTTTTTTTATAGTTCTTAGGGCTTATTCTTCGATCTCCAGTTAACTTAAATCAGAGGAATACAAATGGCGGTTACCCAACGTCGTTGTGTAGAAAATGTGGCAAACTGCCATATATTATTTAATTTTATTGAAATATCAGCCCTTAATATTTTTTCTATAAAATTGGTGTGATAGAAGAAAATGTAAAATAATGGATTGAGGAAGTCGTTTAAATTAGGGGTCTTTAAAAAAGTAAAATACAAATGTTCGTACGCACCCCTGGATCGTCTCTGTTGCCCGTTTCCGAAGGATCTACTCCTTCATCTTCACCAAATTGTTGAAGAGACGTCTCCGAGTGAAACTTCTTGTCTCCCAATTTCCCCCTATTTGCTATTTCATCCAAAACTTCCTTCTTGGCTGCATTTGTGTCCGTCATTTTTATATTTTGTTGTCACTTTTGGGGCCCCGTATTTTTAAAACTTTTTGTTTAATTTTTTAACAAATAAATCACTCTTCAGACGACATGTTTGTTGACACTAAGCTCGTGCGATTTAGATTGCAAATGAATTAATAAAAACATGATCGGTTTCCTATCTGTTATCATGTAAAGACGTATCTATCATAAAGGTGTAATTATCGCGATTGCTTTACGATCGACACACACTTCCTCTTCAGGTTATTTTCGAAGGAAAAATTGATAATTTCTATATTTTATTGTTTATGCGTTGTCATTAGTCCTCCACAGTTAATTTTGTTTGATTACAGATTTGTTTACGTTGATGAGATCCAAGTGAAAGATAACACTGTGTTTATTTAGGTAAGCGCTGCTTGTCAAGGATTTTGCAAGACGATATAGTTACATTGAAAGAGTTTTGTTCTTCCAAATAAGAACATGTAAATTTGAAGAACACCAATTTGCCAGATCGAGCCCCAAATCAATATAAATACAAGTGAAATCCAACCGCTAAGCTACTTATTAGTGCGATACGCAAGTATAGGTACATGATCGTCGATATGTGATTCGTATGCAAAAAATATTTCATGATGACTACGTTCTTATTTTTCTTATTAGCTTTTAATCGTTTTTCACTTATTAGACACGCATTTATAGGATTCATATCAATAGATTGATTTCACGTGATATAGTGTTGGATTCTTGATAATTGTCACAAAATTCGTCATCACACCAATGATATTCAAATAAACAGATACGTTATACACTCATAAAACAATTGAAAAAAGTGTTCCGCGCAGCAGCGGCAGCACACATACACACTTTTCATTCATCTAACATTAAAAATATTTATTTTAATCAATAAATAAATAAATTACAAATACACACGATGGCATTTATTTTATTTTGTTTTTGTTTCAACAAAGCCTATCGCTCTTTGCCATGCGTGACATAAACTAAAGACTAAAGGTCACAATTGTGACCTATTCGAGTCTTCAAAATGCGCGCGCTCATAACATATCTGTTTATTTGAATATCATTGCATCACACTACTATTATAAAGGCGAAAGTTTGTGTTGGTATGTTTGTTACTTCTTCACGCTCAAACGGCTGGACGGATCTCTGTATGAAGTTTGCCACAGAGATTGATTATAGTCAGGAAATGCACATAGGCTTTTTATCCCGGGAATATGTTCTCTCGGGATAATTTTTCACATTCACGCGGGCGAAGCCACTGGCAGGAGCTAGTTGTCAATAACTTTTATTGAACGTATTTTTAACAGAACGAGGATTTGTTTTATCGAAATTTATTGTTCAATACCTTGAGAATATGGAAACTACGATGAGTAATTTAACCTACATTGCTGATATTTGATTATTCATGCAGGTCACTGTAACTGAAAAAAACCCGACTAATTGTAAGTCGGTTTAGTACAGTAGGGTTCCGTATAAACAAAACTATGATACTTAATTTTTTCTATGATAGAGGATTGAACCTACCATAGTTTTACAAGACAGTGCCACTATAGCTGCCTGTTACGGTTAAAAAGACACAAGGGCTTTGTTCGACAGAAGAAAATGAGCATAGGCATACTAACAAGTTGCTTGGCTTCCATTGGAAGTATAACAGACTCAACAAGATACTCGATGTCTTTACCTTAAAATATTTTATTTTTCTATACCATAACAGATTATTTAGGGACACTCAATTACAGTGACACAGAAATGTTCTAGAAATTGTTGTTTGATTATTATATGCCCTCATATCGCCTACCAAAAATAGAAATACTTGTTTATAATCTTGCAGTTATAATACAATATTTTAGTTATATACCAGAGTTTTATAATTTATACTACTGCAACTAATGTACATTTTTGTGAACATTCTTACTTTTTAATAAATTATTCTTATTCTTATAGAACCCTAAAATGAAAAAAGGTGGATAACATAGTTTATGTTTTAATTATACCACAAGCTATTTCACAGGGACTTTAAGAACTAGATGAAAATATGTATTTGTATTTACTCAGCGGGAAACTTGCATCTAATTCGAATCAGTGCGTTTTTGGTTACAACGTTTTTGTTCTGGAAATTTCGTTCTGCAGAACAAGACCCGTGGACGGCCGGAAACCAAAGTTGATAATGAAGAATTGAAATCTATTGTGGAAGCGGATCCATCGCAAACCACCTCCGAGTTAGCTGCAGGCTGCGGTGTTAGTGATAAAACTGTTTTAATCCACTTCAAGCAAATTGGGAAGATGAAAAAGCTTGAAAGGTGGGTACCTCATGAATTGAGAGCAACAAACCGACAAACGCGCTTCGACTGCTGCGTTACTCAACCGGCACAATAATTAAGGGATTTTAAATCGAATCATTACCTGTGATAAAAAGTGGATCCTGTACAATAATCGGAAACGCTCATCGCAACACAGTTCAAACTAATTTAGCTGTTAACGATTACTAATACTCTGTAATCATGTTTAATGTTCCAATTAAATATTAGATATTTAAAAAAAGAATAACATAAATGAACCAGAATCATTGCCAGTACGCGAGATATAAATCTTATCAAGTGATATTAAAAAGGTGGACATTCACGACCTTTTACGACGTTACTCATACTCGTACCGTAATCTAAGTTGCACTTAATCCAAAATGATTCTGTGTCTGACAGCATAATAGGTACATAATACACATAAGTTCATGCTATTTATGACCGCATGATAATTTAAGGAGAATTCGCCTGAACTACAGTTAAAAGTACACTCATAAAAATAATCCATTTATTTGTTTATCAACTAAAAATGATAACTTTCTTTTAGATAAGTGTTTACAGCACGTGCGCTGCTCGCTGGGACTGAAGAAAGAATGTTCTGAGGGTACGTACTATCTGATTATATTGTGCAAATAAATTATCAAAAAGCATGTGGCATTCATGTGACTATTTATCGTAGGGAGGATTTATTTTGAATACGTTGTATTGGCGCAATAAAATTAAACTCACGTAGTTCCCGTTGGAATACAGGGATAAAAAGTAGCCTATGTCACCCGGGGAAAGTGTAGCTTCACTAGCTTCCCGACTGTGAAAGAATTTTTGAAATCGTACCAGTAGTTTTTAAGTTTATTCGTTACATACAAAAATACAAATCTTTCCTCTTTATAATAAAAACTAAAGGACGCATCGCGGTTTCACCCGCGTAGTTCCCGTTCCCGTGGGAATACAGGGATAAAAAGTAGCCTATGTCACCCGGGGATAGAGTAGCTTCCCAACGGTGAAAGAATTTTTGAAATCGGTCCAGTAGTTTTGGAGCCTATTCGGTACAAACAAACAAACAAACAAAAAAATCTTTCCTCTTTATAATATTGGTATAGAAGAAGAATAGAAAAAGAAGACTAGCTTCTGCCAGCGGCTTCGCCCGCATGTTTTATACATATAAATCTCCTTCTTGAATCACTCTATCTATAAAAACCGCATCAAAATCCGTTGCGTAGTTTTAAAGAAGATAAGGATAATCACAGCTTCTTAAGATTAATGCTTATTTATAATATTACAAGTAAAATGCATAATCTTATTGCCCCCTTTGCCCACACTCGTTTCACTAAAACCCCCTAAATCAGTCCCCTAGGGGATTCTACAGCACTCAATGTTCCACTACGATCCCCTATGCAGGCGATCCTATAAGCACTAATAAGTTCTATTCCTTAAGTATCTTCTAAATAAAACATTGACAAAAACGAACGCCTTAGGTGGGACTCGAACCCAACATATATAAGTTTCTCTGTTCCCAACGCCACCGAGACGCTGCACTAGTCCAATTTGCGGAATTCTTCAACGCTTTTGGTACTTTTTTTTCAACATCCAACTTATTATAGAAAAATTAATTTACGTCATTGTAATCTCCTCTGTAGATCGATTTTTAATTCTATGTATTGTTATTTTATAGATGGCTTTTTTATTTAGAAGGGACTTTAAAGGAATATAACTTATTAGTACTTATACCCCTTGCATAGGGGATCATAGAGGAATACAGGGATGAAAAGTAGCCTATGTCACCCGGGGAAAGTGTAGCTTCACTAGCTTTATTTCACCGTAGGGAAGCTACTCTGTCCCCGGGTGACATAGGCTACTTTTCATCCCTGTATTCCCACGGGAACGGGAACTACGCGGGTGAAACCGCAAGCCGTCCTTTAGTTTAACCGATCATCATCACACGAGTGCTTTGCTCATGTTACTTGGAGTTGGTGAAAACGTGTTTTCTACTCCCATTCCATCCTGTCAACTGTCACGCTAACTCTGGCTCCCTTTTCTTTTATTTTCTTTGACCTTCATCCCCTGTCCATCCATTCACATTTATATCCGCAACTCTTTCTAACGTGCGTTTTAACTCTTTTCTTCACATGGTCATACACCACACACAGACAACACACACAGTACAGTACAGTTCTGTTACCAATACCATTTTAAAACTTTGTCTAATATACTAAAACACACACATATCAATTGACATGACACGTAATAATATAAAAATTTGTTATAAAGATACGTTTAATTCAAAAGCTAAATATAAAATAAGCTAAAAAATTACACACAAATCAAGAAAATCAAGAGTTAAAATATAGCCAACACCTTTATGCTCATGTGTCCATGAGTTTGCTTAGAACTTCCTTCAGTTCCAAAGAGAACTGTGAGACTGGAAGGGCCAGTTCAGGAGCAGACGTAGTGGACGCACCCTTGTCCATGAGGATGTAGTCTGAGGGCACCACAAACAGCGGCTTCTTGTCACCAACATCATCCAGCTTCTTCAAGAACGGAGGCATTGGCAAGTGCGGGTGTGACACCAGCCACTGCTGGAATGCCTTTGTTGACCTGAATGTATTTAGAAAGATTGAGAACAGACGCAGCTTTTCTCTACAAACCAGTAATGCGACAGAAAAATACAAGCATTTATATATATTTTTTAATGTTACGAGATACTAACGTGTGCGGAAATGTCAGCTCAATCAAGCACTGACGTGGTAGGTTAAAATCAAAATTTCTGTATTCAATTAGGCCATTAAGCGGCACATATGACCGTCCAAAATTTAAATTTAAATGTAATAATAATTGATTCTACCGTTCATTCGGCAAAGTAGCTTGTTATGGAGAAGAACGGACGAGAAACTGCACTCTTTAAAAAAAAAAGTGTTTTACAAGTATGGTCGAATTTAACTTGCAGACTATGATGTGTGTGTGTAGTAACATACATACACCGGTATAGGTAAAGCTAAATAAAAACTTGTAATAATTTATCTCAAAATGTCACTATTAATTCTACGATGGTTCTTCAGGAGAAGGATACAGATCGGGTAATGGTTAATGTCTACTGCAGGCCACAGACCTCCCCCATGAAGCATCACGGGGGAGGTCTGATCTGCCACCGCGTCCAAACTGAATTGAACCACCTTTTGAAGCTCGTCGGCGTCGGTACATCAAGCTGGATGACGGGTAAAGTTTCGACGATTCTCGGTCTCCACTCGAATACTAATTTGCCCCAACGGTCATCCATCCTACTGATACGATTTGAAAAAAAGTGTTATGGCTGAGTGGTAAATTCTTACGTAAGATGCTGTATTTCCTCCCATACGCAGGCCATGGTTCGCAGATCTTCTGGAATCTGGACACCACGCCACTGCTTGTACGTGTTATTTTGAGGGGGTATATGCTTCAACTTGTGTGGCAGGCTAGTCCCAAACGCCCTGATATGTGCTGGGCTGGTCTCCGCTTCGATGTCATATGCTATTTGCCGCCTAAGCGCCTTTAGACACGAAGCCTAAAACAAAACGTAATAATAAATAAACAAAATAGATTAAACCGTATTATATACTAGCTTCTGCCAGCGGCTTCGCCCGGGCGAAAAGTGTTTTTATCACCCCAAGGGAATATTATACCGGGATAAAACGGGTAGGCTTTGTGCTATTCCAGACTATAATTAATCTCTGTGCCAAATTATATCTAGATCCATTCAGCAGTTCTGGCATGATTAACAAATATATAATATACATCCATCCGTCCATCTATCCAAACTTTCGCATTTTAATATTATATAGTAAGAAGTAAGATTTGATTTGAACAGTGGACGTTAAAACAGAACAGTGACTCAGCCGTAGCGTCTAAAGCCGGGTATCGACCTTCCAAGGCTGCTCATCTGGTGCTCGCATTGAGCAGGCAGTGGAGAGGCAACTTCGCGGTGTACTCAGCTTCCATCCACAAAGTCAACACGAGCCACGCCGAGCCTACGAGGCGTTTGACCATGGTTCATCTCAGTCTTCCATGACGCAAGCGCGCGAGGCAATTCACATGCGTTCTTTGCAACTGAGCACCTCACACAGAGCGCCCTTTGAGCACCGCCAAAATACCGACAGTGAGTCGGCTCGCGCCAGCTACGCTTGCGCACGGCTACGTTCAAATTTGTTCGATGTCGATACCCGCCTTTAAAATAGGAAAGAGAGTTAACTAACGCTAAAAACAATACGAGTGTTTTTTTTTATATCCTATAGGCTCGCGCTTGACCACAATCTCACCCGATGGTAAGCGATGATTTGGTCGAGGGTGAAACACGCTTGCCTAGTCTTTTCCTCAGGGAACGCATTTGAGCATCACCAAAACATGTCTCAGACAAATAAGTACGACATCTACGGAATCTCGCCGACTTCCAGATAATTATTTTGTAATTGTATTCAAAAGCGACATCGTCAGCCCAATCCAATCACGCAACTAATAAGTAAATAAGCTTGATAGAGCAGGGGGGTGACAATAAGATAAGACTTGTATACATCTATCCCTTACGCACAATCAAAATAACCTTACTCTAAGAGCTTATGGTCACCCCACTTTTTTCCAGTTTAAATGCTCATGCATACTGCTCTACCACGGGGAGATAGTGCAGTTATGTGGGACTCTAACTCACTAAAACTCCACGGTATCCTACTGTGTCGCTTATGGCGGTAACACGGGCACGCTTTAGCACACACCGTGATCCCGCCGCGGCAGTCTTTCACCGGACCCTCCTCGGGGGAGTACCCCCCATCACCGGCGCACCAGAACACGCTGTACGCCGTAACCACCTCAGGGACCAAACCAGCACATGGCGCCAGACTACCCCGTATATGGCACCCTTAGTCCCCCGTGACTGGTCAAGGTCAATGGCCCCGCCACCTACCATTTTCCGGCCGCAGGAGATAGGGAGATCGGCTAACGCAATACCGACACTCCTTCTACCCTGCGGCCCCACCGAGTCCGCCATCAGACGGTGGCGACCCCGTCCAGGCCGCGGAAGGTAGGGAGAGCAGCGCACCGCAATACCGGCACTCCTCTCCCGCCGCGGCCACCAACCCTCAGCCGCGACCTCGTATGGGACTTTGGACGCTCCATAAGACATCGCGGCCCGCCTCAGTTGCGATGTCGCCTGTTACCAAGCGGCACCGCAACCTATTAGTTGGCCGCTACGTCGTCGGCTTAATCGGCAAAAGCCCTGACGAGCGGCCCCTCCTCGGGTTCCTCTTCGCTTCAACGTGGATGACCAAGCCTCGGCTGCTGAGCCTCCCCGCCTCGACAATGCGGGAACCCATCGGGGGGATATCACCCCCCTGGACTGACTTGGAAAATGTGTTACAACCATTGGATCAAAAATAAATATTTATAATATATTACAACTAGCTTTTGCCCGCGGCTTCGCACGCGTAGACTACAGGCTTCTTCTTACCATATTTTAACAAAAACCTTCTAAACTAACAAAACTAAGCTACAAAACCAATGAAGAAAAGAAACTGTCCCCAGCAAAACCACAAAGTATTCACGCATATTTAGATTTGGCATACAACTAACACAACTAACTGTATTTAGTTAGTAAGATTTCAAATGTTTTTAATATTTGTTGTGCGCTTTTGTTAACTGACCTAATTTTGTAAATCTCTCTTTATCACTGAGGTTTGTTGTCAGAGAACCCAATTATGGGTAAAGCTCACCTGTGTACATAAGTTTTCCTTTTGTATTTTAAATGTATATTTTGTGTACAATAAAGAATATGAATAAACAACTGTCAACGACGTCGGTCCTGTAGCGAGTGCCCGCTTCAGGGCTCTGCCCTCATACTGGTGCCCCCCTCGCCCCTTGCACCTTTGTTGCACCTCTCACTTCGCGATGCAGCCGAATGGATGGAACGTATACCCCGCCACGTATCTTAGTAGATTTGAGTGATTATTATTATATTATTTCTTTAATTATTGTTATCATGTAGTGTAGTGGTAGGTACATAATTCTGCAAAATAAATAAAGAGGATGAGCGCGCCTTATTAGTAGGCATTGCAATAATTTCAGTTACTATCTAGCCTACCTGAAATCAGTAGGCAGGGTGCTTGTAGGCTATGCGTTGCATTGGTAGGTACCTTTCTTAATGCTCACCTACACCACCAAGGGAACCTACGTGCCAAATTTCATGATTGTAGCTTCAGCCGTTTGGGCTGTGCGTTGATGGTCAGTGAGTCAGTCAGTCACTTTCTTCTTTTATTTAGCTATATATGTTTAGATATGGATTATGGCACGATAGCATCTTCGCTCGTCGGAGCCGCTGTGCCTTTAGCGTTTCCTTCCCACACACTTCACAATAGCTCCATTTGGGAGCTAGGATGTGTTTGCACATATGACACCTCTCTAGTTCTCCCAAGAGCTCGTCGACTACATAGCCTACATTTATATGAAAAAACAAATAAACCGTTAAGAATTTCCGTACTTACGATAAAATAATATCGAAAGAAAAACAAATAGGTTCTTATGACGTCTAAGCAGAGTTTGTGGGAAATCATCCTATTACTTCTCCCGCTCTGGGTGAAGCGGGAGTGCGTGTCATACTTTTGCTGACTAAAACCCTCCCGTGTTCCTTCATTTGTTTGAGCCAGGGCCGCGGTAACACTTTTTCAAATTTAACCGCGACCCAGACAGGCATCGACCCTAATGAACCCCGTCAATTTTGCTGACATCTCTTTGAGGCGCGCGAGGAACAATACGCGCCGTCGACTCAGGCCTGGTCCTTATCGGACGGCGAGCTACCCATTACTCGCCGTCCGCAAGCCCGCGCCTACGGTGGCCGGGAATCGGCTTGCGACTCCCGCCGCCCAGGGCGTCTCCTGCGGCGGCTTTGGGGGAGAGGGCGCCTCCGTTGCGTCTCCCTTACGCGATCTGCCTCCTCTTTTGCGAGCAATTCTGCTTCGCAGAAGCTGGCGACAGCTTCCTATGCCGTCTCGCTCCGTACCATGGTCTGGACCAGGCCTGGGCGCAAAAGGTCGCCACCGCCGATTGCCTCCACGAGGACACGGCGTTGCTCCGCCCAAGCTGGGCAGACTTCCACCGTGTGTTCTACCGTGTCCTCCGGGCGATCCTCACAATGGTGAAACCCGGGCGTTTCCTCCCGCCTTATCCTGAACAGGAACCTCCCGAAACAGCCGTGTCCGGTGAGGACCTGCGTCAGTCGGAAGGTGAGGGCGCCACGACGCCTCTCAAGCCACTCCTCAAAGAGGGGCCTTACTGCCGCAATTGTGGCGTGTATTGCCGCGGATTATATCTAGGTACACTTATTTCCTATCACTGATTCATTTATTATGTAGTTAGAAATTAATTACCAACCAACAGAAGTAATTATTAGGTACTACATTCTTAACATAATACCTATTTTTATTTTGCTACACTGCTGACCCCTAATGCAACATCTTAAATGAAATTAAAACGAAATATACTGCAAATTATTATAATACAATTGTTAAACGTAAATGTTTAACATTGATAAGTTAGCTTAGATAATAGGTCTATCCCTATCCCGTCCCTATTTAATTCCTATATTTATGCGTTGAGCCATTTTATAGTTAACAACAGACTTTAAAGACTTGAAAGTATTTTAATAAATTTTCCTTTGCAAAAGAAGGACTTTCGTACACAACATTTCATCCCCCATGATCCGCTCCCCAAGGACGGAATTCCCAAAAATCCTTAAGTTGCGTTAGATTTTAATCTTCAGCCCAAACCCAAAATTCAAAGATCCTAACTTAAAACTGACTGACTTTCATACAAAATGCATCCCCAATTAGGGATGGAATTCACAAAAATCCTTTCTTAGTGGATGCCTGGAAAGTATAAACAGAAACTATGTGCAACATTTTAAGTCTCTAGAAGATTTTATTATTCTCATGGCTTCATCCCCCTTTTCATCCTTTTGGGGTGGAATCTTCAAAATCGTTGAAACACGTGTAAATTATTTTTTAATCTTCAGCCTAAACCCAAAATATGAAGATTCTGACTTTAAAACTGACGGGTTTTCATACAAACTTTCATCCCCTATTTAACCCCCCTTGGGGTGGAATTCATAAAAATCCTTTCTAAATGGATGCCCGCACAGTATAAAGTATCTATGTGCAAAATTTCAAGTCCCTGGACGATTTCATTATTCCCATGACTTCATCCCCCTTTTCTCCCTCATGAGGGTAGAAATTCCAAAATCGCTGAGACAGGTTAAAATTATTTTTTAATTATCAGCCTAAACCCAAAATATGAAGTTCCTGGCTTAAAAACTGACGGGTTTTCATACAAACTTTCATCCCCTATTTAACCCCCCTAGTGGTGGAATTCACAAAATTCCTTTCTTAATGGATGCCTGCAAAGTATAAAGTATCTATGTGCAAAATTTCAAGTCTCTAGACGGTTGCATTATTCCCATGACTTCATCCCCCTTTTCACCCTCATGGGGGTGGATTTTCAAAATCGCTGAGACAGGTATAAATTATTTTTTAATTTTCAGCCTAAACCCAAAATATGAAGATCCTGGCTTTAAAACTGACGGATTTTCATACAAACTTTCATCCCCTATTTTACGCCCTTAGGGGTGGAATTTCCAAAAATCCTTTCTTAGTGCTCACCTACACTACCAAAGGAACCTACGTGCCAAGTTTCATGATTGTAGCTTCAGCCGTTTGGGCTGTGCGTTGATGGTCAGTGAGTGAGTCAGTCAGTCAGTCACTTTCTTCTTTTATATGTTTAGAAGATGCCGCATCGACAATGCGGGAACCCATCGGGGGGATATCAACCCCCTTTTTTTTTTTTTTTTTTTGATCACGCTGGGAAAAAATGCATTACGCATACCCACCCATTGGGGGAATGGGGGGGGCTATGTGGGACTCCCCGGCAAGCCCGGTATACCCACTAAAATAACCCAGCGGCACTCCCGCATCGTCTGTGTGGAGGAGGACTGGGAAACCGGCCCAGCCCTCTACGTCCAGCCCTCCGCCGACGACCGCCCGCCTTTTAGGGCAGGCCCTTCACGCCCCTCCCTCAGTGGAGGGGCCCGGGAACGACAGCGAGTGCTCGGCCGTTCCCGCCCGATGGTGGTGATTGTGCAATGCAGACGAGAGGCGCCCCCGCACCTGTCGCCCGCTAATCACCACCAGGAGGTGGGAGGAGACGATCATACAACCGCCTTCTCCCACCCCTTCTTCGCCTGCGGAGCGGCGGCGCGAGAGGATCGTCCTTCCACGCACGCTCCGCCGCCTCCTTTTGCGACATCACGACCTCGCAAAAGGAGGCAACTGCTGCCCAGGCCTCCTCACTCCCCAGCATGGAGTTGACCAAGCCGGGAAGCGAGAGGTCCTGCCCGCTCACACTTATGAGGACACGGCGCAGCTCTGCCCAGGCTGGGCACACCTCGAGGGTGTGCTGCGCCGTGTCCTCCGCAGCGCCACAATCGTGGCACCCCGGGGTTTCCTCCCTCCGGATCCGGTGCAGGTGCGTTCCGAAACACCCATGTCCGGACAACACCTGCACTAGACGAAACGAGAGGAAACCGTGGGGCCGCTCGAGCCAACTTTGAAAGACTGGACCGAGCGCGTCCAACGTCCGACGGCCAAAGGCGGCGGAGGCGAGGTACTCCGTCCAATGGACGACGATAGCGTCCCTCGCCTCCCGCCGCACGGCCTCCCGCTCTTCCTTGGCGGGGCGCTCTCCAAGCGCCTTCCGCCTCGCCGCCCACTCGTACACTCTGGTGAGCACCCATGCCTCCAACTCCCAGGGAGGGGTGCCGGCCAGGGCGCACGCCGCCGAAAGGCCCACCGAGCGGTAGGCCCTCGCCACCCGCTGTGCAATGGCCCTTTGGGGCCTGCGGATGGCGGTTGCATTCTCCCTCCTGTGGAGGGAGTCCGCCCAGATGGGTGCCCGTAGAGGGCCATGCTCCGCAGGATGCCGGCATACAATCGCCGGCACCGTGCACTGGGCCCCCCCAGGTTCGGCATGAGCCATGAGAGGGCGTCCGCGGCTTTCAACAGGCGCGTCGACAGCCCGCTGAAGTGCGGGCCGAAGCGCCACCTGCTGTCCAGCACTAGGCCCAGATATTTCATCTGGACCTTCACCTCAATTCGGACGCCCTCCACGACAATGTGGGCGGCAGGAGGGCAGCGCTGCCGAGGCCCGTGAAAGAACACGGCCTCGGTCTTGTTCAGCGCCACCCTCAATCCAAGCTGGCGGATCCTACCTGCCACTAAGGATCCGCCAGCAGAGGCCAGACAGGCCGCCTCTCCAAATTTCCTCCCCCGGGCAGTGAGGAGAGTGTCATCCGCATAGCAGATGACACTCGTGCCCGTTAGGAGGGTGCCCCGCAGGAGCCAATCGAATCCGATGTTCCACAAGGGGGGCCCTAGCACCTACCCCTGTGGAACACCGGACTCCGCGCCGTAGCGCCTGATCCTGGCCGTCTTGTCCACGAGGAGGACCTCACGGTCCTCCAGGTAGCTGGCCAGGATCGCCCGCAGATATTGGGGCACTCCGTGGTACCGGAGTGCCTCCATTATGGTCGAGTGGGGCACGGAGTTGAAAGCGTTGGCGATGTCAAACGACACCGCCAACACTCCGTCCCCAGCCTCGACCGCCTCCTTCACCTGGCCCCTGAGTAGGGCCAACGCGTCGATCGTCGAACGCCCCCGTCGGAAGCCGAACTGGGCGTCCGACAGGTCTGGCCCTACCTCCCGCAAATGGCTATTTAGCCGGGTGGCGATGATCTCCTCGAACAATTTACCGACCTCATCGAGCAGAACGATGGGCCGGTATGCCGAGGGGGAGTCCACCGGACGTCCCTCCTTCCGGAGGAGGCACAATTGCCCCTCCTTCCACTGTTTCGGGAACCTCCCAGCCGTAAGACACGCGCTGAAGAGGTCCCGAAACCTACCCTCCATGAGGGACGCCGCGATGGCCACCACCCGTGCGGGGACGCCGTCCCGTCCAGGGGCCGTCTTCTTCGCGCGGAGGGACAGAACCCCCGCGCGAAATTCCTCTTCAGATACCGGAGGGACCTCTTCCTCCGGCGAAGCCACCACCCCCCCCCAGTCGGGGTTCATCGTTGGTGGGGTGAAGTTGGTCCTGCGCGGAAACAGTGACCTAACCACCCCATCCAGCAACGCCGGCTCCAGGGTCTCCGTAAGTGGGGGACCAAAGGGGCGCAGTTGGTTTCGCGCCGCCTTATATGGCCTCCCATACGGATCCCTGTCGAGGCCCTCCAGCATCTCGGCCCTCGCCGAGTCCTTGGCGGCGCACATAGCCGACTTGAGGACCGTCTTTGCCTCTAGGTAAGAGGCGTAGAGGCGGTCCTCCCCGGCCTGAGAACGGGTAGTGCGCCGCCGACTCCGCGCGTAGGCCCTCCTGGCCTCCACGCAGGTGGCTCGGAGGCCTGCCAGCTCCTCCGACCACCAATACACGGCGCGACGGGGAGGCGGACGGCGTGTTCGAGGCATGCTGGCGTTGCACACCTCGGTCAGGGACCTCTTGAGCCGGACCGCCGCGCGGTCCACGTCCAGGACTGGCACCACAGGGGGCGAGAGCCAGTCCTGGAGAAAGGCCGCCTCCTTGGCTGCCTCCCGGTCCAGGCGGGTGAGAGCCCACCGCGGGAAGGGAGATTGGCCCGAGCGGGCCGTCCCCCCCCGAGGGCCGGTGGAGATGTCGAACCGCACGTATCGGTGGTCCGACATGGTCTCCACCGTCTCCACCCGCCAGTTCACTACGCGAGCGGCTAGGGTGGGGGTGGCAAACGACACGTCTACCACCGACCCTCCCCGTTGCCGCACACACGTGTGGACCGCCCCCCTGTTGAGGAGGGACACGCCGCATGAGGCCGCCCAAAACACGGTGGCGCGTCCCCGGACGTTGCAGGAGGCAGCCGGGTTGCCCCAAGCCTCCGACTTGGCGTTCAGGTCACCTATCACGGCGACCTGGCGTGGTGCCGCCCTCCCGGCGACTGCCGTGAGAACTTCGAGGAAGTTCTCGAAATCCCTTAGAGGGCGGTTTGGGGAGAAATAGACCCCTACCAGGGCCGTATCCCCCCCCCCACGCGGCGGCCACGTATCCCGGTCCCCTCTCTAAAAGCGAGAGGGAAGGAGAGTCCCTGGAAGACCGCGCCACCAACGCCACCAAGCCGTCCCGATCGCCCAGCCAGGTACTGGGGACCGAGTAAGGCTCGGCAACCACCGCCACGTCCACCAACCACTCGGCCATGATCAGCAGATCCTGGGCCGCCCTGCAGTGGTTGATATTCACCTGGAGGATGGGATGTTCGACTCTAGACATTTAATCAGACATCGCACCCCCCTCCTCAGCCGCAGCAGCCGAAGGCCCAACCTCGCGCTCAGCGGCGGTAGCGGCAGGCTTTCTCGGCGCCTGCGCTTTTCCCTTCTTAGGGGGAGGATTGCACATCCTCCCCTGCATTATGTGGCCTGCGGGGCGGCCACTGGCGGCACAAACAGCGCAGTGCGGTGCGGCGGCCTTGCATTCGGCGGCTCTGTGGCCCTCCTTGCCGCAGCGGTAGCAGCTCTCTGTCCGGTCCACCGTGGACGGACAGAGGGCCCGGGTGTGCCCGACTCCGAAGCACCTGTAGCACCGCAAGGGCTGTGCTGCAAGTGCCCGGACCGCACCCGAGCTGAAGCCGACGTTCAGCCGTCCTTTGTCAAGGACGGCTTTGGCAGCGGCAACTGGGCACTCCAGGCGAATGGTGCCCATGCCGCCGCGGCCGGACCTGATGTCCCGGCCTTTAACCGCTGCGACGCCGCAGCCACCCACTGCTGCGACCGCCGCCACCACCTCCTCCTTGGTGACGGTGTCATCGAGGTCCTTTACCTCAATGGCCACCGTCTTCACAGGCCTGGCCACCTTGGCCGCGTCCGCTATGACCTCCTGCAATTTCGTTGCGAAGAGGTCCGCGTGGGCACTGCCCTCTGCCCCCGGAAACTCGAAAATTCGAGCCCCGGCTTGGGTCCGCCGGCAAGAGACCTTGCCGATCCCCAGTTGGGCGGGATCGGCATTGGCACGCGCCCGCAACAATATGGACGCGTACGTCTCTCCACGCTCCGCAGCCTCCGCGGTGAGCGTCACTACGACGGCTGCGGTCTTAGGAGGAACGAGGTTCCTCCTGGTGCCGGCGGTTTTGGATGTGGGGGGGGCAGCGCTGGCGGCCTTGAGAGGTGGCCCTTTTCCCTTTCCCTTCCCTTTTCCCGTGCCCTTGCCTGGCTGGCTGGGAGGAGCGGTGGTGGTGGGGATAGCTGGGACGACCGCAGATGCACCCTTGCCCTTACCCTTGCCCTTCCCCTTGCCGGCGACCTTCGTCCAGCCCTGATGGTTGGTCGGGGTGGTGGCAGGCAGTAGAGGGTCCTCCTCCCTCTGTGAGGTTGGCCCCGGCTCACCCCTCCTCTTGTCCGCCGCAAGAGGCAGACGGTAACTCTTTTCGGGCAAGAGCCGGTCCTCTATTCCTGCCAGGCAGGCTCGGACGAAAGCCCGCTCCTCCATCATGACCTTGCGGATGGTGTCCTCAAGGTCGAAGGAGGCGGGGCCCTCTGCCGCAGGTCTGGGGTCGGCTGTGGTTGGCCGGGCCGTGGCTTCAGCCAGCTTCTGATGTAGCTGGCTGACCTCCTTCTGCAGGCGATCGACCCTCGCCTGCAGTTGCCGCGTCTCGTCGGTCGCCTGGCGCTGCACCAGCTCCCCAACGATACCGCGCATGCTCACGGCCCGGCATTTGAGGGCCTTTTGGAAGGTCCCCTTCAGGTGTGAGGACTTGGTGGCGACCTCGACGATCCCCTCTTCGTCCTCTTCGGCCATCCTCTGCAGCTCGACCAGTGAGTGGTCCGCGTACAGGACGAGTGTCGCGCCGTATCCTGACTTGGCCCGGGCGATGCGCGTCTGCTGCTCCTTGGCAGCCACCCGCTCCTCCAACTCCTGCTGGAGCTGCTCCCACTGGGTCAAGTCCAACTTGCGCTGGGCATCTACCAGACCCACGTCGTGGGTATCCCCGCTGCCGTCTTGGTTGACTTTTTGGCCTTAGCCTTCCTTACGGTCTCCTTCGCCGAACCCGAGGAGCCGTCGGACCCATCCTTAAGGAAGGCCCGCTTCCGCGAACGCGATCGTGTTCGAGGATCCTCGATCACCATCGGTCCGCCACCCGACATAACGGACTCGTTGTCGGAGTCCGACTCGTCTGCTTTGCCGCCGTAGAAGAAGTCTCCGCCTTCTGTCGACACAGAAGTGTCGCGTTGGCCCTGAGAAGGGCCTTTGGGTTGGCCCTGAGAAGGGCCTTTGGGTTTTTTTAAAAACTGCCCGAGGGCGTTACGCGCAGGGGTAGACATGGTCTCAAATCAATCGCAGCAACAAGGCAATAAAATAAAATTCGCTACGATGCACAGCACACTTTAGCCGCACCCAGTCTGCCACTCCGTTACGGTGGTCAGAACTGGGGCGTTACCGGGGGAAACGACGTGGACGTATGCGCTGTGAGGGGATCCCCCGGATATCATCCCCCTGGACTGACTTGGAAAATATGTTACAACCATTGGATCAAAAATAAATATTTATAATATATTACAAAGATGCCTTATCGGCAAAAATTACGAAGTTACATTCAGAATTTCTTTTTTGGGGGTTAATTAGGGATTAATATTGTCACTGTACTGATATGGGCAATTATAGGCCCATTACACTGATCCCAATCTTTGCAAAAAAAATTGAAAAAGCAATGCATGAGAAAATAAATAGTTTTATAACTAAATACAATTTAATTGTGGAGAGTCAGTTTGGTTTTAGGAAAAACAGTTCAACTACTCTAGCCCGTTTTTCTTTAGTGAAACTAATTACCGAAGCTCTTAATAAAAAAATGTCTACTTTATCGGTATTCTTAGATATGAGCAAAGCATTTGATTTTGTATCACACGAACGACTACTCTACAAGCTTGAGAAATATGGAATAAGAGGCAAAGCGCATGATTGGCTTGAAAGCTATTTATCTAACCGCCAACAGAGAACTGTTATCTCTAGAATAGAAAATGATACAAGGACGGCATATTACTCAGAACTAAGAACTAATGGTTCTGGCGTCCCGCAGGGAACTGTACTGGGTCCGCCACTATTTATATTATATATTAATGACCTCTATAAATGTTTAAAATATTAATGTATACAATTTGCTGACGATACTTCATTGACTATAAAATGTTCCAACAAAACTGACATAGAAATAGATACTAACAATGAATTAATTAATGTAATAAATGGCTGGGGTACAATAATCTTCATGTTAATATTGAGAAAACCAAACTAGTTCAATTTCAAACATGTTACTTGTCAGTAATACCAACAGCAATTAGACATAATAATGCTATTCTGCAACCAGAACCATCAGCTTTATTATTAGGTATAGTAATCGACAACAAATTGAACTGGAAGGAGCATGTAGAAAGAGTATGTAGTAAGCTTGATAAGTTTGTATATGCTCTTCGCAAGTTAAGACTAGTGTCGAGTAAGAACACAGTTCTAAATGCTTATCATGGATATGTTTCATCGGTATTGCGTTACGGCCTAGTCATATGGGGCAATTCAGTGGATGTCGAAAGAGCATTCATAGTGCAAAAGAAATGTATCAGAGCCATGAGTGGAGCAGAGTATTTGGACCATTGCAGGCCATTATTTAAGAACTTAAAAATTCTCCCACTCCCATTTCTGTATATTTTTGAAGTTTGTCTGTTTGTAAAAAAAATCCCTCATTTATTTCCATTAAATGAACAAGTCTCCGAAAGACTGAACAAAAAAAATGCCGGGAAATTACTAGTGCCTCCTCAGAGATTGCAGTTATGGGTCATACTCAGAAAAAGTGTACATTTGGTATCTTTTCTTGTCCCACTGCTTCATATTAAATTAAATATCTAATATTATGATATATTTTCTTTTTTTCCCCTTGCTGTTATATTAGTCTATTAATATGAAGATTTTTTTGTTACTTAAACTTTAATTTTCATTAAAAGAGTATATTTTTTGAGTGTCATTTTTTTTTTATAAATATCATCATACATTTTTTTTGTGTCCCAATGACTATAACACATTTTCAGAGATGAATTGTTACGAATATTCATCGCTTTACTTAATATTGACTATAGCTATATTATTCCTTATGAATAAAGTTACTAAATAGGACCAATTTTATTCGTTAATCATTTATAGAATAATTTATTTTAATTAAACTAATCTTGTCCCAAAATTATGAAGTTCCGTTACTCAGGATTAGTAACACGCAATAAAATTTAAAACGCAAGTATTTAAATTGGTTTAAATATTTTTTCCTATTCTGGCAACACTATTATCTACGTCAAAATTACTGTCACGGCAGCCATTATGTTTTCGCCGTTGTCGTGAAGTCAAGACGTGTATCAAGTGAAAATTTACAAAAAAATCCTCAGGGTGATAAACGACTATTGTTGTGGTAAGTTTATTATATTTTTTATTTACTTACTATGTTATTTTCTTATTTTTTCTATTATCTGAACGAATACGCTCAGTGCCTGCGTGGTAAACACGTGGTTTACGTAAAAATATTTTTAGAGGTTATAATTTCTCAGAATTTATTGTCAGTTTCGTTATATTGCGTTACGTTACGACATCAGTTTACTATACCTTATGACATCAGTTTCGTAACGAAGATTCTCAGAATCAGTTTAGTAACAAATTTAAAATGTACACTTTTTCTGAGTATGACCCTTATACGGTAGAAATGCCAGTTGCATGACAATTAAAATTTATAATAAATTACCACCTGCCCTGAGAATGCTACCAATTAATAAGTTTAAATGTAAAATGTTTGCTTGGCTCTTGGACATGTGTTTTTATTCCGTCAATGAATTTTTAAATCATAAATTTTGATATTGTAATCGTTCATCATCAATCATCATTAGTATAGTATTAGTACCTACTTTGACATTATTGGGAATTCTATAACATTGTATTTCTTTTTTAATTTATGTTTTATACGTTATGTTTTATATTTTGACATGATGATTTATTTTCTGACATTATGATAATTTTTTTGATAACATGATTTATTTTCTGACGTTTTGATATATTTTTTTTTTTTGTTTTTGACACTATATTTGTTTTTTTTTTGTTGACATTAAATTTTAATTTTTGATATTATGATTTATATTTTTGACATTATACAAAATTTGATTAATTTATATAATATTCTTATAATGATACTAGTTGATTTGCATGTACCTAGTTTATTGTTTGATATTTCTACACCAGCAATGGTAGTATGTATGAAACAATGTTAAATGTAAGATCTCAATGTACCATATACTGAGAAATAAATATTTACTTACTTACATAAAAACTTTTTTAGTGCAAAGGTTCTTCAAACATCTCATAGATTGATTATTATAATAAAGAACTCTTGTAAACAATTTGAATGCTTTTTGAATTAAGCAGACGTAGTTTAAAAACTTACCCTGGGAACGCCAGTATTCACAGCAATAGTCTTTAAAACACATGGTATTATCTGGGGATCCAGCATAAGTCCGCGTGAAGAATGCTCGTCGAACCACACCTGAAAGCCGGGTACATTAAACAAATAAGTATTAAGTAAAATATTGTTTTAAAACAACTTTGAACTTAAAGCTAGTAAATCTAATATCCCTTGTCAACTACATATCCAATGAGCCCAAACACGAAGACGCGGTGCTATTTTTACCTGACTGCCGAAGGAGGGTAATGTGTTTATCAGTTTATGTATGTATGTATGTATGTTTGTTCCTATGTGGCGTTCTAGAGACCAAACGCGTTGGCACGTTGACCAAAGGTATTTTGATGATTCTTACGTCAATCGATTCGTCTTAACCCGAAATTTGGGCGCCGTAAAATGACGAAATTTGGTAGCCATATTGTGGGGAACCTAATTTTTATTTCCTCCAAACTCAAAATAAGGGGTTGACCCTCTATTTTGAGTTTGGAAGAAAAAAAAATTGAAGATGATTTCACAAATATACAACACTTATATGTTTAAATGCAACTAATTCTAAAAAAATAACTAAAAAGTTATTTTTTTTGGTTATCTATTTTTCAATTGCTTGAAAAATAGATAACTAATTGTCGGACACACATAAGAAGGTAAGTATTATAAAGCTTGTAATAAAAATGTAAACAATATTGATTCATTGATTCTTTAAGTCTTACATTTTATACTATTTCGTTGGCAAAAGTATAATATCCGAAATCGAGAAACATGTAAATACCTGGAATAGAGCTTCAATGTCTTCAGGTCTCTTGATTTCACTCTTAAATTCAACATTACCCAAACCAACCCACCAATCGTAGAATTCATTGGATATCTGGAAAGGTGCACATATTTCAAATAGCTATTTGTGATGTACAGAAATAAAAATTTGTAAATGTTATAAATTATAAAGTAATTTTTTTTTTGAACACCTTATGGCACCCAACATTCTTTGATATTCTATGGCTATGAAGATGGCCATTATGGCACCTTAGGCAATGTGCTTTTTAACCGACTTTTCAAAAAGGAGGTGGTTCTATGTTCGGCTGTATTTTAGTTGTTTTCACCGATTTCTCCTTTAATAGTGGACCGATTTTTTAAATTCTTTTTTTGTTTGAAATAATATGCTCCCAAATTGGTCCCATTTAAATTTGGCGAAGATCTGATGAAGAAATTCGAAGATATACAACAGAAATCTTCAATAAACAACGGCAAATCTCTCGGGATTGCTGCAATCACATGTCTGTTTATTGTTTACGGCATTTTATAACATAACATCACGCCAGCATGTTCTAAAGGGGTACGCATATATGTACAGTTCACTCTGATACACTCTCATTTCACCGGTTATATTCAAGATATGTTTAGTTCAAGTTCGGTTATTACCAAAACTAAGAAGTGAATAATAACTTCAATTTCAGAAGTTCAACACAAGAGACCAAAAACGAAGAAACAAAAACAGGAGCACCGACTTCAGATCTTTAAATTGCAGTGTTTTTATTTGGAAGTCGGTTGTATTTTTTTGTAAAAACGTTTTTCTGTGCATTCCACAGAGTCAAAAGCAGCAAAGTGGCAACAAGCAAGATGCATTACTAGTAAATACTCCAAGTATAGAAAAAATCTGATATGATTACTTTTTTTGTCAATATTTCTGCTCTCTTGCTAAATTCGTCGGAAGCTGACACTTCAAAAGTCTTATGTTTGTATTTGGAATTCCACTTGATCATGTCCGTTTCTGATTTATTGCAGTAGAGCATGTCGAAAAATGGATTTTCTTGTTTTTTATGGGCAAATAGATGCCTGCAAATCAATAAAGTTTGGGAACTTATTTACAGATTAGGAGCTAAATAGCTTTCGTGGAGACAGGTTAAATAAAGCACCGAGGGTTATTTGATCGCTTATGATCGTTTGCATGATACTAGCTGACCACTACGAAACGACTGCTAATGCCATTATATTCGCGTGTTTATTAGTATCTTGATGCGTAATTGGAATATATATAAATAAATAAATTTATGCAGTCACCAATAAGCCTGTCTTACAAACATTTATAGCAGTTAAACATTGTAAAAAGCTTGAAACAATAGGTCATTTTTAGGGTTCCGTTCCTCAAAAGGTATAAAAGGAACTCTTAGCCCCTTTTCACACGCTCCGGTTTTCTGGTAGCCGGTGCCGGGTATCAGGCGGCGAATGTATGGCCAAGCACATTTGAATTGTACGTGTAAAAGTTAACATACATGGCTATACACTTCGCCGCCGGTTACCCGGCACCGGCTATCCGGAAACCGGTGCGTGTGAAAAGGCACTTATAAGAACACTTTCTTGTCCGTCTGTCCGTCTGTCTGTCTGTCCGTCTGTCCGTGTGTCACCACCGATTTTCTCAGGAACGGATGGACCTGGCAAGTTGAAATTTATGCCAGATACTGAGGTCTCTATTCCTATAAGGTGTATAAATTCAAGGTGCTGAGTCAATACGTTAAATACGATATAGGCAAATTTAGACGTTCGCGAAAACCTTCTAAGTACCAAAAGTTACCTTAATTTTCAATTCTTTTTATTTTTTGGAATATTTCCTTTACTTTTACTGTAAGACCTTGCTTTTAAACAAAATTGACAATTCTAGGTCAACCGGAAGTACCCTATAGGTTTTGGGTCGCAAACCTATATGGTAGTTTCCGTTGACCTAGTTACCTAATTATGTTGGTGAATGTAACTGTTTGTACGGAACCCTCGGTGCGCTAGTCCGAGTCGCAATTGACCGGTGTTTAGATACTCTAACTCCTAATCCAGGTGTAAATTCCTGTGACTTAGGAGGCAGAAAATATAATATACCTGGAGTGTTAGTCTTCTTCTTTTCGTGTGAGGTGTGGCTACCTCTGGTATCAGAGTTAAGGCGTATATATTCCCCAATGATAAGGGCCTTCCACCCCTTTAGTGCCGTAAAACGGTTACTTTTTAAAGCATACTCCTTAGTAACGGCTAGGTTAAAAGGTTCGAAAAATAAAATAATTATTTTTGATTCATGAACATTATTTTTGAACTAACGTGTAACTAATAGTTTTGCTTTAAAAACGAATTATCGATACGATATTTTTTTGCAACTTTTGGATATGCCAAATAGCATATGTAAATCAAATAATATTTTGCAAACAAACCAGAATATCAATATTGAACCTCGTTTTGGACAGTTTTGTTTGTAACAAAATATGCATATATTTACTATAAACTGTTTCAGAATGAATAAATTCTAGCCATCAAATTTTCTGTGTACAAATATTTTTAAACATTTAAGTCGTTTTGGAGGAGTATCCAAAAATAGCGAAAAAATATCGAGTTGTTAATTTCTTTTTTTAAACAAAACTATTTGATATACGAAAAAACCATGTTTCACAAATAATGTACATGAAACAATAATAAATATTTTTTTTTTTCAAATCTTTAAACCTAGCCGTTACTAAGGAGTATGGCTTTAGTTAGAAAGTTACCGTTTTACGGCACTAAAACGGTAGAAGGCTCTTAGTTAAACCGCCTCTGGGAGGCCTCTGACTTGGCTATTTCAGACTTACATTAACTATATTAAGTCCAGGTTTCCTCACGATGTTTTCCTTCACCGTTGCCTGTGATGTCCAAGATAAACTTTGAAAGTACATATGAATTTGAAAAAGTCACATTGGTACTTGCCCGGATTTGAACCCACGACCTCAAGCACTACTAGCGAGGTCTTAGCCATTGGGCCACCACGACATACAGAGTGTTATTGACTGTACATTACCCATCACTAAGGTCTAAAACACTTCCTGCTCGCACTTCCAGGTCATCTTCGCTAGTCGCTAGTGATTCCATCGAGAAGAATGAATATTTTTCTGGAAAATTGGCGCTGGATACAGACTTCTCCATTAACATTGAGAAGTGTCTGGAGAAAGATTTGGATAGCATTTTGGATATGGACTTTGGCAGGGTTATTGTTTTACTGGATGCTTTTTTATCTTCAGGAGGTGTTATGGTACTCTCAGACCAGTCCGATTCCTCTTCAATAATTTCTTCTTCCTCTTCTATTGCTCCGACACCCGTGTAATCAGATAGACCCGGTTTTATGACCACCTGAGAACACATAAAAGTTATAACCCAATGAATACGTCTGAACTTAGAACCTGCCTGCAGGATGACTAAATTAAAATATCTCAACCTAAATAAATTAAGAGAACGGGTTTAATTAAAGTGGTACTTTATTTTGGTGACAACCTCTTTTCAAATCGTTTTGTTCTATGTTCGACTATGTTATTTTTTTTTTGGGTAGGTTCACCGATTTCACCTTCTTTTTTGGACCGATTTTGAAAATTCTTTTTTTGTTTGAAAGAGTATGTTCCCAAATTGGTTCTATTTTAACTTAGTGAAGATCTGATGGATGACTTGGGAGATATACAACATAACTCTTCAATAAATGACGGCAAATCTCTTGGGATTGCTACAATCCTCTGTCTGTTTATTGGTTATACCATTTCATATCATAAAATCACGCCAGTACGCTCTAAAGGGATACGCAGATGTGTACAATTCACCCTATCATTTCACCGGTTATGTTTAAGTTTCATGATATTCGATTAATCTATTCTGGCATTATAGGTACCTTACTAAAGAACTTGCCTATTAGGTACAAAAAAAAATTTAAATATAAAAAAACAGTTTTCCAAAAACAGTAAAACTACCAACTTCCAAATAAAACACTAAAAAGTGAAAAAATAACTTTCTTTTTGGAAGTCGGTGTCCATAACGAAAAAATAATGGTACCGGCCAAAGAAACTGACTTCCAAAAAGAAAGTTACTTTTCTCTGTATATTATGAAAATATTATAAAGAGGAAAGATTTTTTTGTTTGTTTGTTTGTACCGAATAAGCTCCAAAACTACTGGACCGATTTCAAAAATTCTTTCACCGTTGGGAAGCTACTCAATCCCCGGGTGACATAGGCTACTTTTTATCCCTGTATTCCCACGGGAACGGGAACTACGCGGGTGAAACCGCGAGGTGTCCTCTAGTATATTATGAACTGAATTCCGTTTACTGAATCGCTACTTCGTTCAAACGTCAACTGTATTTAGAATAATATTCTCACATGAGCTGTCGATGATGCCAAATTTTGGTCATCGGAGGGTACCACATTTGCATATTGATCTGCGGGCTCATACACTGTACCCTCCTTGGAAAGGTCAAAGATATTGGCAATCCGTTGAAAGATGACTGGACCAACCAATTCACGTACAGTTGCACGATTTGAATCCCAAAACTGCAAAAAAGAACAATCCTTAATGTACTTTATATTATTATGCAAACGAACTCACACAGGCCTTAAGTGGAGAGGATGGACTACAATACAATCGACTGAAGAGACAAGGCATTCCCAGTCTCGCCCAAAGATTTGTAGACTGAGTCAAGAAGAGGGTTTGCTGGAAAGTTCATCATTTGATTGGATCTCGATGATAACAATAAAAATAATTAGGACATGTAGTTCCAGCCAAACAAGTGGCTTATTGTTTTCGAACAGATTGCCATAGAGCAGAAAAAAAAAAAAAATGTAAACTTTAAGCTTTAGTTATCTCTGCCACCACGATCCATATAATCCAGTGGAGATGTAGTATATGGGGAAAACTCTTCAACTTTTTTATTTTGTACCAACTAAAACAGTATACCCTGGTCGACCCTCGTAGATACTTGCCACCTGTTAACAGACAAGTGGCTAAGGGTTAAGGGTATTTTACTAGCTCGTATCACTTTGATGTTCATCTTTAGCACAGCAAAGACACGCCGGAACTCTCCAGAGAATCTCATCAAAAGATTTTAAATCAAATAGAGTTCTTATAAAACATGAACACCTTTAACTCTTGGGCCGCTTGCGCCAAGAGTAGCTCAACTCAGAGTTAGTTACTAACACAAGGTTAATTAACAAATATTTCATACATTATTGGCTGTGTTAGTTACTAATACGGAGATAATAAGGTAATCCAGGGTTGCCGCAAGCGGGTCTTAGAAGGATATACAGAGTAAAATGCGTTTGTCCACCGCCTCCGTCACCGGGACGTCAACGAGAACGTGATGACGGCCCGTTGTAGTGACACATACATTTATTATAGCTGCTTGTCCACCGCAAGCCTATCGCCCGAGCGCCGTCATCCCAGCCGCCGTCAATTCAAGGAAATCGGCGTGACCGGGATTGTGACGGGCCGATGTCCCGGCAATACAAAATACTTTTAAACTTGTCCACCACACAGGTGGACAAGTTTAAAAGTATTTGGCGCATCGCGCCTTTTTTCGTTTTCAAGATATAGTGCTTTGTATACCCCTGAGATCGCTGCGGTGGACAAACGATCGCCATCACGTCACCAAAATCTCGGGCAGACAAAAACTCGTTCTCGTTGACGTCCCGGTGACGGCGGCGGTGGACAAATGCGCTAATAAGGGATTACACATTACTTGTCTGCACACAATCTACTCAAGGTTTCAGAAAAAAGTTGTAGTACTTATGAAAAAGGCTGGGCACATAGACACTAGCATATGTATGAGTAATGCCCAGTCTGACCTTGCGTTTTCAAAATATAAAAAATCTCGCCTTTTCTGTTTTCTTTTCTTTTTATTAAAAAACTTTGCCCCACACTAGGAATTTCTTCCTGTATCTTGCGTGCGTTTACAAACATATAAACTCACTTATACAACACCCAGAGCCGGAACAGCTATCTGTAGGTCTTACAAATATTTGTTCCGTGCGCGAATCAAACCCGCGACACGCAGCACAGCAGTCAACCACTGCGCCAACCGTGTGGCTTGCTCTACTAGTGTGAACTTCAGCGTCCAGTTGCATTATTCCAGTTAAACGTTAGTTATATTAGTTCCGACATAGCCCGAAGAATTGCGAAACTTAAGTGGCAGTGGACAGCACATTGCTCGCAGAACGAATTGCCGATGGGGTGAAAAGTCCTGGAGTGGCGACCGTGAACCGGAAGACGATGCGTTGGATGGCCTCCCATGTGGACCAATGACCTGGTTAAGGTTCTGGATGTGAGACGCACGATATCAATCAATGTGGCGACGTGGGGGATGCCGATATTTATCCGTGGACGTATTTTGGCTAAGTGATGATGATTCCAGTTCGAGAAGCTGACGGAGCTATACTTGAGTGATAGCATCATCCTTTTTCATTACCGAATCATGATAGAATTAATCTAACTCATAGGAGGCAAGTGATACTCCAGGCATTATGTCGAAGTGGATAAGGTGAAGGCAAGGCAAGCATACTACCGTTCTTATCAAAATATTTGCATGATTACCTTTTCATCCTTGTAGGACATCTCCAAATCTCTGATAACATTCTGCCAGTGTACTTTAACGCTGGCTAAGGTTGTTTCGTAGACAGATGGGTTTATAACCCTCAAGGATCGTGGTTTGTCCCATTTTTTGACAAGGGGGCGCTTGCCGCAGGGCATGGTGAATTATTTTTCTTAAAAAAAAAATTAAATATATTTAACTAAAATCGGGCATAGATGACAGGCGATGTGAAAAATACAAATTCTTATTTTATTTTATACGTCAATTTCTGTAATGTGTCGCTGACATAATAGGCACAGAGAAACTTATATATACGGACAATAATAGGAACTTTTATGTTTTTTTTAATTTACAAACATATCAACTAACATTCTAATAAAAAAATACTAAATAACAACTAAACATTATAAAAATAATTGCGTAATAATAGATAGTTATCTACATAAAATGCTCTAGTATATCAGTAGTCTATGATAAAATGTCTATAAGAACAACGCCATCTACTTTGTTTTTTCAATACTACGAAGAATGCTTGACAACTAGATAGCAAGAGGCAATAGGCGGCGGAAAACTTTATCGTAACGGCGTTCACGTAACATGAAGCTCTACTGGTTTTAAATATTCAACTCAGATGGCGCTACCTGTTAACATTTTGTTTCAGACAATGGCAAAAAATATTGAATAGCAACTTACAAGTAAATATTATCATTGATACATTCTTATGCTAAGAAATAATTATTTAATAAATAAATTGTTTTCAATACACATATTTTTTGTTTACTTTTTGCCTAGGCGTTCAGCGTCTTCAATTGTATCTGGTACCGTCTGGCCAAGGGTTTCAGGTTGTGTGAGGCATAAAAAAGCAGATAATATTGCAGTACCTGCAAACATAATGGATGGGATACCTGACCAGTAAACCATTAAAGCAGGAGTCAGTGGCGCTACAATAGACCCGATTCGCCCTAACATTGAAGAAAATCCTAAAAATGAATGTCTATACCTGGTAGGATATAGTTCTGCAGTATACAAGTAAACAGATGTCATAACTAGGCCTATACAGTACTTTCCTATAAGATACAATATTAATGATACGGAGTACATACTTTTAGGGACAAAAGCAAAAGCTAAACAACATAGTCCACAGATCATAAAACCACAAAATAATGTTATTCTTCTTCCTATTCTATCTAGTACTAAGACGGCTGTCCAAAAGCCAGGTATCTCGATAGCAGCAATCGCTATATAATTTAGATACATGTTTCCTGATAAACCAACAGAATTAATTGACAAGCCGTAGTAAATGAACACAGTGGTCATCCACAAGAAGGGCGTCGTGCAACATCTGCGCAACAGAACAGGAGACTTAATGACTCTAAGTAAGAGGTTCTCGTCGTTGACCTGTTTATTTTCTTGCATTTGTTTAGGTATTGCGGTCAAAAGAAATTCCATGCTCTTAGCAGAGATTTGCTTTCCATTCAAACGAGAAGCATATTCTAAGGTAGCCTTGCCATCTTCCTGCTTGTTCTTACTGAGTAACCAGCGGAAGCTTTCAGTCAGTATCCAGTAGTAAGATATTATAAGGAATACTGGTACGTAGAGCACCAGTGTGAGGGTCCTCCATGAGCGCACAGCAAATGCCAGTACGCCTAACACAACCTGGCCTAGTGCAAACATGCTAGATATGGTAGCGCTCGTCCTCACACGGTACTGGGGTCCCACAACTTCAGCCGCCATTATGTAGGCTGCACTGAAAGCACCGCCACCGATTGCTGTTTGCATGAATTGTAACGCCGAGTACATCGCAAAATTCACTGAAAACGCACGAATTACTCCAACTAAAGCTATATTGAACGAAAAGAAAACTATAGACGCTCTCCTCCCGAGACGATCAGATATGAACCCTGCGAAAACTAGGGCCACCATTCCTCCCGCACTGTTTAACGTCCCGGGCAAGGCTCGCAACCATTCTTGACATTCTATATTAAAATCATACACCATAGTGTTCGTTCTCTCGTGTACGTAGCTGTCGCATGGCATGATGATATCTCTGTCGAATAGGCTGGCAGGACAAAGTCCGTCGGGTGAGATCACACTGGTCACGTTGATGTATCGGTTACAGTTATCGAACCCGGATTCAGCGGGTGGCACGGCATTTGATATCCAGTCCGGTGAATATTCTGGGTTTGGTCCGTCACACTCTGGCACCGCACATCGAGTGGGAAGGCGGCCCGCGGTAAATACGTAGTCTCCCGCCATAAACGCACAGATGAGCGAAGGGAAAGCCAGCAGACTAATAGTTAACAACTGATATTTCCCGAACTGTCCCACTTCACGATATAACACAGAGTCGAACTCCGGTTCGGGTTCACGTTCACTTTTTTCCTTGTCCATATTGACAGATTACTAATGCATTTGAAAAATTCGTCAATATGGTAATCTAAGACTTCTTACTGTTTTATATAGGTATGATATGATCGTTATCAAAAAAGCAAATAAACGTTATCTACTATCTAGCATTGAATCCTCCACTTAGACGACAATTCACGTATATCGCACAATGGTACCTATTTCATTTATCTCAATTATTATTATAATGAAGTAATACCGCTCGTAATGCACTGAACTGTTTCAGGAAATTTCCTTATTTAACTGCCAATAAGAATTGTCGCACTGCCAATACGAACTGCCAAAAAGAATCAGCATTTATATAATGCTGTAAGTATACTAACTGTTATTTTTTAATAGATTGCATTTCCATCTACATTTACATCTTAAATTAAATATTTTGTTTCATTTTCTGGTTGAATGTTATCTTCAACATTCATCGTTTCATTTTTATTATAGGCGCGATAAAGAACTACGATAAAGCAGTGAGATTTTGAATAATTGTTTATTTGGGTCTACATTATTTCAAGTAGTTTTAAAAACATTATAATCCCATTTAAATCTATTCATCCATTCGATTTATTCCAGGAATACAACAGTAACAAAATTCATAGCAACATAGTTTACAAGTTATAAAATGAACTATAAACTACTCGTATGGTACTGTTGATAGTTACAGAGATGAGACGATCGATAGATATGACAACTAATAAGTGTTGTAGAACATAGTGATATTGATCGTAACATGATAAGCGCTGATATGATCCGCAGTCCTGATATCACTGTTTTATACAGAATCCATCAATTCGGATAATCTCTTGCGTATGTTCTCTATTGGCGCGGGAGTTTCGTGGGGCGACCCGATGGGTGGGGTCATCTGGTACTCGGCCTCGAAGGTAAGCCTGGCGTCGAGGACGGCGGGGTCGAAGAGACCCAGGCTGGTCAAGTACGGAGGCCGACGGTGCTCAGGGTGGTGGATCATCCAACGACAGTACTCTTTCACACTCCTGTGTTAAATAAAATTACTGATTTATATGTATGAGGATATTTTTACCGTTTGAATCAAAACGGGTATTTACATGAAAAAATTTGGTTCATATCTGGATAATCAGAGAGCTCACGATAGGAAGACAGATTAGCCGCAGTCGATGAAGAAAAAACCACAAAATATTATTCTTTTATATCAGAACATTTTTGGACTTGCACAGGTTTCTTATTTTCGTTCTGTTTGATCTACTAATTTATTTTTTACCCGACTGCCGAAGGGGTGTAATGTGTTTATCAGTCTAAGTATGTATGTATGTTTGTTCCTATGTGGCGTTCTAGAGACCAAACGCGTTGAACGATTTTGATGATTCTTACGTCAATCGATTCGTCTTAACCTTGCGAGTGTCACTGGCTACATAGAAATTGGATAAGAAAAAAATGGCGGATTTTGGGCGCCATTTTGAAAGGGCAAAATTTTTTTTCTTCCAAACCCATCGTCTGGGGTATCTAAATAAAGGGTTTTAAGAGGTGGTTCAAAAATATAAAACACTTATATGTTTAAATGTACCTAATTAAAAGAATAACTAAAAAGATGTGAATAATTTTTTTTTATAAAAAAATCAAAAAACCCGACTGCTTAAAATGCTAACTAAAAAGACGTAAACAAGAAGAAAATCATGCTGTGCAGTAGGATATATAGATAGGAGGATCATATTCGCGAGCTGGCTGACCAAAACCAGATGTATCTTTTAATTAACTTTTTTTTTGTATTTATTTTTCTATGTGAGGCACAATTATTTTAATTTTCTCTTTATCTTCTTTTTGAGTTAGAGTATGGCCGTCCACAGAACAATTTATATTATGATGATTATAAAACATAACATAGACATCAGCGGAATGTTGTTGTTGACTGCTAATATCAACATTCTACGCTAGCCAATCCTTTACTGTGATGATACCTGGCAATATGAGGAGATTATAGAACCCAGAACAGCAGTCCTTCGTAACCAGTTAAATATTTATATCAATACCAGCTTCAGCATAAAGTTGAAAATTATCCTGAGGGAACATATTCCCGGAATAAAAGTATCCTGTGTGCTATTCCTGACTATAATTTATCTCTGTACCTAATTCCATCCAGATCCGTCCAGCCGTTTAAGCGTGAAGAAGTAACAAACACACACACACACACTCACAAACTTTCGCCTTAATAATATTAGTGTGATAGTGTGATAATATTAATAATAATAGTGTGATACCTCAAGTTAGTAATGCCTTCCCATACAGTTTTGAGCGTGACAAGATCTCGAGGCACATGTCTTGCTGATCGCCACAGCTTCTTGGTGTGGTTCCTGGGAGGATGGTACTGCTCCTGCATCGGCAGACTTTGACCAAACGCCTTTATCTTCACTGGACGCCGTTCCGCTCTGATATCTTTAGTGATTTCCCGGTCCAATGTCGCGAATCGAGATATCTGCGATGAATATGATGATATTTTTAAGTACAATAGCCATCCATTTATGTTCAGCACAAAACTAATTTTTAGGAAAGAAACATATTTTTTTTTATTAAAAAAATCAAGATCACGTGAACATGTGTGCAACATTTCATTCTAATCAAACACTGGGAAGGTGGTCAAAATTAACTTGCAAGTTTTGATTACAAACACCAGAATTGGTGGAAACACATCAAGTCATAGAAACAAATGTGCTTTCTATAAAGCAGATTGCTGATCCATGAAACTGATCAGGCTGCTGATCGTAACCGAAGGAGTATCCTCCTCCACCGTTGACAGTTTGAAACGGACTCATGATTCTCAGCAGTAAGATTGTGATTAGGAAGATAAATAAAGCTGATTTAGTTCTATAACTCACGTGTGAGTTATGGAAACATATCTGCTTTATGAGAGCAGTGGTGGCCCAGTGGTAACGGCTGCGACTTACAAGTTGTAGGTCGTGGTTTCGAACCCAGGCTTTACCTTGTGTAAATAATAATTTCAATATCACTGCTCTCAAACGGTGAAGGAAAACATGTGACATCCACCAACCCACACTGGTGAATTACGGCCCATTCCCTCTCACAGAGAAGAGGCCAGTGTCTCAACAGTGGGAACATTAAAAGCCTGATGATGTTTTTTTTTTCTCAACTATATTGGGGTCGACATCCAGTCTCACCGGATTCAGCTGAGTAGCAGTTTTACATGGAGTGACTGCCTATATGACCTCCGCAACCCAGTAACTGGGTAACACGGTACCCCTTGGCAAGACTGGTGTCAGATCTCAAGCTTCTGACTACCCGTAACGACTGTCAAAGATCTTCAAAGGACAGCCGGGTCCAACGGCTTAACGTGCTTTCCGAGGCACGGAGGAAACTCGGTATGTTGAAATGGTCACCCATCCACGGGCCGACCTCGTCAAGCGTTGCTTAACCTTGAGGATCGACCAGTGCGGCTGTTATTATTTAGCCAAGAGCTTCTCCTAGATGATGATAATGATCTGCTTTATTGAAAGCCTAGAAGGTTTCTTTTTGTGACAGTTTATTTTAAATGCCGATGTTTCGTATAAATGCCCTAATAGTACATTAAGGTACAAGTGTGTAATTTTGGTGATTACCGCTGAGGCGCCATTGAGACCCGAGCCGTTAGGTGAGGGTCTTAAGAGAGCCGAGGACACCACTTGTGAAGAAAATAATACAAAAAAATCATTTCCAACAGTGAAAACGAGTTGTGAAAAATTTTTCGCAATGGCGGGCAAAATTAATCAGTTTTCCTTTGCACGCGCATCTAACAATGGCCATCAGCCATAGATTAAAAATAATGAGATTTTTTGGCTTTTCGCGGATAGCGTTTTAACCACGTACAAAATGGGGAATTTCAAGTTTTCTTTATTACAGACAAAAACTAAATTTATATTTGAGTGAAAGTTTTGTTTATTAGACACGTACAAGTTGAAATTATCTATTTAAATACGAAGTTGCATGAAATGTGTTGCATTTTTACTATTGAGCACGATCTTTTTTGTATCGAAACTTTTTTAAAAACAAAGCAACTCAACCAATAAATAAAATAAAAAGAACTCTATAACTCACTTGTGAATAATAGCAATGAAAAAGTCACAGTTTGATAACAGGTGTCATTATGTGCCTAATTGCGGTGAAATTAGAGCCACTTTATGAACAAGTGTGTTGAAAAGAATATTATGTACCTACCTCAGGATGTCCTGTAGTTATGGCTATTTTATCTTCAACGCTTGGTAGTTCTTTCGGTATGACTCTGAGACCTTGGGCTACATGAGTGTCAAACTCGATCTGAAACAGTGTTGTAATTACATTTTGTACCTATTTAAACAAGAAAAGATAAAGAGAGTTTATTTGCGCCAAGTATGAAGCATAAAAAAAACAAGAAAGTTAGGGTTCTATCAGACAGAGAGCGGTCACGCGGTTAAGCGTTCAAGAGGTCAGTTTTGCGTTCGTTGTCTTGTATTACGTTACATAGATATACCCACACAGGAGGCATTCTGACCGCGTCGGTCAACCAGAACGCACGCGTTCGAGCGTTCGCTGCTGTTTCGGTGACCAAATTGAAATAAAGATGGAGACTGAAAAGCTAGCACGTAAACTGCGTTTTATATACGATGCGAAAGATAACGAATATAAAAAAACGGAAAAAGTAGCAGAAGCATGGTTGGAAATTCTTCATCTTTAACCCATTTAGAAAAAAGTCTCACGAAATTCTCCATCTTGTTCTCTATCCTTATTTACTGCGATCGCAGTAATTAAGTAATTACCTTATCCGTCTTGATGTTGATAATGACAAAACAATCAATAATTCGTCTTTCGATGAAGATTAATCGTCAAAAAACATGGTGAACATAGTGGTACCACGTAGACCGTCCAACAGTGGGGTTCGTGAGCTACTGCACGCCCAAACGCAAAATTGACCTCTTGAACGCTTGACCGCGTGACCGCTCTCTGTCTGATAGTACCCTTATATACAAATAAAATAGGGAAAGTATGCGTCACAACCCCGCAAAACTGCGATAGCTCAGCATTAATGCTGGCACGGCGAGACAGCCAGCGCTGTGCTGGCTTATCGATTTAAATACATTATTCTCTCTAAAAAAAGTAATTAATAAAATCTCTCCTACTTGTTTAATCAGTCCAGTGCTGAAGATTCCTTTCAGATAGACTAATAAAGCAGTTAGGTAAGAAGATGTGTGAGTCGCAAGCCGACTCCCGGCCACCGTAGGCGCGGGCTTGCGGACGGCGAGTAATGGATAGCTCACCGTCCGATAAGGACCAGGCCCGAATCAACGGCGTATCAAAGAGATGTCAGCAAAAACTGACGAGATTCACTAGGGCCAATGCCTGTCTGAGTCGCGGATAAATTTGAAAGAGAGTTACCGCGACTCTGGCTCAAGCAACTGAAGGAACACGGGTGGGTTTTAGTCAGTAAAAGTCTAACACCTCTCCCGCTTCAATCAGAGTGGGAGAAGTCATTGGATGAATGCCCACAAAAAAGAATTAAAGAAGATGTGTGGTGTAGAGACAAAAGGCTTATTCTAATCTTCACAAAGCTAATCTAGATAATTAGTTAATTGGCTGCTAACACTTACTTGGAAAAGTTCTTTGATAGCCTTCGGTGTAAACAGTTTGGACTGCTGGTCGCCTCCTAGTTGTCTCATATATTCGCAAAACTCGTTTGCAATCTGTGGAAATAAACTTAAGTTACTCTCTTACTTAAGACGAAAGAAGACTATAATTAGGAATTGATTAGCCATTGTCAGATTTAACGGAATCTTAGGTTTCAAAGCTAAATATTATAGTACTAAAGTTGTCAAAAAAAAGGAAACGGCAGCTATAAATAGCTATTTATGCAACTGTTACGTTATGGACGGTCTTTTAATACGAGTGCCATTTTTCGGTACAAGCGTAGCGCGTACCGAAATAGGTGGGCACGAGTTATTAAAAGACCAATAACGTACAGTTGCATACAAGATTTTATCTACGAAGGAAGGAATAAAACACAGATATAGACAAATAAGTATTTCAGGAAGTGAGATTAAGTATTTGATTTCTCATATACATGTCTTGATTTTTCTGGTAGTAAATTATTTGTAGCCGCAACTGCTCTATTTGTTATATCTGGTGGAGTATTTTCAATATCAATTGATGTTGAAAACATTTTTAATAAAATTTCACTCAATCCCGCGTCAACTTTTTATTTTATTTTTTTATTTAGTCTTTATTAGGTATAAGGCAAAGATCTTGTAGCCGCAACAGCCAAATAGTATACGATACTTTTGTTCTAAACTTGTTCCATTTTTAAAAACATCATTTACGTTGTCTCGATTTCGAAGTAATATTATAGGTACGGCTGTAGTGTATGGGTAACATAGTAATACATTAGGATTATGTTTTTTTTTTCAATTTCTTACGTAGAAAGTTATCGCGGCATTTACAATGAGAAACGTCAACGGACTTCTTAGATTGTGACGACTATAGAAGCTTGAACAAACAGATTTATATAAGTCGAAATTAAATTGGTAGATATGGGTGATAACAGTAACCGAAGATCAAGGTAAATAGTTATTTTTTTTTTCGTCTGAGGATGTGGCCGCCGCTGGTGTCAGAATTAATTAAGCTGCCTTTGGGTTCCCCACAGGCCTCCCATCTGTCTATTTTAGACTTACATTATCTATATAATTTTTCAGGTTTTCTTTCACCGTTGCCTGTGATATCCAAGATAAACTTATGAAGTACATATGTATTTGAAAAGCCACATTGGTACTTGCCCGGATTTGAATCTACGACCTCAAGCACCAGAGGCGAGGTCTTAGCCACTGGGCTATCACGAAATAGTTAAATAGTATGCGATTAGAATAGACGATGATGATGAAGCGTACCCTGTCGGTGAGGTCATCCGCCTTCTTAACAAGACTCTTCTCCTCTTCCCTCTCAGGCTGCAGGTATCTAGTGGGCCAGGTTATCATCTCGCGAACCGGCTTACTCAACAAATCCAGGTGGATGTTCGACTGTTCTTCTTCATCACTGAAACATCAAAAGAGGTAGAATTAAAAGAATGCCTGTAGGAAATTTGTCTTACAATAGAACTAATGATATTGTAGCTTTCCAATGATGCCTTGAGTATTGTTTTCAAAGTAGGTACGAGCTGTAGATTTACGTCAATATTGCAACGCATGGGATTCGAACTCACAATCCTTCGCCAGCACGCGACTTTCCCTTTGTGTCTAGCTCTAAATATCTCCATCTACCTATTATAGTAGGTAATATATGGGGCAGCAATTTTTGTTTTTTTTTCGGGTTATTAAATATTATCTGGGATAATTTGTACCTACCTGGGGCAATACTCCACGTCGGTGTCCGAATCCAACTCTCTGTTTATATAGAGACACTTTCTTGAAGATATCTGCGGCTCCTTTATCATACGTCTTGGAAGTTTCACTGCAACATAAATATTTTATTTATTCGATCAAAAGCAAGTGCCTGTACAATACGTTGCACAAGTTTATACCAGTATACCTAGATCAGGAGACTACCAAAGTCAAAGACAAATATTTTTTTTTCAACTGAGCCATTAAGCAGCACTTTGAACGTCAAAAAACGTACCTTTCAAAGGAAACATATATAGTAAAGAATTGCATATTAATAAGAACTAATTAAACTTGATATACCCTTAATAGTCTCTGGTCCTTCTTCATGGATCTCAGTTCTAGGAATATTCAGTGTAGCACAAACTTTTTCATACAGTTCCTTCGGCAGCACTTCTGCTAACGCCTTGCTTTCGTCTTCCTGAAAAATAAGTTTAATTAGAAATAAACTGACTTTATTTTTCTTACTATGAAAGCTGTATCACTTACCGCTGACTCTTTATAAGTATCCATTTTATGAAACACATCGTGCCAGTATTTTTTATTATTCTGCATGTACTTAGACAGAGTAACACTTTCGTTAACTTTCATAAGCTTGCGTGGTTTTCTTCTTCCTTCTGCTCGAACGCTGTCCATGACTACCTTCAGTTTTTAAAGTATCAATTTATCTTCTAAAGTCTATGTATGTGGTTGGTTTGTCAATAAGAGCCGCATAGATTTAATAAAAAGCTGTCGTGATGCGCGCAGCGGTCGCGTCAAGTGATTTCGATGTTCGACGCTACCGGTGAACAAATGCAGACTATTTCTCCATAGAGTACTTTATTGAATAGAGATGGCAATTGTAAACCATTTTCTATGACAGGAATTTTCTTTAGTACAGTGTCAAATTCATCGGGGCGACTAGTGTTGTGGTTGTAAAGTGCATAATATGTGCTTGGTATGATACATAACTTAATAGTTAAACTGAATTATTAATTATTTATTTGTGACTTTCATCGACTGAAATTAAAAGGGTCTAGCTGTTACCGAGATAATTAGAACGACAATATTGACATACAAAATATGTAAGTTTTGTTTTAGATTTATTTCCAAAAGGTTGAATTTTTGGATATAAAAGTAAATAAGGCTGAAACTATTTACATTTGATATTTTATCATTTTTACAGTAGTATCTTTCAGACATATTTTTCTTGATAACAGTGCGAGGGAAATAGCGTGTGTTTTATAATATTTACAGATTGGATAAAAAAAAAAAAAAAAATTTTGAGATGTCTTCGGTGAAGGCCAATTAATTAATAACACAATCACTTCAGTTAACACTCTATTTTATTTATAACAAATTAAATTGTAACAACCAATACATAGCCAGTCTGAACGCTAGACCAAGAGAGCCAATCGAAGAGTGAATGAATGAACCAAGGAATATGAACGAGTCAATATACCACACTCTTCCCCGCTTACATAACTTAAACTTTTTCCTTATATTTAAAACATATTTAGTACTACATGGTTATTAGAAAACTCAACATACAAAAATTGTCATTAAACCTAAGTTTACATCATTTTTAAATATGATGTTAACAAGACAGATATCTGGTATAGGTAATCACATATTATAGTTAGGTGAAGTTAATAAATAATAATAATAAATAATATTATTTTCTTACAAATGGAATGTAAATTATAAATAAAGATGACTTCTGTATGCTATTGCTAAGACTGCGGCTTGTTGATTCGTTTCCATAGCCACCCCATAAACAGGCCGGCTATGCATATTTCGAACAGGCTTTTTACTAGTAAATCGTTTTTTATCTTTAACATATATATTTAGTCGTTGATGTTTTTAGTTACAACTCATACATAAATAAGAAAAAAAGTTAATCAAAAACTTCATGTTGAGTTTATATTCTTGAAATTATGCACGTTGCTTATCCAATAAGTAGACATTTTCCAAGTTCAAAAAATTACTGGAAGTATTTATGTTAGTTTTCGTTCACAATAGATAGGTAATACATTTGTAACTCAACACGTGTACGAGAAGTTATATGGTTGTTTTGAACGGAGAGAAAAATAAACAAACATATATAACGCGTCTGGGTGTATATTTCAACGTGTAAGATTTAGTAGTGCAGTGTCGTGTAGTTTGATCAATAGTCGCTACTCGCTGGCCCCCAGTCGCCCCTCGCTACCAACGCACCTACTTTTATGGGTTTCCCTAAATGTGCTGTATGATCATAATTCAATATACTAGGCCAATTTCTTTGTTTACTATTTTTATCTGAGTTCTAGTCATTGTTATTTAGCAGAGTAACTTAAGTGTTATATATAAATGACGGAATGTGTCAAGTCTTTTCATTAAGGAATTCTCTAATGAAATCTAGAGACATTAATTGTTGTGCTTCAGTGATATTCTGTCTAATTTCTTACTTGGCCAAAAGTTAATAAACATGAGGGCTTCTTACATTTCGACACAAAGTATTTATAAAGGTAATAGATACAATGAGAAGGTAATTTGAACTGAATGCAATAATTTACTTCAAAGCATTTTATCATTTCTTATCAGAAAATATCGCTGCATCGCGCTACAGAACCAAAGTAAATTAACTTGAAAGTAGTTTATATAAAATAGAAACAGAATCAAAAGATGAATGAACTCTTTACGTGGAAGTTGGCAAGTTTATTCAGACTGTGCAGTTGTGTCAGATTTCACGGGAACTGGCGCTTAACACAATATTATGGAATGGCAAAACGTCAACTTAGCATAACACTGTTTAACTTCGCCCGGCGATAGTAAAATTGGAATAAAAGTTGCCACCCGGCTGACTAAGACTTTAATCCTGATTCTATAACAACTTGTGCTCTCAATTTGTGCTAATTATAATGTAAATAGCATTTACAACTACATTGTTTATTCAGACACAATTATAACCAGTAAATCGTTTCTTGGACGTTTCAGTATAGTTAATTATGATATAAGTGCGGTAAGTTGAAAATTACAGCTGAGGCCATATTGCTAGCTCGAGCCGTAGGCGAGGGCTACAAGAAAGCAGAGGCCTTAATTATCAAAGCGCACGAATACCGTTCGTTTTAGACAGAGCATCTTGATAAACCGTGCGTTTTACATTACAATAACGCACAAGTACGTAATGAGATACATTACGATATTGAAATTGGTGACATAAAAGACCCTTTACGAGCAAATGTGTTATAATAGTACATTATGGTACAAGTGTGTAATGTTGGTGAATACCGCTGAGGCGCCATTGAGACCCGAGCCGTTAGGTGAGGGTCTAAAGAGAGCCGAGGACGGTAATTATCAATACACACGTGTATCATACGACGTTTTTCAACACACTTGTGAAGAAAATAATACAAAAAATCATTTTCAACAGTAAAAACGAGTTATAATTTTTTTTTCGCAATGGCGGGCAAAGTTAATCAGTTTTCCTATGCGCGCGCATCTAACAATCTAACAATGGCGATCGGCCATAGACTAAAAATAATGAGGTTTCTTTTCTTTGGCTTTTCGCGGATAGCGTTTTAGCCACGTACAAAATGGGGAATTTCAAGTTTTCTTTATTACAGAGAAAAACAAAAGTTATATTTGAGTGAAAGTTTTATTTATTAAACACGTACAAGTTGAAATTAGCTGTTTAAATACGAAGTTGCATGAAATGTGTTGCATTTGTAGTATTGAGCACGATCTTTTTTGTATCGAAACTTTTTTAAGAACAAAGCAACCCAACCAAAAAATTAAAAAAAAAAAACTCTATAACTCACTTGTGAATAATGATAATGAAAAAGTCACAGTTTGATTACAGGTGTCATTATGTGCCTAATTGCGGTGAAATTAGAGCCACTTTATGAGCAAATGTGTTGAAAAATAATTTATCGTCTCCAAGTTTACAAACTGAATTGCTTTTCGTTTGTATCGATAAGTTTAAAGTGAGACGGTTCTCTGTTATATTCAAAATATGCAAGTACTTGTTGTAGCTATATCGGTTGCTGAGAAGCTTCTTGACGCCGACCAGCGGTACTTATTGTAATTGTGAAATCGTACAGCAATTGATAAAGTACCTAAACAATAATCTATTTTGTAAACGTAAACTGCTTCATTGTTGGTTGTTTTGTCTTTATATCTTGATTCCGAGAGCCACTCCCTGTCACTTCATTGTGACATCGAGCAAGATTATGTTTAATTAACTGAACATCGCTTTGTTTTGTGATTTGTCGAGGTATTTGTTTGAAGAAGTACCTTTGCAGAACTAGCGCTGTTTCATGAAAAACATGTTTCTGGCCACAAACCCATGAAATAAAACAAACACGTGTTTATTTTGATTCTGCCTTAGGGATAGTGAAAGTGTTAAATCGTGTTTTGTTTAAATTGTCTTACTGCAGAGTGACGCTTATTTTGCCGAGTTTTAATAAAAATCCCAAAATGCGGTAACAACATTATTATTTTCAATACGATGAACAGAAAACACACATTCGTTCTAAACTCTCGCCGTAATACGGTTTTCATTTAATAAAACAATAATTAAATTACACGACGACACGAGTAGGTAATGTTATGCTAAATGCCGCCACGCTAGGAATGCGACGAGTCGCGTCGCGTCGCGTCTCCTCGCGTCTTGTCGGCTCGCCTCGCCTCGTCACGCTGACGACTTAATAAGTTAACTTGTTACGGGACTTGTGTAAATTTACCTTAACACCCAATATACCCGAGCACACCCGTCCCTACATTATTCTTAGCTAACGATCTAATTTATATCATTGCTGAGTATATGTTTGTGACTTTAACTGGTTCAACTTAATATGAATATTTGTGTGTTGTCTGTATCGATCTATATAATTGGTCCACGGAGCATCGACGGTTATAAAGGGGATTCTTAGAAAGGATACTGTAGTCACACAGTAATAACATAATTTACCAGCTCTCGCTTAGATAAATTACTTTTATTAAGAATCTTTTAAGGCGCTTTAAACGCCCCAATGTTAACGCAGTTGGCACTGGCCGTGCGCCCGCTCGATGCCAAAATATCAATATTGAACCTCCTTTTGAACAGTTTTGTTTGCAAAATATTATTTGATTTACATATGCTCTGTTAGTTATGAAGAAATTCCAGGCAATCAATTTTTCTGTGTAAAAATATTTTTAAACATTCAATTCGTTTTGGAGTAGTTTCCAAAAGTTGCGAAAAAATATCATGTTGTTAATTTTTTTTTAAGCAAAAGTATTAGTTACACGAAAAAACCTTGTGTTCAAAATTATGTACATGAATCAATAATAAACCTTTATTTTTTTTCAAACCTTTTAACCTAGCCGTTACTAAGGAGCTTTCACAGCTATCTTCAATAAACATTTGAAAGGACACAAGATTAGCTGGTATGTTTTGTAATAAGTTCTCAGATAAAGTTTATCGCAAATTGTTACGTATACTACATCCAAACTTTCTTCGTAAACAGATACCGTATAGCAAACAAGAACAAATGAATAGAGTTTAGCGAGTAACCGCAAAGATACATCTAGTAATTTGTGATCTCCGTCAGGAGTTTATACTCCGCCTGGTTCAATTACACCTACATATTGTTTATATTGGCGCGGGGATATATTATATGTTAAACCTATATTGAACGCTAAATACGAAATTTCAGTTAGTAGTAATAACTAAATAATATTTATTCGAAGTAAAATTGTTTTAAAATATATTGCATTATCTAAATCTAACCTAAGGATTTATTGTGTAAGTAAAATCAAAACCTTCATCCGTAAATAGTTTCAGTAATTTAGGATGTTCTTGTAACACTCGTTGTACTGAACGCTGACGTCTCATTACTATATTTTTAATTTCTTGATTTTCAGACAGCTTAATTTGAGGTTCAGGTTCTGTCATTTTTGGCTTTTCTGTCGATTCCCCCATACACGGACACTTGAAGTCAAATTTAAAATCCTCTTGGCTCGAATATTGTGTCCCTACGGTATGATAGGGCTCCTTGGTCGCGGCAAAAGGGAACTCTTGGGTAGTCATGAGCATGGGATCAATAAGATCAGGAAATGCGTCATGTGGAGGTAGTTTACCAAATATGGCTTTAACGTCCCGATATTTTTCTTCTGTAAAATCCAAGTAGGAAACCAACGAAGGAAAAGCGTATTTATTCGCCCAGTCTTGACAACGCCTTACGGGACAGTTCTTAAATATCTTAATGTCATCCATGGGTAAAGGCTCAAAAGAAGCTTCGCTCTTAATTTCTTCGGGTGTTTCCACTTCAGGTGTTATTGATTCGCTTGGTGTAGAGGGAGATGGAGCTTCAGGTGGTAGATCCCTACATTTGCAACGCTGGGATTCAAGAAATGCCCGAACGTCATCCATTTTGCCACATTTAGCATAAACAAACTTCCTCTGGAGTCTCATGTAAGGCAGTTCGACGTCCGACGCTAAAGTCTCACTACTGCCGTATCTCGGTGGAACTGGGTCTGACAGATCACCCTCGATTACAAATGGTTCTTTATCACAAACAGTTTCTTTTACTTCAGGGTCTCTAAAATTAAACATATTCTGATCATCTTCATCTACTAATATAGAGGCTGTCTGCAAAGGTGACTTTTGCAATTCATTTAACTGTAAGACAACCATTTTTTCCAGATCAAGTAAGAACGATGTCTGTTCAGGTAGTATTCTTAAACTAAAACTGACAAATTTCAAGAACAACTGCAATATTTTTTTTATTTTTTCTTCCCATTCTCTATTAATTTCGGATATTTGTCTTTCTCGGGCTTTATATTCATCAATAACATTTTGGCGTTCCTTAATTTTTTGAAGTTTTTCTGCTATTTCAGTACTCTGTATACTTTCAAGAATAAATTTTCTGATTCTACATTTTTTTCTCTCAGTGCTCATAATATACATTGTACTAGTAATATTTTGTGCTTCTAGCTGTTTATAAAACGCTTTAAGGGCATCATTTCTTTCACAAATAGCTCTATTAATAAGTTTATTGTTTCTGTAATTTTCGTTATTTAAAAGCAGCTTGTAATAATGTTTAATTTTTTTTACTTCGCTGTCGTATCTTTTCTGTAACACACCTTCCAAAGTGATCTTTTCTTTTTTTAAATTTTCTTTTATTTCTAAATTAAGATCGCTAACAATGTTAGCGTGAGCAGTAATCAGCACGGTTTGAACTTCTGATCGTAAGTGATCTTCAAGCTCTTGCAAACTTTTTTCAAAGAATGTATTCATTTCTTTCATTAGAGTCTTACTTTTTTTTGTTAAAATATCATGATAAATGGCCTTTACTTTTTTAGCTGTTGCTGATTTTTCATATTCCATGATATAAGTCCAAGCCGCATCATTTTCTTTAATTTTAGCATTCATATATTGTAAGAACTTTGCATGCTCTCGATCCAAGATAGCATCGCCAATATTAAGAATACCTTGATGTGTCGTACCTCTAGTTATTTTTGAAGTAAAGGGTGGCTTTAAATCTAAAATGCCTATTAATAAATCACTTGGTGATACCCATTCATCGTTCTCCTCCTGTGATGTTTTCACATCATGTTCTGGCGTATCTGGTACGGTTCTTTTATGATCACAATGATCATTGGGCAAATAAGTCTGTGCATATATACTAGTTACACATTCGCCTTCTTTTATCGTTCGAAAAACATCGAATTTCTTCATGTTTAAAAATATTTGTACAAAAATATTCAATGGCAATGTCACATTTCCTTAATTTCGTTTTAAAATAAGTGACTAGAAAAAAGTATTTTAGTCTACAATTCAAATGACATTGCTTAAAAGTAAATCGAGTTTTATTTCGAAAAGAGTAAAAGGTTACATGTAAAATCAGCGTGTAGTTGTTTAAGCCATAGAATTCGATATTTTTGCCAATTTTGTGCATATGCAGGTAGTAAAAGGAGTGGGTCCTATACTTTATAAGCAATATTTTTATACGTCAATGTACAGTGAAGTCAAAGTCGTAGCACTGTAGCACTTGAAAAGTGCTCGACGGGTCCTGATTGGTACGATCCAGTAGAATCTCTTTCTGCCTGCATTAGCAGAAGTCTCGGCTGTGCTGGTGGAACTAAAAGTACGCGGGGAAACAGTGACCTCTTTCAGTTTTTCTACCAGAGGATTTTAGGAAAGAGATCGAAAGACACTCTTACAAAATTGCTATTTAATGAATAATAGTATATAAAATAATAATATAGTAATAGTAAATAGTAGTAATAGTACATGATTTGTAACAGCATTCGTTTTGCAAATCTCCTTATAAAAGCATGTTAATGTGTTTTTGCTAATATTGTAAATCAACCTTATAACATTATCTTACAATCTTTTATCTAACTAATTTAAATAGCCCTTCTAGAGCAATGGACCTATAGAAGCATATAATATGACAATTCAGACAGATTATATTTAAGCCATGTAGTCGTTTTGGCGTCACACTATTTTTAAAATTAATTACGCTAATTAAAAAGCTATGCCTCTTTAAAGACTATTATAATGCAGCTTTAAAGCTTGTGCAAGATGGCAAGTTTCATGGCTTCTATAAATAAATAAACACTTGACTGAACCTTTATGTAACGGCTACAAGAATTGTTATAGGTACATGACATCGCGGTTACAATGGAAAAATAATCTATGGGTTTGGTAGAATTATTTTCTTGTGAAACAACACTTACATTGAAAATAACACTTTCGATGAACATTTCCTAAAAGATTACCTCACTCAAGGTGATAATGAATCATCTGAAGAGCGTGACAGTGACATAAAAAGAGACATGGAAAAAGAAGGATTCAGGGATGATATAGCTACTTAAGCAATGGAGTATAAAATACGCATTGCGCTAAGCTAAGAAGAAACCTTTGCATTTGGATACATATTTAATTATCTTATTTTAAAATGTGTGATTTTCCAAGGTAATATCACTACATTACACAATTCGTGGAAATCATCTTATTCAAGAAACTGACCATATCCAACTAATTAGATAATATGTCTTGGTTCTGTAGAATAAAAATAAGTACAAAATTATATTCACAAATTCTTAATAAAAATTAATGAAGTTTGAACCCTAAAATCTTTCAATATAGTTGAGCATATTAACACAGTAGATGAGCATTTGAGTTGCTAATTATTCTCATAGTAGCAATCCACAAGATTTAACAAAATTTAAAAAAAAAAAAAAAACATAAAGTTAAAGAAGTGCTTTAAAAATACGTTTGCTTTAAATTTACGTTGCCACATAAACTTCCAGTATAATAAACGAAAAAATGCGATGTGGTAAGTGTCTAGTAAGTCATACATATAATATCTATTTTACAAATCGTGGAGGCTATCTATGTTCTATGTTAGGGGGGGTTTGGTTTCCGCACTTAGTCCTTCAAATGGACCTTTGTACGTGGGCCATGGCGGCCGTTGGGTGGTCACTCCAACCAGCCCACCTCCCTCCAGAAGTCAATTAGAGCTCCTGGTTTTCTCAACATATCTGTGTAAGATCTGGGTGACCCGAGGGTTCGTGTTCTTATCTGGGCTACACCTGCGCATTCAAATAGAACGTGTGGAACGGTTTCCTCGGCCTCCATGCATGCCCTGCACAGAGGACTGTCCGTGATGCCTATTGTGTGGAAGTGTTTGTTGAGTGAGCAGTGTCCCGTGATGGTCCCCGTCACCAGACGCAGGCAATTCCTGTCCAGTCGTAAAAGACGCCTGGTAAGCCTACTGTCCAAAGATGGCAGAGCTTCTTTGGATTGCCTGCAGCCCGGTGTCGAGGCCCACCAGTTCTCCGCCTGGGTCTGGGTGAATGCCTGTAGCCACCTGTGTATTTGGTTGAAGGGGATGGGAACAACAGGTTCGGGTCCATAGACCGCCGAGCTGGATCCACGTCTCGCAAGCTCGTCAGCCGCGTCGTTGCCCAGCGATCCGCTGTGTCCCTTTATCCATTGTAGTGTCACCGTGTTGCGACTAGATACTGTTATTCGTTCTAGTGCGTTGTGACATTCTAGTACTAGTTTTGATGTAATATATTTTTTCCGTAAGGATTGGAGGACTGATGCGCTGTCGGAGAGTATTCGTATGTGGGCGTCCGTAACCCTCCTGGCTTCTAGCGCATGGACCGCTTGTATAATGCCCACACACTCCGCCTGATAGACGGTGTTGAACCCTCCTAGCGGTCTGGATATATGTATGTTGAAATCGTGTGAGAAGACTCCAACTCCGGTACCGGAGTCTGTTGTGTATACTCTCATCTCTTTCGGGCCTGAGTAGTCACATCGTTCTTCTGTGAGTATTATGTTGTAGTGCCTGTGAAAGTGGTGTGTTTGGGGGATCGTGGAGGCTTTTGAGATAATCATGAAGGTCACATATATTTTATGCTACTCATAATCATCTTCATCATCATCATTTCAGCCGAAAGACGTCCACTGCTGGACATAGGCCTCCCCCAGGCGTCGCCACATTGACCGATCCCGTGCGTCTCGCATCCAGCGCCTTCCCGCAACCTTCACCAGGTCATCAGTCCACCTAGTGGGAGGCCTTCCAGCGTATCGACTTCCGGTTCGCGGTCGCCATTCCAGAACTTTTCGGCCCCATCGGCCATCCGTTCTGCGAGCAATGTGCCCTGCCTACTGCCACTTAAGTTTGGCAATTCTTCGGGCTATGTAACTTTGGTTCTCCTGCGGATATCATCATTTCTGACGTGATCACGCAAGGAAATTCCGAGCATAGCCCTCTCCATTGCCCTTTGGGTGACTTTGAGCTTTCTGATCAGGCCCATTGTGAGCGACCACGTCTCGGTTCCATAGGTGATCACTGGCAACACACACTGGTCATAGACTTTTGTCTTGAGACACTGTGGTAAATTGGACGAGAAGATACCACGCAACTTCCCGAACGCCGCCCAGCCGAGTCGGATTCGACGGTTGATCTCTTTCTCGAAATTGGACCTACCCAACTGGACCGTTTGTCCCAGGTAGACATAATGGTCTACAACTTCGAGTGTAGATTCTCCGACCTTGATAGGAGTGGGTGTTACATGGGCATTCACCATGATCTTGGTTTTGTCCATGTTAATTTTAAGACCCACTCTTTCGGAAGCTCTACTGAGGTCATCGGGCATTTTACTGAGGCTCTCCATGGTCTCAGCCATGACCACTATGTCGTCGGCAAACCGAAGGTGAGTAATGTACTCGCCATTAACGTTGATGCCCAGCCCCCTCCAGTCCAGAACCTTGAAGACATCCTCCAGCGCAACAGTGAACAGTTTCGGAGAAATGACGTCTCCTTGTCTCACGCCGCGCTGGAGAAGGATTGGTTTCGAGGTCTGATCCTGAAGACGGACTGACATGGTGGCGTTTTTGTACAAACACTTCAACACCTCAATGTACCGGTAGTCGATCTGGCACCGTTGGAGAGACTGCAGTACAGCCCAAGTCTCGATCGAATCGAAGGCTTTCTCGTAGTCCACAAACGCTAAACATAGAGGCAGGTTATACTCTTCGGTCTTCTGTATAACCTGCCGCAGCGTATGTATGTGGTCTACGGTGCTAAAGCCTTTTCGGAATCCGGCTTGTTCGGGGGGCTGGAAATCGTCAAACCTGCGCGCGAGACGATTCGTGATGACTCTTGAAAACAACTTGTAGACATGGCTAAGAAGTGAGATGGGCCTATAGTTCTTCAGCCGGGCATTGTCGCCTTCTTGAAGTACCACCACACCCCTGCACCATGCCTGTGGCGTTTTGCCCTCGAGTATGACGGAATCAAACAGCTTCTGAAGGGCCCTAAGGACCGGTTTGCCACCCGCCTTCAGGAGTTCGGCCGTAATTCCGTCATCACCCGGCGCCTTGTTGTTTTTGAGCTGTTTCAGAGCCATCCTAATCTCGTACAGGCTGACGTCCGGGATATCTTCGGTATAGTGCCGGGTCAATCTAGCTCTTGGGTCGTTTGCTAGACTCACAACGGGCTTGCTAATCGATGTGTACAACTGCCCATAGAATGTCTCGATTTCCCTGAGAAGCTCCGGTTTGGCGGATACGATCCTGCCATCGTCGGTCTTCAGTTTCGTGAGTTGGCTCTGCCCAATAGCCAGATCACTTGCAAACTCCTTGGAGCTTTTATTTCGCTCGATTGCGTCTTTAATACGCTCGGTATTGAATCGGCGGAGGTCTCTTTTCAAGGATTTAGAGATCTGTCTATTGAGCTGCCGGTATTCGCACGCCTCATCTGAAGCCTGCAGGATCATCTCACGCCTCTCCTTCATAAGCTTGAGGGTATGATCAGAGAGCTTTTTGTTTCTATCTGTTTGACGGGTCTTGAAAAACTTAGACCCGACCGTATGGACAGCTTCCACGAACCCGTTGCTGTATTCATCCACGGAGCTCCCTAGGCATTCGAAACGATTCTGGAGTTCGAGCTGAAAGCTCTCGGGGTTTTGGACCTGGATCTGCGCTGGCCGGAGCGTGGACTTCATCAGTCGAGACCTTTCAAGCTTAATGTTCAATGTGCCTCTTACCATGCGGTGATCGCTCCCGGTTTTTACTGAATTTATCACAGAGACATCATTGAACATTTGCTTTTTGGTTGACATGATGAAGTCGATCTCATTTTTATTGCACCATCGGGGCTCTGCCAGGTCCACTTCCTGTGTTCACGCTTTTTGAAGAAGGAGTTCATCATATAGAGGCCCTCCTTCTCCATAAAACTGGCCAGTAGGTGACCCCGGTGGTTCCGTTGTCCAACTCCAAATTGCCCCACTTGCAGCTCATCCTCGTCTTGTTTGCCCAGTTTCGCGTTGAAGTCCCCCATGACAACGGTGAAGTGAGTTTTGAAACCATGCATGGCTCTGGAGATATCCTCATACATGGTCTATACCTCATCGTCGGGGTGTGCCGAGGTTGGGGCGTAGACCTGTATGACCTTCAGCGAATATCTTGAGGATATTCTGAGTATAAGGTACGCCACCCTGGTCGACACACTCTCGATCTTCACCACGTTGTTCACAAGGGACTTGTGGACGATAAACCCGACACCACTGTGGGACTGCCGGTCACCCTCTCGGAAATAGAGCAGGTTACCGGATTTGAGGATTATCGAGTCCTCTCCCTCTCTTCGGACCTCAGACAACCCTATAATACTCCATCGCAACCTGCTCAATTCTTCCTCGAGTTCGGTGACCTTCACGTCGGTCCGAAGTGTGCGCGTGTTGTACGTTGCCAGGTCCAGTCGTCGGTGATTGTTTGGGTAGCCGGATCTCGTCCGGAGATTCTTAGCACCCCTTGCCTTATGCTACTAGTATTATATTATCTTTGCATATACGTATTGCGTTTACTACTACACGATAAATTGGCCTTATATCCAAATTTTGGTAGAAGTTATGTGGGTAATTTGTTACATAAAAGATTTCTTGTCTATTTGTAGCCAATCAGCTATATATGTTGTATGCGTTTACGGGATTAGCTTATTATATGGTAACTATATCGATACCTCAGTTCCAAAGTGTAACAAGTCTGAAATTAAGTGAGTTGAGATAAGAATGAGCAATTCTTACTTAAACGATTTCCCACAATTTATAAAAAGAAACAAGACGATAAATGAATGCAGTTTAGTTGCTATACTCAATATTTTTTCATAAGTCTAGAATATTTTCGTTTCATACAGTAACAACTTAAGTTGTTACTGTAAGGAAGCTGAATGTTTTTAGCTTCCTAGTATCATAAGACCGTTCATAATAGTTTTACATTTCAGATTAATATAAGAATGTTTAAAAATATACTGGTAATAGTTTCAATAGTCGTATAATTTCCTATTTTTCATTATATTTTTTTATGGCTCGCGCTTGACCACTATCTCACCTGATGGTAAATGATGATGTAGTCGACGTTGAATCACGCTTGCCTAGAAAAAACCTATTCACTCTTGACTTAAAGACCCCTAGATTGTAGCTAGAAACACAGACTCCGGCAGGGAATTCCACTTCTTAGCTGTACGCATAATAAAACTGTTCCCAATACGTTTTGTATGTATGGGTGGGATATCCACCATGTACCGATGGCGCATCGCCGTACGTCTGGTAGTCCGGTCATAAGAACTTTTATCTAAATTGTTACACTTTGGAACTGAGGTATCGATATAATTATAATATAAGGTTTTAGCTCTTATAATTTATGCCCAAACCCACTCTTATAAGCAATAATATGACCTATATAAAACATTTTATTTTGGGTTTAATGACGTTTATAGAGCAACTTTTTGCTACTTGCCCAAACTCGAACGCAGATCAAAAGCGTAGTATAGGTAGGCAACTGTCCGGAAATATGTCATCGTTGTAGAACAGTGAAGATCCGACCGATCCGTGACCGATCTGTCCTACAGGATAATTAGAATCCCATCCACATGAATTGATGACATTCACAGCATGGTTTTACTTAATAGAACTTTATATAATCTGAAGCTTTATTAAAACGGCTGTTATCTATGAGGATTTACGAAAACTAAATCTTATAATGCAAACGTACATTGTTTTATAGCTTCAAAACGTTTTAAAACGGCCATAGGAAGCTTAACTAAGCAGGTGGTTAATGAGTTTTCTGGCACTTTCAAAATAACAGCTTGGTATTCAAATAGGCGAACGTGTCGACGGCCTACCTGTGATTAGCGGTGGTGATGTAAAGCGGCCTGGAGCCCCCGCCGCTAGATTTAATTAAATACTTCCTTGTACCACCCACCTACCTACTATTTCACTTTATCTACTGCTCGCTTTATTGCTCTCTGACGCTACATTGTAAACGTTTAGCGCTGCTCATGAATATGAGGTTATTCCTCCACCAATACACGAATAAACGAAGTAAATACCATTTATAGTAAAAACGGTCAATTTTCCAGAGCGGATTGCACGTTCACGGAGCATGTGATAATAAATTACGGACATATCTCGACTTCATTCTCATTACGGATGCGGCAATGTCCGTCGGAGTTTTGTCATAATTCAGTCTCGGTTGAAATTATTTCCGTTGGGTCTGATGAGAAAACTAGAGGTGGAGAGCTCGAAATGTAAGTATTCGCGCAACAAGCCGTGGAATAACGACGGGGCATATTTCATTCTTAACGAAGTTAAATTTCCGGGAAGGTCCTGTAAGAGCGTGCGTAACTCTGATAAAAGGCTACACCGCCACAATACCGATTCCGTGTTTGTGTGACATTTTAGAGATGATAAATAAACAATACCCTAATAGAATATTAGTGATTTACATTCGCCAAGCTCAAATATTCTCTAACAAAACATGCTGAATGAGTTGTGAATACTTGTTTAATAAGAAGATTTTATTTAATGTAACAAATATATTAACATATATACAGATGAATATTCTAAAAAACAATCCTATATACAAATACAAAGGGGAGAGGGAAAAGGGCTAATTATGCATCAAACAATTCGTCCACACCGATGTCAATAGGAAACGTGGCAGCATTGCCAAGTTGGATGGCAATGCTGATTCTCTGGCCGAAGAAAAGGCCACCCCTCTGGTCACGTGAAGAGTCTTATTTAATTATGTATTTAAGTATATAAGAAAAACTGTAAAGAAAGTTAAAGGTACCTGTCGAAAAGTTAGCAAACGTTTGACGTGCTTACAATAAAAACAACGAGCATAATTCAGAAAGTGGAAACAAGTTGGATTGTTTTCTACACATCATATCGGCAAATAAATCTTTCGGCCGCTTATCTGCCGTCAAACTTAATTCTCATGCATAATTCATCGCGTCGATTTCACGTGAAGAGGGAAAGTTGCCCAACTTTGAACAACAACCGGTGGGCTGACAGCCGACTGATAGTCGTCCCGAACTTTACTTACTTATAGTGGTGAGTATCTTTGTGCACAATCGACACGTGTGTTTACCTATTGCAGTTTGTTGCATATATGTAGGTACGAGTAACTTGCTGAACAAACTCAAATTGTTATTCTCTGTCTGTTGGATAGAATCGAATTACAGTTTGTTTCCGTTTTCATTTTAGACAGGCTCTGTGTGAATACAGTAAACTCATATATTTAATTTGATTGTACTTTTGATTTACATCCTAGCTCTATAGCCGATAACAATCATAAAAGAATTCGTGGTCTGAAACTTATTATTCGTATAACTTCTATATTTTTAGTTACGTTTGATAATAGGCAAATAAAATACGAAGTCCAGCAGTAAATACAGACAGTGGCTGGTCCTCAGGCAGAGCGTCGTCCCGCAGACATCCAGTACAATATTTCATACTTACAGAAAACAAGTTAGCGAATAGTTGTGAGAAAACACAGCGTGCCGCTAGCAGATAAAGAAGCTCCACACGATGACGGCACCTCGCAGACAGACGCACAGCACTTTTGATTAAACTTTTCAAGATATTTTGTACGTCTTCTTATGTAGATTGGCTTATAATTCGGTGTTTTTTTTTTATAGATTATAAAATAGCTGCCGCCTAGAAATAATTAGATTTTTTTCCATTTAAGCCAAATTGCGTATGTGGCTGTGAGTGTTATTTTAATGTATAAGATATATTACTTGAATATGAGTTTAGTAGTTTTTACGTGAAAAAGTAACAAACATCCATCGATCCACACAAACTTTCGTGTTTATATTGTTGTTGTTTCTAGCGTTCCGTACGTTAGCGTTGGTGTAGCGTTCAGTCTGTCCGTCTGTCTGTCCGTCTGTCTGTCCGTCTGTCTGTCCGTCCGTCTGTCTGTCTGTCTGTCCGTCTTTCTGTTCGTCTGTCTGTCCGTCCGTCTTTCTGACCGTCTGTCTGTCCGTCTGTCTGTCCGTCTGTCTGTCCGTCTGTCTGTCCGTCTGTCTGTCCGTCTGCCAGTCCGTCTGTCTGTCCGTTTGCCTGTCCGTCTGTCTGTCCGTCTGCCTGTCCGTCTGTCTGTATGTCTGTCTGTCCGTCTGTCTGTCCGTCTGTTTGTCTATCTGTCTGTCCGTCTGTCTGTCCGTCTGACTGTCCGAGTGCTCTCGGAGGCGTGACCTACCGAAGATGGTCCCAGACACCTCGTAAGGGGTTGCCTGGTATAGTGTGCCGCTTTCCATAACGTAAGGTTGGTGAAGGAGGCCACTATAGGAAAACTCAGTAGACAAATAGGGGTTCGTGTCCGTCTGTCTATCCGTCTGTCTGCCCGTCTGCCTGTCCGTCTGTCTGTCCGTATATCTGTCCGACTGTCTGTCCGACTGTCTGTCCGACCGTCTGTCCGACTGTCTGCCCGTCTGTCTGTCCTTCTGTCTGTCCGTCTGTCTGTCCTTCTGTCCGTCTGTCTGTCCGTCTGTCTGTCCGTCAGTCTGTCCGTCTGTCTGTCCGTCTGTCCGTCTGTCTGTCCGTCTGTCTGTCCGTCTGTCTGTCCGTCTGTCTGTCCGTCTGTCTGTCCGTCTGTCTGTCCGTCTGTCTGTCCGTCTGTCTGTCCGTCCGTCTGTCTGTCTGTCTGTCCGTCTTTCTGTTCGTCTGTCTGTCCGTCCGTCTTTCTGACCGTCTGTCTGACCGTCTGTCTGTCCGTCTGTCTGTCCGTCTGTCTGTCCGTCTGTCTGTCCGTCTGCCAGTCCGTCTGTCTGTCCGTTTGCCTGTCCGTCTGTCTGTCCGTCTGCCTGTCCGTCTGTCTGTATGTCTGTCTGTCCGTCTGTCTGTCCGTCTGTTTGTCTATCTGTCTGTCCGTCTGTCTGTCCGTCTGACTGTCCGTCTGTCTATCCGTCTGTCTGCCCGTCTGCCTGTCCGTCTGTCTGTCCGTATATCTGTCCGACTGTCTGTCCGACTGTCTGTCCGACCGTCTGTCCGACTGTCTGCCCGTCTGTCTGTCCTTCTGTCTGTCCGTCTGTCTGTCCTTCTGTCCGTCTGTATGTCTGTCTGTCCGTCTCTCTGTATGTCTGTCTGTTTTTCTGTCTGTTCTTGTTTTACAGTCAAAAAAATATTTCATTGTTTTTTAGGAGGACGATAAAAAATAAAATGACCTACCCCATCGAGTGGAGTTTCGTTGTTCAGAGCTTATTGAGTTGATAAGAATTTTTCCTTCTTTTTCCTTTTTACAACTAATGGAATGAGAAGCCACCAAAGTCAGTTTTTTTCACAAAATTTTGTTCAATAGATTTTTTTTACTTCCCATAATGTTTATCTTATATATAAAATTCTCGTGTCATAATGTTCGTTCCCGTACTCCTCCGAAACGGCTTGAACGATTCTCATGAAATTTTGTGAGCATATTGAGTAGGTCTGAGAATCGACCAACATCTATTTTTAGTTAGGGTAGGTAGGGTAGGGTAGGTAGGATAGGGTAGGTAGGGTAGGGTAGGTAGGATAGGGTAGGTAGGGTAGGGTTGGTAGGGTAGGGTAGGTAGGGTAGGGTAGGTAGGGTAGGGTAGGTAGGGTAGGGTAGGTAGGGTAGGGTAGGTAGGGTAGGGTAGGTAGGGTAGGGTAGGTAGGGTAGGGTAGGTAGGGTAGGGTAGGTAGGGTAGGGTAGGTAGGGTAGGGTAGGTAGGGTAGGGTAGGTAGGGTAGGGTAGGTAGGGTAGGGTAGGTAGGGTAGGGTAGGTAGGGTAGGGTAGGTAGGGTAGGGTAGGTAGGGTAGGGTAGGTAGGGTAGGGTAGGTAGGGTAGGGTAGGTAGGGTGTGGTAGGTAGGTTGGTTCGGAACACTCAATGTGGGCATTCCAACATGCACTTGGCCGGTCTTTTTTTTAAATGGCTAGCAACCAAGAGGTAAGTAGTTAGTTCAATGCCCACATCCATTCATAAATGAAAACCTATTCCTTCACTGACATAATGTTTGCAGGAGACTTACAGAAACTCTGACATCCTCCTGATCCCCTAAAGAAAGGAGTTCTTTGATACCTAGTACCACTTTGCTATCATGCTTAGCAAAAAATTTGATACAGTATATACCTATCTGAAAACTACAGCTGAAACACAAAGATAAAAATAGTGAAAACAGTGATGCGTTACTTATTGTGTTCCACTGAGGAACCGGATCGCTATGTTTTGAAGTACTTCCGACAAATTGGATATCGCGAATGAGTGATCAGGTGGAGAGCGCGCGCGGTGACGCCACGGAATCAATTGCACGTCACCATAACAACCCAGTGACATAATATCAACATTATGTAACCGCACTAGTGTTTTTGGTGGTATTTAATTGTTATTTTGAAGTTCTAACACCCATATTATGGAAACGTCCTCCACTCCAGTCGACTTAGTTGCCATGATTTCGAAAAAATAACCTCGATTGAGTAAAAAATAACAAGCTGTATCTAATTTCTAATAGTCAATGATCTCGATTAATATATATTTCAATGCTAATATTACTTAATAGCTCAATTTGATGAGGCTGAGTCAATTGAAGGAAATTACTTAGAATGTGGGCGTAAATAGTTCTTGTCTTGTAGAACTTAGAAAAGAACAATAAATAAAGATAGGAAATTCAGTGTTTCTGTGCTTAGTAACAGATGTAAGTAAAAGTTATGGATCCTTGCGAATTTGAGACGGTATTTCATCCCAGAACATTTGCTCAATTTGTATCAAGCGCAAGTTAGATCATGCATGGAGTACTGCTCTCATCTTTGGGATGGATCTGCCAAATACCAGCTGGATGCAATTGAGTCGTTCGAAAAACGGGCCAAGAGGCTTATCGACAAAGAGATACTCGTCGAGTCTAGGCTCCAGAGCCTGGAACATCGGCGCCGAGTTGCCAGCCTGTCGGTTTTTTATCGGTTGCATTTCGGGGAGTGTGCGTTGGAATTGCATGAACTGATTCCACCTAACCCGTTCCAATATCGGACTACAAGACTTACGGCGATGCGTCATCGGTACATGGTGGACATCGCACCCATACGCACCAAACGTTTTGGAAATAATTTTATTATGCGCACAGCAAAAGAGTGGAATTCTCTGCCGGAGTTTGTATTTCCTGATAGCTAGAACCTGGAAGTATTTAAGTCAAGAGTGAATAGGTTTCTTCTAGGCAAGCGTGCTTCATTGTCGACCACATCATCGCTTACCATCAGAAAAAATATCTATTTAAAAACACTTTAAAAAGAAAATGTTTCCTATGTTTTACCACTCTAAGAGATGCCTCTCTACATGCTCTAGAAAACGTTGATACGTATCCTCACACCAACTTGCGTAGGTAAACCTTTTTTCTGGCCCATAAATGTTGAATGATCTATTTTAAGTCATGTGGACTTTGCCCATTAGTGGGATGATGCAAGAAAACAGTCATCAGTCTCTACCTTTTAAAAAGTTCTGCGGAAGCATCGTTTTCAGATAGCCCACAGTAGTATAATACCTGGAATTATCATAAGATTAAAGGTGGCGAGAACGGGCAGTCTCGGTAATCACTAGTTATGTGTCATTCGCCGAGGGCCGCACCGGAATATAACGTGCCGGTTATTTTTTTAAATTCTACGTCTGTGTTTTCTTTCTAAGTATTTAAATTTCTGTAGAAATACCCGATTGCTATGTCTAAAATAATATAACATCGCGCTTATATTCAAGGGTAAGGCATAGTTGTGCTTAATCAATTTTTTTTATCTCAATTTTTCACAACTGTTTTTCATTGTTGGAAATTATTTTCTTCACAAGTGTGTTGAAAAACGTCGTATGATACACGTGTGTATTGATGATTACCGTCCTCGGCTCTCTTAAGACCCTCACCTAACGGCTCGGGTCTCAATGACGCCTCAGCGGTAATCACCAAAATTACACACTTGTACCATAATGTACTATTATTTTCAATCAGTTAGTACATAACGAAATTATGACTACGCTATCTTTCGATATACAAATCGGCTCAATCTATTACAAATATTATTTCCGTTTGTCTAAATCCTGCAAGTTTGTATAGCTCAAAACTGACAATACAGTGTTTGTAAAAACTTTGTGTAACAATGTTTTGTACTGTACCTAAATAGTAAGCCTTGCATCGGCATGTATGTATGTATTGATACGTGCGGCGTATTTGTTTGTTTACGTCATTTGAATTCAGTGCACCAACTCGCACGGAAGAGTTTTACTATTTGTCCTGCGCTGGACTGACACACGGAATTGTAAATTTTATCGTCTGTTTCTTAACTTGAACTTTTCAGTCGCTATTTTATTTGGTGAGTAGGTGATTTTGTTGTGAACATAAGTTCTGACTACTTGCTGAAACATACTTATCTTTCTTCAAATATTGAAAGAACCTCTTGTTTGTGGACATGAGACAAACTTACGGTGGGTGATAAAGCATACTTGCATCAGGGAACAAAGAATTCAACAGAGTCACAAATACACTGTCAAGACTGTCTTCAACAACTGATATAGGTACATATTTACTAGCTATGAAATAGCACCTAAGCACCAACCACCAATTTGCCCCAGACAGGACTCGAACCCTAGAACCAAAACAGTGCCGAAGTTTCAAGGCCTACAACAAAGAAACAGCATTAATTAATCTTATAACGACTTATAAACCATAGTCTTCATAACTGTCCTGAATTCATAATTAACTCTGAATTTCAGCCCTGATCCAGTGATAAAGTTCCCTACACTGTATCACTATCTATCGCACATACTTACCTACGTTACAATGTAGGTAAGTACTTTAGATACTAACCTAGCGGTTTCCGTATTTACAGTTATTTACCATGCCGTGCTAACGTTAGCTAGGCGGTGGTAACTATTAGGCTACAACTCGTTACTACCGTGTTTATGAATTGTTGCGGTTTCAGCTTTATTTGCAAGATGAGTGTAACTAAAGTTTGATTGCGAAATATTGTTTTCAGGCACTTTTATGGTTGTTTTAAGTCTGCAGCGTAAATAAAACGTGTGACGATTCCCAACGAACACATTTCTACTGAAATCTAAAGACAATGAGTCGAAAACAATTACACTATGATATTTTCGTCACAACGTCCGTTCAGTGATTGGCTGCGCAGTGTTATGGCCTCCAGACACGGCACTAGAAGGTGTTGCTTATAATTTCGCCGGGGTAAGATTGCGCAGTAATGTAGGGTAAGGGCTGCTTGAATTGCTGTATTTCCTTAATAGTCTGCATTTACCCTCGCCGACAATTTGTGACAAGAGCGTGAGCTAAATTGTCGCCGAGAGGAAATAAACTAATTTACTTATATACGACATTCATAAACTAGAGCGTTAGTTGAAATACAAAGTGAGCACTGAAAAGTGAATAATAGAATAAAACGGAACAATAAACATGGCAGCTCTTCTTAATTTATTTTTAAGACTATGCTTGACAAGTGAACTAGACTACCCATTAAGCTAGTTTGAAACACTCACCATAAACACGTGAAACAATTTCACAGTTCGTGTTATTCTGCGATCGTAAAACTCTACTGCAGGTCCCATACATCCACAGCGTTCATAAGGAAAAAAATATTTTTAATTTCAAGGAACACGTACACCGCCTTAAATCTTGGCTCACATTAACTAAGACAGTTGTAGTCTCAGAGGTATTTTAATAATGAATTCTTTTAGCAGTCACGTAGTTAATACCGACGTTGCCATTTTAATGAAGGGTGTCATAAAACGTGTCATTGTTGGTGGTAAAGTGTAACTAACGGAAGCAAGCAGCTTGGCACTCGCCTGGCACCAGCGCCTGAGTTTAATCACTCGCCCTGCCCGGATTAGCGGTACACTTTATAACCTTGCATATGCATCGCCTCGCTTCACGGACACATACGAAAGCCACATCACCGATCCAGAACAAAGTTTCATAAGTGTTAACACTGGGCGGGGTTTACCGTCTTTATATGTCAGATTAAATTGGGCGGTAACGGTAAATTAATCTGAATGGCACTTCGGAATATTAATCAGTCCCATAGCGCACCTTGCGATTATGTTCGAAGTGGGACTGTTTCGCTTGTGGAGGCATTTGGCTGCAGATAGATGTGTATGTAGAGATCAAACGTCCGGAGCCCAAATGCTTGCTCGGAATCCGATTCTATCTCAGTGGCCACTATCTGCAGTTTGGTTGCATTACATTAGATTAGACACTGCTCGCATTCCTGTTGCTCTAAATTCATCTGATTGTTACAATATGTCTTTGGGTAAGATCTGTTGTTGTTCAACTATCACAATGTTTGTTCTTAGTGCTTACTTGGGATTATTGTGAAACAGAGAGTCGTTGAGGATTATTTCTGAATGTTTTATTGTTCAGGCTTTATTACCGTAGTAGAAAAACGAAACTATGAAATACGTAAATACCTAGTACTCGTGTTTTTTACTATATTTACACACTAAGTATTTCGCTTAGTTTTTTTTAAATAACTTGGGTTCCTACAAGATAATTTCATTGCAAACTAACAAACATTAAAAAACCTTTTACAAAAAATCAAACCGACTTTCAAAACAAAACACTACAAAGCGATAAATAACTTTCTTTTCCGAAGTCAGTGTCTTTTGTACCCATTATTTTCCATTATTCGACACCGACGTCAGAAAAGAAAGTTATTTTTCGCTTTGTAGTGTTTTGTTTTGGAAGTCAGTTTGATTTTTGTAAAAAGTTTTTTATTTTCCTCTTTTTAGTTTTGGTATAGACAAAGTACATCTCATGACAATTCCAATAGGCCCAGACACGACTAGGATACATTGTATTATTTCGGAGTTCCAGTGGCCATTGTGGTCTTCTTCATCAGTTCCAATTCACCAAATGTTACTTTCTGAGTGCAAAGGTTTGCATTATTGATGAAAATACCAAAATCGCTATATGTACGCCTATAATATTTGAGGAGTTCCCTGGATTTCTCAAGGATTCCATCATCAGATCCTAGTTTACTTATCATGGTACCATCCTTGGGATGGTACCATCCTTTCTAACAAAAAAAGAGTCATCAAAATCGTTTAATAAACGACGAAGTTATCCGCGAACACACATAAAAAAATATATATATAGGGTCGAATTCAGAAACCTCCTCCTTTTTAAGTCGGTTAAAAATAAAAACATCTTTAACATTCTAAAACAAAGCGACAATGTAAAACAGTAAACAACATAAAACAGCTTAATACATTTAAGTGAGTGTTTTTAGAAGTTCGTAGTTAGCGTCTGAACGTGTTAATTATATTGGGGAGGGGGCTGACGTCTGTGACGTCACCATGACATGACGCAGGTCTGCTTGAAGACGGTCCGGTCACAGACAATTGAATCATAAAGGTACCCCTGACCCACAACGTTAGGGCGACGCTTTATTTCGTCTAGGAAACTCCTTTCTGTTTGTTTCTCTACAAAGTTACTCGTACATCCCGCAGTCCTTTTTGATGAGTGTATTTCAGGGGAGCAATGTGGGTTAAGGTTGTCAAGATAATATTGTAGTTGATGCCAGAATGTGTAGACTTCCTTTAAATGTTTAGCCTGAAGTTGATGTTTCAGTGTTTTGTCTAGTATTGTGCAGAGATTGTCCGTTTAAAGCTTTTGTTGCAGAAATTGTTGATTTGATGAAGTGAGAACACTTGGACGTTAGCTGTCAAGATTTCAATCGCTCTAGTAGAAAATGTCTAAGGTATTCAGTCCGCCTCTGTGCATTTGTGTGCTTAAAGTATTAAATAAATACACAAAATAATGGGTAGATTCAAATATTTAGGTACGGAGTTAATAAGTTCTTTCTTTAAACATTCATGTCTGTGTCTCTACAAAGCATCCAAAGAGAACATTATTCTGGTAATAGCAGTGAAACTATTACATTCAAAGTTTAATTTTCATCCCTTCCGCCTATAATTTAAAACGAGAGATGCAATCAGCACACTCGGAGTACATTCATCATAACATACGTGATATTCTAGCCCGGCTTCCTGTAATAATCCCTACTAGCTTCCGAGTGTCGTAATCAAATCCTGTCGGGCCGAGACTCCTAATCGAGGCAGACCACGCTCGACCTCCGTCAAATCGGGCTAAGGAACACGACCTGAGTGTCACAGCCACACAGATAACTGCAGCCGACTGTACCCGAGAGTCCCCGACCTCTCCCGACCTATCGTCCCGCGCGGATTACTATAATCACAATACAAATTAAAGAAAAAAATATTGATATCTCTTTACTCCTTGCAACTAATTGGGGTTTTCATTAGCTGAAACATTGGAGCGCACTTAAATCAATTGGTTGCGAGTAAACCGCTACAGCGCTATGCGATCGCGAGAGAAAATTACTTCCTCGAGCAACAGAATGTAAAATGTATTTTGTAATAAGTTTCATCGAACGAATCGATATAAAGCTCGTAAATAATAAACTCGCTTACGTTTGGGCATACGCTTCTAAGCAATTGTCTTCTCGTTTTGCTACGAATTTATATTGTCAACGACAGGAGGTGTCGCGCCGCTTAGAGCTGGCCTCCCCGAAACATATTTCACTACATAAATCACAACTTTATTTCCTCTCGCTCAGATGCCGAGGAGCGAGGTGTCTTTGAAATGGCTTTAAGAGTTCCCGCACGGTTATACCGCAACAAAGGACTACGAAATTCAATTAGGTGTAGATGGAACTGAGAGACTTATATTATTTCTAAATATTCAATTCCAAGTGCACAACTTTCGAGAGTGGGAATACTGATTTAAACTAAGTTAAATTAAAATCCTTTCTAACAATTAGTGCCGCTGCCGTTTAAAAAGTAGAGTAAAGCACAATCTTAACCAACACTAACCGCGTATGCCCAGACAAAAGGCAGCTTACAGTAAACGAAGAAGATTTATGTGCCGCCACTGTACGCTTGTAAACAGCGCGCGCCACCTACTAATTTGCGATCATTTTAGCGGTGTTTCCTGCCAATTAGCCGCTTTAAAACATCGCGGCGCCAAACAAAGGGGGCTGGCTCATGAATTTATTGTTAGGTTACTGTCTTAAGTTATTTAAGTGTTCAGAACGTTATTCACGTGCGACGCCGCGCAGAATGCAGCTTCCTGCGACAATTTATCATGAATCTTTAATTAAACTTTAGCCGCGACTGTTCACAGTCTCATTGAGCTTCACAATAAATCCGTCGTATCGATTGTACATTATTAATTATTTGTCTCGGTTCGTTATTTAATAAGATCTATTGTTAGAAACATTTCGTGAGGTCAATATTGAGATAGTAGAAACCTTTTTCATTCAGCTATACGCTATATTGGTGTAGAAAAATAAAAAAAGACATGGTTTTCATTTTTGCGAAAGTATTATGAAGTTTTTCAAATCGTTTTCATATTTTTTTTGTTTTTTTTTTATTAGTGTTTGGCTTGCGTTTGACCACTATATCGCCTGATGGTAAGCGATGATGTGGTCTACGGTGAAGCACGCTTGCCTAGGAGTAACCTATTCACTCTTGACTTAAATACCCCAAGGTTGTAGCTATCAGGAAACAAAGACTCCGGAAAGGAATTCCACTCCTTCTATGGAATTCCATTCCATATTGGAAACATCTGTGTATCTACGTACCCTGTGCTATATTCAGAAAAAAATCGTCTATAGATTTAATAGTTTGATATCAATGGCCTTGCAGGGCGCTCGTGTTGTCCAGATTGTCACAGAATTTGCAGCGTCCGCCGTCCTCTGAGACTCACTAGTCAATGGACAATGTTGGTGAAAGCGCGCCATTGCAGCCCTATCATAAAAGTAGTATTACAAGAATATCTTGTTGAACTAAATACCACAAAGACTGCAGCTGAATGTTAATTTCTTGCTAGGTACACTGTTACAAAGATTGCAAGACAATGTGCATTTGTTCATATAGGGTTGGTATACATTTCTTTTTACAGTAGATGGTACTCGAACCTTTTTGAGTTAACAAAAACTACTCTGCTTCTGGGGTAGTCGGTTAAAAAGCAGCTGTTGATGTATACTTACATTTAAAACATTCCTATTTCTAGGAGTTCATATTTGTGTCGTTGCTAGTTTACGACTGTAAAAACTCCTATAGATATTTAAGAGGAAAGACAACATATAAAACCACAGAGCACTTATCACCTATTTACAGAAGTGCTTCAATGTTTGTTAGGAATATTACTATTATTTACGAGGTACACTTTAATTTTTACTCCAATAAATTACGAGTAGGAATCCCATAAAGCTGTTAACAGTAAATGCAAATGAGAATGTAATCTGTCCAGCTACAATAAAAATGCAAAGATCCAGTTAGCTCTGTTTGCGAAAACTGTCTTTAAAACCAAATTAAATGATGAAAGTTTCCAAGTTATTCCCAGTTCGTTTTATAATAAAATTACCTGTGTCAGTTTGCCGGTAGAATTCAATTAAGAACTTTTTGAATATTTCATACTTGATATAGGGATTTCTGGTTTCATTGATAGTTAATGTTATTTTTATGTGTACGGTAGTTTCTTTGAGTAAAGGACAAAATAATGGGAGGTAGGTAATCAGAGGTTTCAAAGTAAGGCACTTTTGTACACCTATTCTAGTGTGTAATAAAATTTGTATCACTATGCATTCTCCTATTGTTATGTTTTTTCTCGAATGGATCCTGAAACTCCATTGACTATATTTGCAGTTCATTATGCGATCGGTACCTTTTCCTTTTTCACTTGTTCTCTTTTCTAGTAAATCACAGTGTAATGGTTTTTGGAATTTTTATATTTTTTGTTCCAGATTTAATTTGTATTTTTTTTTTCAGATTAACACGAAAATCAAAGTCACATCGACATAATATGCATATTTACTTAAGTAATTCCATAAATTACATATATTTACAACAATATCAACAAACGTTTACGTCTAATATACATTTTCCTATGCGTAACAGATTAGCTATACATCATATAAATCTCTACACGAAGTCTATACATAAATGATTACTACAAGTATTGCGTATAATTGTTTAAATATAATGTTCCCTATGACACGTAGACCCGTCCACTTACCCTTTTAGCCGAAAAATAAGACTTTATTTATGTGTAAATTACCATTATAACTATTATGAAGTTTTGTGGACCTTTGCTGTGTATTTCATATATTTTAACTTTATATTATCTTTGATATAAATTAGCCCATTTTCGGTATGATTTTAAGTAAATACATAAATAGTGACAAATTAAGGACACGTGTTAATATGAATAAGAGTATTTAGTACCTAAGTAGCAGCAGACTATACTAATAGACCAAATTGACAGTAGATATTGATGTGGTTAACAAATAATATTACTAACAAACTACTACAAACACATCAAAATTAACAATAACATTTCCAACATTACGTAAAACAATTTGATTTGCTTGGTTGCAAATACGTTCAGCAAACATCGGGGTGACAAACATTAAAATCAGATGGAACTTTATTCACAACGCATAACAAAATATGTATTGAAGTTCGTTCAGCCAATCGTTATTCTAAACGCGATCCAAAAGGCACTAGATTTTATTATTATAATAGTTTTGAATTGATACGTTTCCGAAAGTCGTTGTAATTAAAATACATTTGTTTATCATAATAAGCTGGTAAATGAAAATACTGTAGTACATAAATGAACAGAGTTTCTCACCTATATCCCACACTGTCTAGTACCAAAGATGTCATCATACAAGGTACACACATAAACATCCAGACTAGGAAGAAACATCTGTAGCGATTGGCTATACAAATATTATTTCCCACGTCGGTACACAGTGGATCAAGAACAAGCCACTGCATCATTTTGGCAGTCTGTGTAATGTTTACACTCCTGCTTCCCCTTTAAGGTAAAAGCGAAGATGCACTTGCACACATTCATACAAACTAAGCAAGTATAATTCACTAAAATGGGGCTCATAAAATTACTCCTATTTGTAATTCGTTCTACGTTACAGTTATTTGACATACGTTATAGTTATTTGACATACGTTACAGTTATTTGACATCGTTGTTATCTTAATTCATACTCTTTAAGGGTAACATGTCCATAAAAAAATGTAATTTTCACGTGTTTTCAAATATTAAGAATACAATTATTCCGAAACAAGTAACAGAACTTTTCACAATTCGTAACGATAAGCACAACCGGCCTGAGAGTTTAGATACTAATCCACAGAGAGTGTATTACACACATACACTGAAAATTGGAACCATGAAAGTTTGTGCAGAACCTGAAACAAATTAGCCTTTTAACAATACCATTCAGCCGGCGTAACTGTTTTACATACTACTCATTATGAAATTTTTATGATGGTCGTCGTGTTTCTGACCAACAAATAAATTGTGAAAATAGTTTCATGATTTCAATTTAAAGTCCTTCGGCATATTCTACCTCGTATAATCATGTAAATCCATTCATAGCTATATTTATGCTTAGAACACAACGTTGACACATCCACTATAAACTAAGATACAATACACGACCGTTAAAATGGCTCATGGTGTTTCAGATAAAGATCAGTTTTGTAGAGCATCGTATCTTTCATGACGGTATTGAAGAAAATTGTATTTTTAATCGAAGAAACACGGAATAGGTTATTGTGTTGACTCGTATAATTTTTTGTATGTATGACCACTTATAAGTTTTTACGAAGTCCTTCGATTTTTAAAGCTCGATGCACCATATTAACGGCCGTGTAGGTATCTTTAATTACATATAAGATCTTTCTTAATATACGTAAATAGCGCATAAAAAACCGCGAAAATAAAGAATAACAAGCGTCAATGAACAACAATGTCACAGGATCACAATATAAATTCATCATCGGCAGATAAGGCTCTCTTCCCTTGCTGCGCACACGCCATGGGGCGGCGCGAGGAACAGCTTGCCGTTTGCGCATGCGCACAGCTGGTATATGTTCTGGTGGTGAGGGTCGTGCGTGTGTGTTGCTGACGGTGGCAGAGGCAGCGCTGACTTTAACTTTGGCATAAATATACTGGGTGCGTCTAGGCGTATCTGTAAAGATTGGTGTGAATAAGTATTATTTACTTACAAAGAACTTTAAAGCTGTTTAAACTGAAGCTAATCCCTTACGGGATTCGGGACGCGACTGTATGAGTGGATTGTTTTATTGAATAGGAAGTCTCGCGACTAATCGTGCCATTCGCCAGAGCTCCATCAAGTTAGTTGAAATTATTGCCACATCCCGCGCAGGGTACACCTCATTTTGATCAGAGCTTTATTAACTCAGAGAAAGGACAAACACACGATATTTTACACCTGCTAAAATCTTCAGTACAAATAAAAGTATCAATGAGACATCATCAAAGAACGTTTCCCATGCCGCCCAAAATCTAATTAGTAAATCAGTTAAAACTCCGCTTGTGCCGTGGGACTCACTAAGCCAGCGGTGGATGTGAGCCGGAACTGTGCATCTCGAGCGAGCGCGTTGGTGACTTCAGCCTGCCGTGAGGAATAGATGTACTCACCGAGCCGGCGACGGATCTGAGCCGGAACGTGGTGAGGCAGCTGGCGCTGATGTCACCGGCGCGAGACTCCAGCGCGATGCTCTGCGCCGCGTGCATCTCGAGCGAGCGCGTCGGTGACTCAAGCCTGCCGTGAAAGGGACATAAGTTAGACGAGAAGGTTGGCGCATTGGTTCAGCAATCAGCTGCTGCGCTCCGTTTCCTGGGTTTGACTCTAGCACAGCAGAAATATTTGTATGGCCTACTACAGATAGTTCTTCAGGATCTGGCTGTTTGTGTATGCGAGTTTAAATATTTATATACCCACGACACAGGCAAAAAACCTTGTGTGCGGCAAGGTTCTTTTTTTAAATAAATAAATATATAATCAAGGTATGTATCTGATGAATAAAGGTCGTAAGGCAAGTGTGAGGTTACTGCGGCAGATCGACTAATAAAATCAATATTGGTAATTATATATTCTAGTTAAACGAATGAAAATCGAACTTGAAAGTACACAAAGGTCCTTAAAACCATTATTTTTATTTATAGCTACATTAGTGCCCGAATATTTTAATAAACTGTTCACAGCTTTAATGAAATAATCAAAAAACAGTTATTAATAAACAACATGATCCTATAAATTTCGTGAAACATGTGGTCAAGGCGTGCTCTCGATCGGACAACAAACTTCAGTAGGTGCGTTTGACATAACTGTATGTACAAACTAACGAGTTCTAACTTCCTCTGCGACGAGGACAAAGCTCGTAAATTTGCTGAAGTACAAACACACAAATATACTTACACCAATGGTTTTGAAGGGGGGGCTTTGACTAGGGGTGTCTGCGCGGCGGCCTGCACGGTGACACCGGCCGGGCTGACCACGGTGAGCGTATCGGCCCCCACGGTCACCGAGTCTTGTCCAGCGCCCAGAAGCAGCGCCCCCCGCGCGTCGCGCACCTCTAGTCGAGCCACGTTTAGTTCGAAACGATCGTGTCCTACAACATTTCGTAGTAAACTTACCAACTAATTAAGAACTACTACTATGTATTCCATTATATATTTTCTTTGTAAAGTGTCTAAGGTAAAATTAGAACTCACCTAGATATAATCTACTCTGTAGCATTCCGTGCGAGTCTCTAGTAGAAACGGTAAAATTTCTAGAAGCTTCCATGTAAATTGGATATCCTCGACGTGACTTGATGGTGGACGCGAACAGAGAGTCCAACATTAGAGCTTGCCCCAGTAGTTGTAAGCCTCCGGGCACTATGCGAAGTTGGCCCATTCCTTCCTACAATATAAATAAGATGATTAATTAATATGCAAACTATTCATTGTTTTTTATTTCACCTGGTTAAAAAGGGCTATTATTTAAACGAGCGAAAATAAATTCAAATAAAAGGTGAAAAAAATACTGAATATGGCTTACTGAAATACAAAGTGGGCGACAAACAGTGGGCGAAAATAAAAGTATGTCGCCAGAGCCAGAGCGGTGTCCTTTTTCTGTCTGCAGGGTCTAAAGTAACCTTACATGAAGGAGGTGACGGGAGCTAAGTTCGCTCGCTTTGCCCGCTCACTTCAGCTCCCGTCATCCCCTTCGATCCTAACCTATCCGTGTCGGGGTTCTCTAAGCCCCCGAGCTCGCTTCGCTCGCTCTTGGCTTTCGTTGAAGACACGAATACACCAGAACTCCCGCGCTGCACAGCGATGTCGTCTCGATGGACGATTTTCAAAAGAATAATATGCTAAAATAGCAAAAATAGAACCCCAAATACAATTAAAGTATGTAACAATATTATTACCGCTGTTCACAAAAACCTACAATATTATTACTCAAACCAGATAAATAGTTACTTAGTATAAAAGTCGCCCATTCAGTATATTTCTCGCACGGTTAATAATTTCCCGTTAAAAAGTAGTTAGTGCAGAAACCAAACGCTTCTTGGTACAGACAGTGGACAAAGACCAGTATCCACACAACAAAGTAGTTTATTTGGCAAGGTTAGCTAGCCTAGCTTTATATGTGGAGTGGATACTTAACTCGGTTAACCGACTGTACCGAACTGTAATAATAGAGCTTTCAAAGCTACCCGTCTTTTATGCCCTTACCGAATTAAAATCCAACACTTTAAGCACCCAGAGCGTCAACGCCAGATTGATGACCATCATCAGCATCAGTGCCATAACCAGGATGTACAGGCATTTCTTCCGCCAGCCGTAGATGCCTACTTTGAACTGGCTGTTGTAGCTATTCCTGATGGAGTCAGCCTTTGTGTCCCTATTGCTATTGTTGTGCAGGATCGGCTCCGGAGTGATCTTGTCAGCGTACGGTATTCTGCAAGAAAAGTCATTACTTGAAACAATGTCTATTGAACGGAAAATGTAAATGGCTGTTTTGATTGAATGTCAGATTTGTTATTTTGTGCTAGTTGGAGAAAAGTTCTGTAACTTTAATTTTTCTATAGGACTGTTTTATGTAAAATCCTAATGGTGACTTCTCTTAATCCAGGGAGGTGACTATAAGTTCTTAGAGTAAGGTTATTTAGAGTGTGTGTAAGGGACAGATTTATATGACTTGTAAACATCTGTCCCTTACCACCAGATATCTTCTCGTATATATTTTGTTTTAGCATTTCTATTAAGGCGCAGATACCCCTCAGTAGCTGAATTTAAAATGAGAATTACGTTTAAACGGCTAGTCGTATTTTTATGCCAAAAATATATATTACATTAGGCCATTATCTCAATAATTTGATCTAAGAAAATTTTGAGTTTTATTCGTATGACATAGTGTAATTAATTTGCAGTTATGTCTAACACCGACAAAAAAACGACAATCGCACCAAAACCGCCGGGCATATTTTAATAAAGTTGACACAAAAATTGTCTCAAAGACAATTTAATCTATACTAATATTATAAAGAGGTAAAGTTCGTGAGTTTGTGACGTTGTAAGGGGTAATCTCTGGTCTGGATCTACTGAACCAATTTTGTATATTCTTTCACCAGTAGAAAGCTACATTATTCCTGAGTGTCATAGGCTATAATATATCCAAAAAAAATAGAGATCCTTATGAAAATTGCAATAATGTAACCCAAGGTAGCAAAATGTTGCCTTTGAAATACATTATTTGGCGTGCGCTGAGGAAACTATTGAATATAGATAAAAATTTGTAGGTAGGTAGGCAGGGTAGCCAGGGTAGGTAGGGTAGGCAGGGTAGCCAGGGTAGCCAGGGTAGCCAGGGTAGCCAGGGTAGCCAGGGTGGCCAGGGTAGCCAGGGTGGCCAGGGTAGCCAGGGTAGCCAGGGTAGCCAGGGTGGCCAGGGTAGCCAGGGTAGCCAGGTTAGCCATGGTAGCCAGGGTAGGCAGTTTTGGGCAGGATAGCCATGGTAGCGAGGGTAGGCAGGTTTTGGGCAGGGTAGCCAGGGTAGGCAGGTTTTGGGCAGGGTAGCCATGGTAGCCAGGGTAGGCAGGTGTTGGGCAGGGTAGCCAGAGTAGGCAGGGTAGGGGCAAGGTAGCCAGGGTAGCCAGAGTAGCCAGGGCGGCCAGGGAAGCTAGGGTAGCCAGAGTAGCCAGGGTAGCCATGGTAGCCAGGATAGCTATAGTAGCTAGGGAAAGCAGGGTAGGGGCAAGGTAGCCAGGGTAGCCAGAGTAGCCAGAGTAGCCAGGGAAGCCAGGGTAGCCAGGGTGGCCAGGGTGGCCAGGGTAGCCAGGGTAGCCATGGTAGCCAGGACAGCCAGGTTTGTGCAGGGTAGCCAGGGTAGCCATGGTAGCCAGAGTAGCCAGAGTAGCCAGGGAAGCCAGGGTAGCCAGGTGGCCAGGGTAGCGAGGGTAGCCAGAGTAGCCAGGGTAGCCAGGGTAGGCAGTTTTGGGCAGGGTAGCCATGGTAGCCAGGGTAGGCAGGTGTTGGGCAGGGTAGCCAGGGTAGGCAGGGTAGGGGCAGGGTAGTCAGGGTAGGCAGGGTAGGGGCAAGGTAGCCAGGGTAGCCAGAGTAGCCAGAGTAGCCAGGGAAGCCAGGGTAGCCAGAGTAGCCAGGGTAGCCAGAGTAGCCAGGGTAGCCAGGTAAGGCAGGATAGGGGCAAGGTAGCCAGGGTACCCAGAGTAGCCAGAGAAGCCAGGGTAGCCAGGGAAGCCAGGGTAGCCAGGTTTGGGGCAGGGTAGCCAGGGTAGCCATTGTAGCCAGGGTAGGCAGGGTAGGTAGGTAGGTAGCCAGATGACGGGAGCGAAGCCCCGATGGTCAGCTAGTTATCTATAATTTGATCTCAGGCTTATTTTTTTAGGTCATTGAATAATAAGGAAAGTACAAAAAACTAATGAATTTTGGGTCGCGTGGGTGTGAAATGATTGGGCTTTTTGTTCCTTCAAGGTCGTTGTTGACTGTCGTCGTCTTAAGACATATTTTGCTGTACCACGTATTCGAGATGGCCAGACTAATTTAGGAATGGAACACAGTCATTAATTTATTAGCTCATCACGCAGCAAGGTTTCCAGACGAACACAGAGTAAGCCTATTAACAAAAATAAACCTGAATATGTCTCACTAAAGTTGTAATATAAATTAATTGTGGCGCGTAACTATTATATTAAAACAAAAGGTAATATTTTGTAACACAAACGTATAACAAACAAAGCCAGAGATAATGAAACTTTTCGCGGTAAAAGTCGCTGTTGCTAACGTAAAATACTTGGTCAAAGCAAACGGAGATTATAAAACATTATTTTACATATTTCGTCGTTAAAACTAGCTTCATTGGTTCAGTTTTACATTCCAATTTGGGTTATGTTGTCGGCCAGTTGCAGAGGGAACAAGTATGGCCGGCGACACGACTTCCCGCGCGTTTTTGGTACCATTAAAAACGTCTGTTTTTACTTCGACAGCAAATAAAATGCAGTTTTATTTTCGAATACGTTTTATTGTTTTTTATAGCAAGGCTTTTATGGCCCAGAATAAACATTCCATATTCTCGTGTATGATCTACTTAATCCGACGATCGTAAATTGTTAATTCGTGCTATTTGCACGGATTAACAATTTACCGATTTATTAGTAGAAAGTAATAAGTATGTAACTAGAGTTTGATTGCATTTCTTGATCATACGTTTACCTAGCTAAGGCATAGCAATTGGCATGCTGTATTTTCTCAACGGAGACGACTTTATACCTATGTAAATAAATGTTTTGTAATATTCTAAAAATGTTGACGGTTCGGTACAGGAGTAAAATTATTTTATTATACCTGCAAAGATTCCACTTTTCCTAAGCTAATTGTCTCAAAACTATAAACTGCTTTGATATCAGGCAAAATAATAGTTATACTTTAATATTATAATGTTAAAAAAGCAAAGTGGCTGTTGTATCAGATGTCTCCTAATGGCTTGGCACTTTCTGTAGCCAGCGGCGTAGATATTACATTTTCTTTCACAGCTTAAAGTGGACAAAAACTTGTAGGCAGGTGTATACGGACATGAAATGTCTTCAGGTTTTGAAGCAAGAAATATTACTTCAATATCAAACATACGGAGTAGTATTTGCAAGTACAGTAAACAGAAACACATTTGGTTTATTATTATCATAACAGTAGAGGCAAACCTAATAAACAATTTAATATTAGGTACATATAAAGTTCTACAACAGAATTAATGTAAACAAGAGAAACTTTCGAATCAACGCTTAATACCAACCACAATAACAATCAGATTTTTATACCACATCAAACTAGAATAACGCGAGCAGCATTACAAATAACAGTTATATAAATTAATAGTTACTGTGTGCCCGATATTTAGGTACTATTACACCAAAACATATTTCTATGCGACGCATATAAAAGCAACCTATTCGATATTCGCAGAACTGGCCACCGTCAGCGAGCGAGGGTCATAAATTTACAAGGATTCGAGCACGACATGGCAATGCACACTGAAAAATTCTAGTAAGCTCCCTCCAAGGATGTAAGGGATATATTTACAAGTGCATCACGGGAAGGAAAGGAGAGGTATTACCCTTCTGTGTCTCGTTGTGACCGGCGACAATCATGTTCATCCACCTATTATGATAGATTTATAACTGTCTTTCTTCAGATATTGCAGGGTCTCTTGAAAATAAAAAGTAAAGGTAGGTTTACAGTGACCGTACACTCATTATAATATATTAAGTATTAGATTGTCTGATATATATGTATTTATTGCCTGGGGGAGGCCTATGTCCAGCAGTGAACGTCTTTCGGCTGAAATGTTAATGAAGACTAGATTTTCAAGGTAAAATGATGAGACTATCTTTAAACAGATGTCAATTTCAAAACTTTAGTGTCGCAATTGGGCTATTCCCAATATTATTATCAGTCAGTTGAGCCACTAAGTGAAATCAAAATGTAGCTGTATAAAGTACACAGGCTACTCACTGATATAAATCGGATCCTGGCGAAGAGCCAAGAAAATTCTCAAAAGAAGAAGAAGACATCATATTACAATACAAAATAACAAACTAAAAATAACTGGTTCTTTTACGAAAATATACAAGACTACATTCGTACAATAAGCGAAAGTCTGTCGTTGCATTTTATAACAGTGTCGGAGAGACAATGTTATTTATAATACGGAATGTACTTAACTGAAAATGCATTCTCACTGCAAACTTCTGAGAGTTGACACGCAGAGTGCTCTGACCGCAAGGGATTTCGATCTTCGCAATGTTCCTGTCCATTGCCATACTGTAGCTACTTATGAAGTTAATTTCGTGAAACATGTTGGGCACAGGTGACAAAAAAAATATTTTTGTTACAATTTTCTGACTGTTCTGCTGACCATTGTGACATTTCAAAGCAACCGTATTAAAAGTGCTTTACATATTATTTTAGCATGACCAGGCAACTATGATAACTGGTCTGCTATCTGTATTTCTATATTCAAGTTTCGTATAACTATAGAAGAAATCGAAGCCTTACTTACATATAGAAATTTAAATCGTAATGTATTGATCTTTATCATCATTAGTATAATATTCAGATACTTTTCAATTGAAACATCACATGGGTTGTTTGAAGCGAGTGCTTCGCAGGATTTAGGATAAGCCTGATACAATAAGAGGGGACTCATGAAGCTCCAAAACGTACATTCATTCACTCGTCTGCCAAACTGAGGAGCCTGTGCGTACAAAAGTATCTAAAGCCTGCTTCACTGTTCGATCAGTGGAGATAGCAGGTGATATAGTGTTGCATCTATATTAATAGTGTAGTATTTAAAATATGAATTCTTTGGCATTTTATAAAAATAAAATATTATCCAATAAAATCTGCTGTATTTAATTTTCGTTTTTGTAAAGAAAAATATGCAGAAATATTGACAATAGCCACGTCAATCACTCCAAGAAATAAGTACACCACTCCATTAAAAAAACACGAATTATCTATTAACATTTTATATAAGCAATTATCCCCAAAACAAATATAAATTAATTCCTAAAGTGATGCAATTTTTGTAGAGCCTCACATTTTTTGGCAAGACTTGGAAAAATAAAAAGGTGAAATCTGTGCGAGAAGGTTCGTGCACTTTATCTCCCGGTCCACTCTCCCAACACGTTTGGAGGGTTTACGCGGCATTAGAAACCAATTACACGAATAATACCTACCGAGTACCGGTTGCCCCGGCTTTATTTTTTGCTTTAGATCAACGCTGAAAACATGATTATATATTGTTACAGGTTCCTTCAACACACAGATTCTTATCTATAATATAATTACATTCTTACTTGATACCATGAGAGGTAAATAACGTTAATACTGATTAATGCAGTGTTCCGCTTACGATTAGTTAACGTTACGATGTGTCGGGGATGTTATATTATTGCATTAAATACATAATAGAGATAAAAGGTAGAAATGGGGTGGAATCTAATAAATTCTCTGTGCGGAAGCGTAAACGATGTACGCAGAGACGGGCACGTAGCATCGCCTCGTAGCGCTCCGTAGCCCGTAGCTTCGTGCCTCGTAGCCTCGTAGCTCGTAGCCGGAGGGGTGGGCACCGCAAATGAGCCATATTAATCATCCCCCATCACGGCAGCTCGACTTTTGAGCTTCCTCTGTTGCCAGATTCTCCTTAATAAGGCAACCTTTTCCTCTTGCCCAGAATAAATTGAGATAATGAAATGATACTTAAAAGTAAACATTGCAATGGAATGTGATAATCAATATGCAATTGTAGATTTTTCAAAATGGGAATAGATATAAATGGTGGCCATATTAGACAAACAACTTAGACTTCAAATATTTACCCATAAATTATTTACTTCTTTATCAGGGCCTATATCAATACCTTCCATTACTAAGTGCATAGATCCAAACATAACATGCAAGCGTCAAAAATAAAATCTTTTTGTTTTGGATGGAAACTAAATATGCAATAGGTTATTACGGTCCGTGATTTGAACTTCGCATAGTCTGGATTTAGATCGTAACTGAACTATGTAAAGTACATGCTGAATGTTTAATGCTTTTAGAGAATTTATGAATAGTATTGTCTGTATAAATTACAAGTACTCGTCCCTAACCTTATAAACCATATGCACCAAATGGAGAAGAATTGGTTTGTAAACTTAACGAAAGCATTTAACCGTCAAAAATAACGTGTCGGTAGTTGTTAATTTTTAAGAATAAAATATAATTATCTAATTTTTAGGGTTCAGTACCTTGAAAGGAAAAAAAATGGAACCCTTATAAGGGTTCCGTTTTTTTTTCAACAAAGTGATCCCTTTTTGTCCGTCCGTCTGTCTGTCTGTCAAGACCATTTTTCTCAGGAACGCGTAGAGGTATCAAGCTGAAATTTATATCAAATACTCAGGTCTAATGTCCCTTAAAGCTGTGAAAAAATCAAATTCTAAGGCAACGCAATCAAAAGATACAGCCGTTTATATCGCAAATTGCCGCAAATTTTCGACACTCGCAAGGGAATCAAACCCTAGAGGGTATTTCCCGTGAGCTCAGAATCTTGAAATTTGGTACGACTCAACGTCTTGTAGCACAGATAAACTTTAAAATTTTTGGTACATCATATAATTTTAAACTTACTACCCCTTTCCTCATGAACGCTTAGAAGTATTCATTTGAAATGCATATCAAATACTCAGGTCTATAATACCTTTAAGCTGAGGTTTGTACGGAACCCTCGGTGCGCGAGTCCAACTCGCACTTGGCCGGTTTTTACACTCGTATAACTCAAAGTATTTTAAACATCATACATAAAAATTGCTATAAAGCAAAAGCTCCATAAATTCTCGAAGTCTAGCCTGGCAGAGCTTTCTTTCTTCTTCGATCCGTAGAATAAAATTACAATACTCTTTCACAGGTAATTAAATCAGCATCAGAGGTAAACAACCATAATTTAGAAGACAACACATCTGGAGTCGCTCACTTGCTTAGCCTGTTTAACTCTCTCGTTTTAATTACTTCAGTGGTGAACCTGCATAAAAGCGTTGCGACCGGCACATAGCACCCACAGGTTGAGCAGCCCTGAGGCAAATCATTTCATATTCGGTGCTCAATTTTGAATGCAGTAATAACGGCAAAAACCCCTCGGTCTGTGGAGTGCGAGATATATCGTATTATTTAAAGAGATTGATGTGAAGAAATATAAATTCGCCGACAAACAAGAGCTGTTGCCCTTAAACATTCTGATAGCTGGCTGTCTGCAAAGAATAAACAGTTTTACCTTTGAGTCTGTTAGTTTGTTTTTGGCTGACTCAAAAACTACTGAAGATAGAGTTAGAGTTGAGCATAAAATGTTTCTTATAGAATACAGAGGCGCACTAAGAAATAACTTTCAAAAGTCCACTACTGAGTGGTTCAAAGTTTGTATGCGAACAAAGTGGCGGGCAACAGCTACTATTGATGTACAGTGCTCAGCTTATTGTTTACTTCTGGAACTGCAATAAACAACACAGAGCGTTGTTTGCACGTTATGACAGATACAGTGGGTAGTCTGAAATTACTGGTATTTTATAGAAGCGCTAGGTGGGATAGTTTAGCAGCGTGTGCTAATTGAGCGTTTCAGCACGCGCCGGCGGCCGGAATGCGCGGCCGCCGCACATTCGTTAGCAATATTCCGCTAACGAACCAAACTAATGGCTATTAAGTTGAATAACGTAGCACTTTGCGCCACGAATACCGTACACACTCCCACTGACAGATATTTCTAGAATCATACACAGCGGCCTTTTCAACAAACTACATTTTTCACAACCTTTTGACATTCGTATTGGTAAAATATAGCATTCAGTGACGACGAATATTTCTGAGCGTACCTTTGTCATTCTAGAAGCACGTAGAGCTGGGGAGCAATGCGATGGAATATATGCAATGCGTCTTGTACAACACACGAAGCAGAATTTATGGCAGCTTGCTGTTACACGAATGGATTCAAACTAATCGCGACTTTCAGTAAAAATTCTTGTGCTACACTTTTGAACATTACTTTCATTTTATGCAATTCCAAAGAAGAAATTCAGAAGTTAGCTCTGACCTCAAATATATTGGTAGAATAGCCAGGTGAAATAAGAAGAAGACCAAAGGACTATGGTCAAATTACCACGCATGAGAAACGCCTTTAAATGGTCTTAGGTACTCGAAAAACCAGCAGTGGGGTAGTGCGAAATATTTTGCCTTTTCGGCACCAAAGCTATGAGAAAAAAATATTAGGTTTTTTTAAGATAATTACCTCGACGTCACGCCATTTTAATAGGTTTGCAAATCACGGTATAAACTACTAGAATCACCGACCATAAATGCAACGTAAAACTGAGCAACCAAACCTCATTCACAAACTCCTTCACATTTTTCCTACCGCTAAGAAAAAGGTGGCAATACCAGTGAAAGAAGTCAGTTAATGTTTTCCCTCAGCATTTCCAGACATCGTAGGCGCGGCTTGGAAATAAGAAAATCCGCAGCACTCAGGCTGTCACCCCACAGTAAGCTGTGTAAGCTCAGACGATGGGAGAGCGATAAATTAAGTTTTCAATTTGCCAATGACGCATCGCTAAGACTGTGAACCGAGCACCCTTTGCTCATATATTTTGGATGGTCGCTTTCGTGTTATTTTATACTTGTTTAAAATTTCGTTTTAATTTTTTTTATTTTATTCTCGTCTGTATGTATAAATACTTTAGTATTATCACACAACCTCAGCAAAATTTGCTCAGACATAATAACAATAAACAACTATAGTATATCAGAGCAGCTATTACGTATTTAAATGATCAAATTATGTTTAGTTGTGTACATTTCATAAATACAGAGGATGTTTAGCGTGGAGGGCCGACGCCGCCGGTTGGTTGCATGCAGCAAAATGCAGCGTAGCGCTCCATTATGTGGGTCATAAATCAAGTGCATTGAAATCTCCTTCCTCCTTCGTGTCGGTGAGCCATCGTCGAGCGACGGATATTTGAACCAATGCACCGCCGAACCGACAGCGCTACGCCGCCACACTTCGTAGCGGCTCGTAGCACCTCGTAGCGGCTCGTAGCTGCTTGTAACTACGAAGCTACGATGAAACTACGCGCCCTATCTACGCTGCATCTTAAACTTAAAGCGCAGAATATTGACTGGACTGTAAAAGTTTCGTGTTCAGTCGTTGTGTTAATATCTGGATGTTTGTTTTGTTTCATTTACAGCAAAATCAGTGCATTGCAGTTGCAGATTGCTGAGGTGAGCAGGAGTGTTGATGTCATTGAGATGCGTCACAGGAAAAAGTTCTTGCTGCTTGGCGGTGTGCCTGAGAAGCCTGGTAAGAGGGTCCCAGAGAGTGTGGCATCCCTTCTGCAGGATAAGCTGGGCATTGCTGATCTGGCACCATCTTCATTAACAGTATGCCACAGACTGGGTACTGCTTCAGAAGGTCACTCTAGACCTATCCTGCTTCGGTTTGTGGAGTCTGCTATTAGGAGTCAAATCTGGAAAACCAAGACCAAGCTGAAGGGTACTTCTTATGTGGTGTCTGAGTACCTCACTCGTCGGCGGCAGTCTGCTTTTACAACGGCTCGAAAGTTGTTCGGTGTGACTAATGTGTGGACTATGGATGGATACATTAACGTCAAGCTCCCTAATGGCAAGCGTCGTCGTGTCTTCACTGTAGAGGAAGTCAACGCGCTGGGTGCGGAGTATGGCAAGTCGCTGGATCAAGTGGTTCTTCCGGTTTTTAACCCTGGCTCGAACAATACAAGCCCGGCACCGGCGCAGGCACACACTCGATCAAGGAGGTTGGCAAAGAAGAAGTAACTTGTTTTGTTTACTCCCATAATTTTGTCATTTCCTTTTTGCCTAATTGTTATCATCCATATAGCTGCTTTTGTTCGTCGTTTTTGGGCAGTGGTAGCACGTCACAGTGACTATATTAATATTTCATTCACAGACTACTTAGAGATACTACGTATTAATTCATATATTACACCGACTTTGTTCTTGATAGTCATTATTTTTGTTTTTAAATGTCGCTGTCTGCGGCGTTTTTGCATTCAATTACGTTCGGAAACGCGCATTAGTATTAGATTTGTTTTGTGAACAGTCTGCCGGCAGGTTATGCAATTAATTCATGAGTGAATTTTTTATTTCACATTTAACATTTATTATATTACCTATTTTTTTTTTCTCTTATATTATATTTATTTAATTACCTTCGTAATAATTATGTCTGACGACGACTCATTTTATTCTTGTTATTCCACGTCTTTTTCAACTCTTGATGACTCTCTGTCCGTGAATGGTTTTCTGAGTAGTGAGTGCCAGCGATTTGACAAGTGCTTTAACGTATGTCATGTCAATGCTCAGAGCATTCCTCAGCACCATACTGAGTTATTGGATTTATATCCTGACGTTACTTTGCATGCTGTTTTAGTTTCCGAAAGTTGGCTAAAACCTGAACTTCCCTCTACTTTTTACTGTTTACCTGGCTATAATTTAATTCGCAACGATCGTACTGGGAAAAGAGCCGGTGGTGTTGCCATTTACCTGCGTAGTGATATCCCTTACAAAATCTTATTTTCTTCATCCCCAATTTATAATGGCAACCCTGAGTACTTATTTCTTGAAATTGTAGTTAAAGGGGTTAAGGCCGTTCTAGGAGTTGTTTACTGCCCTCCTGCTATAGATTACTTTTCCATTCTTGAATCTCTCTTTGAATCTGATTCCTCAGAGTACAAACATCTCATAGTCATGGGTGATTTTAACACTGACCTTTTGAAGGATAACCCTCGATCACGTAGACTGAGAGCGATCCTGGAGTCGTCGAGTCTGTCACTCCTTAAACTTAATCCGACTCATCATAACTTTGACTCAAGCGATTCCTGGCTTGATCTCATGATTGCGTCTTCTGTGGATCTCGTTGCCAACCACGGTCAGGTCGCTGCGCCTGGCCTATCCAGACACGATCTCATTTACATGTCCTACAAAATTAAACCCCCTAAGCGGCGGCCTGCTATTGTTTTTATCAGGAATTTCGTTAGAATAAATAAAGAAAAGCTCAATAGCGATGCCCAAGCCTTGGATTGGGTTGATATTGCCCAGTCATCTTCAGTGGATCAGAAAGTTGAAATGTTTAACAAGTATGTACTACAGCTCATGGACACGCATGCGCCACTGAGGGCTGTTCGTGTCAAGCGCCCCCCAGCTTCATGGATAACCCCTGGAGTTCGGATGGCAATGAGATGACGAGACCGGGCCTTTGGCAAATATAGGCGGGACCGCAGTGAGGAGAACTGGACCCTGTATAAGTTGGCTAGAAACCGCTGCAACCAGATGGTAAGAGCATCTAAACGCCGATACATTTGTGAAAATGTCCTCAACTCGTCACCGGCTGATAATTGGAAGTTCTTAAAATCGCTTGGCATAGCAAAGTCCCCTTCTAGTATTGTTTCTCTTAATCTGCCTTTGGATGTTCTTAACAAACATTTTTCAACGTCCGCTACGCTTGCGACTGACGTCAAAAATAAAACTATCGCTGATATTACTTCCAAGCCAATACTTTCTCCTGACTCTTTTTCTTTCTCCACCGTGACTAACCTGGAGGTCCTCAAATATTTTACCTCAATTAAGTCTAGGGCTGTGGGATGTGATGGGGTCAGTCGAACTATGTTATCTTTTATGATTGAAAACTTAATTCCAATTATTACTCACATCATCAATTCATCGTTGCAGACTGGTGTGTTTCCTGCAATGTGGCGTAAGGCTTACATTATCCCTCTTCCTAAAATTCCCAACCCCAGTTTGGCTATTCACTTCAGACCAATCTCCATTCTCCCTTTCCTTTCTAAGATCCTAGAAGCGGTTGCTCTTAAACAAATATCCTCCTATGTCTTCAAGAATAACCTGTTGTCCAATTGCCAATCCGGTTTTCGGCCTGGCCACAGCACAGCCACAGCTCTGCTTAAAGTTACTGAAGACATTAGGGACGGCTTGGAGAATTCGAGGTTAACGGTACTGGTCTTAATAGATTTTTCCAATGCTTTTAACACCGTTGATCACGACATTCTCCTGGCCATACTGTCTCAAATTGGGGTCTCTTCGTTGTCACGTGATTGGATTTCATCATATCTTCGTGGTCGCCAACAGGCTGTGCGTGCTGATCAGGATTACTCTGACTGGTGCGACTTGGTAACTGGTGTTCCACAAGGCGGTATATATACTCTCTCCTCTTTTATTCTCTTTATTTATAAACTCCATTACTGTTATCCTCAAATGTTCTTACCATCTGTACGCTGATGACTTGCAACTTTACGCTCAGTCAGACATTGCCAACCTTGACAATTGCATTTCTCTACTCAATGCTGATCTTCGAGCTATCAGTGAGTGGTCTGGCAAATTTGGGGTTTCTGTTAACGTCGGGAAATGTCAGTCCATCCTCATTGGTAGTTCGTACTATTTGAGAAGTGTGAACACTGCCCAACTTATGCCACTGATGTACGAGAACTCCGTCATTTCTCTTTCACCTCATGTAAAAGATTTAGGTCTGTACATTGACGACAGTTTAAGTTGGAATAAACACGTGGCTCAGGTGAGCCAGAAAGTCGCTTTCTCGCTGCGGTCTCTCTATAGACTTAAGCATTTCCTCCCATCCAGCACCAAAATCACTCTGGTTCAGTCACTTGTGCTTCCCATTATCGACTATGCTGATGTTTGTTATCCTGATCTATCCCAAGAACTTCTAAATAAATTGGATCGACTTCTCAACAATTGTATTCGCTTTGTTTTTGGCCTTCGTAAATATGATCACATTTCTTCCTACCGATCTCAGCTTAAATGGCTGCCTATCCGTCTCAGGAGGTCCCTCAGATCTCTCTGCTTGCTCTTCACTATTATGAACGATCCTTGTGCTCCCGATTATCTAAAACCTTATTTCAATGTATTGGGCAGTTCTTACAGTCGTAACCTTCGAGCTTTTAAAAATCTACTCCTCCAAATTCCTTCACACCGCACTGGTTTTATGTCTAATTCATATGCTGTCTCAACAATAAAGCTCTGGAACGTGCTACCCTTTAGCATTAAAAAGGCTGAAAGCAAATTCACTTTTAAAAGAAAAGTTCGTGACCACTATTTCAGTCAGACTAAATAGCTTTCATCTAGAGTCAGAAGTCTAGTTGGTATAATTATTATTAGGTTTCTCGTTTTTTTTTATTGGTATTTATTAGTCTATTTTATTTGTATATGTGTATTATTAATATATATGTAAGTATATACATTTTCGTATACAATTTGTTTAAATATTATTTTGTACCCGTTCACAACGTTGTCCTTTTTAACCGAAAGGTTGACTGGTAGAGAATGCCTTGTGGCATTAAGTCCGCCTATGTACCACTATTGTACATGAAGTTTAAATAAATAAATATATAAATAAAATTTTATTTCGTTGTCATTTGCATAAGGATGGATTAGTTCTTAGTATTTGTTGGACAAGAAACTGCGTATTTATTTATTTATTTAAAATAGCACTGCCACATCACAATACTTTAAAATTAAATTAAAATAATTAAAATATAAAAAAGTAAGTAAAGATCAAAATCATTAAAAAAGTAAATCAAAACCATAAAGTATATATTATTAAAATAATGAAATCAACAATTAAATCATTAAGAAAAAAATACAAAATAAAAGGCAAAAAAAAAATTAATTTTGTCAAATCAAATCATAAACTTAATTATCAAAACCATATGATCAAAAACCAAAGTCATTAAAAAATAACTTATAATATCAAATTCAAAATCATTGAAAAATAAAATAATAAAGTAAAAAAACAAATCAAAATGTAAAACCAATAATCAAAATAATAAAAGTCATAAATCAAAATTATTAAGACACAAATAAAAAACAATAAGTATCATTAGAAAATAAATATCAAATATCATAAAAAAATTAAAAAAAGTTATAATATAAAATATTCAAAACATTAAGAACTACCTGGGGTAAGCTCTTAGAATAATGTTATTTTGAGATAGAGTAACTGACAGATGTATACACGTCATATAAATAACCTTACTCTAAGAGCTTATGGTCACCCCCCAGTGTGATTTTTCTTTTAAACCTCGGTAGCTTCTCGTTAAATATATCTAGTTCTGTAACAATGAAAATTTAACTAATTCATTTACCAACTAACAAGTCTACACATTTACATACAGCATCACTTTCAACAAACAAACTCGGCGCATCACAAACACTAACACCGAGCGTGAACTTCATATAGATTTATATAAGTGCATATTGTTTTATTTGGACAAGAATGTCGGCAACTACAACAAAGTTACGTGGTACACAATGGCCACCCGGTTGCCACCCAGCGGCCGGAGGACACCCATTCACTCACTGCTACTCAATGGCTTTTGCATGTCGCATTCTGTGCCATATTCTCGTAACTCGCGAGCGCTCTAATATTTCAATCGGCGGCAAATTGTGGCCTATTGACTGCATGGGATGTTAATCTGCATACATTATGTGTAATATAGTTAAATATTTTACATAGGTAGCGTTTCTGGTTTAGAGCCTTAGGGTAGGTAACAAAATTGAATTGAAATTGTGCGTTGGTACCTAAACTCCATTTGCGATAACATTAGACGTTTAAATTAGCCCATTTTACAGCCCGTTCAACCGATTTTGACTTCTATTGCGTTGGTGATACGACAAATGGTAGCTGTAGTAAACAGTTGGTTTTGGTAACAGGTTTATGCTTTTTATGTCATTCTTATGTTTACGGGATAGAACGCAAAATCGGTTGAACGGACTGTAAAAAGATTTGGAAACATGTCTAATGTTATTTCAAATGGAGTATAGTTGTGTTCTTAGTTAAATATCATGATCATCATCACCTTCCCTTTCTACCCTTGACCCATGCTACTTGGGGAAGATTATGCTAATTATACTTAGACATAGATTACAACGTTAAACATACTTTATTTTATTTATTATCGATCTTTGAGATTCTCGGGACCCTAGTGTCCCGGACCTTTGAAAGGCGTACCAGGGGCCGAATCCAACTCGCAGAGGCCTTTTTAGACATGTAGGATAAATTGTGACACCAACCGGCGATTATCCCTGTACGCATAGTCACTACGAAAGAGCACCCAAGGACAATCCCTGGCTGGTGCAGGACTATTGCAGAATATGGAGACAAAACACATTGGGCTATGGGTTTGGGAGGTTTCATAGATAGATTGCCTAAAACTATAGAAGGACAAATGTCTCCTGTCTGACCATTGTTGATCTACTCGGATATAAAATGGCAGGGATGGCTTGCACACTTAATTAAGCCCCTTCCCCCCATAAACAGTCGCTAGCACCTTACACCTTTATGTTCATTATTAGTGGTAGTATATTAAATTTCTAGTTAACAATCAAAATTCGGTTAATGCTGGGTTAACAGTCTGAAATTGGTACCTAAATCTAACATTTGGTAAATGTTTCAAATCAAATTCAAACATGAACTCAAAGCATCATTGATTTCAAACAGCATACCTTTAGATTAGATTAGATTAAGACGGGCTGGTGTCCGCAACTCCATGTCTAAGCGCGTATTTTGCGTACAGCATACCTCACATTATAAACTCTAAATTACCTATATTTATGCAGTAATTAAAGCTACATTTCATTTTTCTCAGCCTAAATTTATATCACAATATTTTAACAGCTACAACTAGCATTCAACAGCATTTTCCAGCATCAGCACTCGCTCAAAACGACGTGGGTGCATCGAATAGGCGCCGCGTGTCATACATGGGGTAATACCTCCTCCGAGACGTGTCCCGGCTCAGCGAAACGTCAAAGGGAAATTGAAAATTAATTTATGCTCCTAAACCTCATACAGCTCGGAGATTGTAAATCACCGGCTTGGAACTCTTCATGTCCAGAGTGCCATTTTGGTTGCCTTGTGTGAAGCCGAAAATGTAGTTGACTATGATTTTCGCGGCAATTATTTTTGTGAAAAGAATCGTATGCTGTCTAATAGTTACAGAGTTATCTATTCTGGTACCTATTAAAATATCAACATTATTAAACCCCCGATTTCTGGATTAACAATTTTAAGTACCTAGGTGTTTGCCAAATTCCATTTTAGCCTAGAAACCTGGCAAGCTTTGTTATAAAAATATGTTTAACACATTGTTAACTCAAAAGACTTAATGCAGAAACCGATTATTAATCTAATTTTTTTATGTGTTAGGTATGGGATATGGTGGTGGATAAGAAATGTGGACAAAAATTACTAACTTTTCTTTTCTCTCGTATTTTTTTTACGCCTCGCGGCTGTCTAAGTGCCTTAAGTTTTACGATTTAATAACAAAGCAAAAACAAAGAAAGTTAAAACTTAATTTACTAAAGGCATTTTCGGCCAAAAAATTTAAAATAAAATAACATATTGCTCGGTAGTAACGATCATATATTTTAAGCAGCTGTGCATTTTACGTGAGAGAGAGCGCTTTGAACCTCAATTTATTAAATATACTAGCCTACTAAATTATGTGTTACACAGATCCCTTCTATCATAAAATGAATATATTTAAATAGATGCTTACTTTTACAAATAAATAAGACCTATAGAATTAATATTTGTTTCGGGATATTTAACATGTAAAACACACACACACACACATATACATGTTTGTCATTGTAATGATTGTGACCATGCCAGCTTAAAAACAAATAAGATCTATGTTTGAAAACTAATGTTGATTTCCAATATTGTTTGCATTCAATATCTGAATCATTCGTAAATTCAAATCTGATAATAGTACCTTTATACTCTTACGTCTACAATCTAAAAATGAAATAAACTTCAACAAGCTTATCAGACTTGCTACCCGCCCGGCTTCACACGGGACAAGTTATATACAAAACACTTCCTCCTTTAGCGCTGTTTCTATTAGTGAAAACTGTATGAAAACCAATTGTGTGGATAGAGAAGAAGTACGCGGACAAACAGACGAGAATAACAAATAAGTAGACAGCGACTTTGTTTTATACTATTTAGACTCTAGACTAGAGATAGAGACACGTATCTGATCTATATAAATAGGTAGAGCCTCAAACTCGTATCAATTAACTCGACTAAAACTCCAAACAAGCGAACGGCACTAACTTGTAGTATATGGGTCTTCCACCCCCACAACGTTACTACACCCCATTGAAACATTTGACGAACGCATACAGCCGCGCGTCCTCAAACAATCCTATGCTAGCCTAAGATCCCACTGCAGAAATAGCTAGCCATAATTACTTCAATTAAATAAATTGAAATTTATGTATGATAGTTAACTCACAATATACAAGTGAATCAAAGCCATTTGAAAGAAAGTGGTATAGAAAATAGGAAAAAATAAGGTTCCCAGCTCACAGTTAGTCGCAATTGGTGGGTTGCCAGTTTGTCTGATAAATCTGGCAACCCATAAATGGCAGCTAACTGAGAGCTAGATGACGTTGCATACGCTCGATACAGGTAAATTTCCTAATGTCGGACAAAGTTAAAAGACAAAAAACTATTTGTGACGAGATGCGGTTTTATCAAAAACAAATTACCTGCAGATTTTTGCAGTGGGATCTCATACTATCTGCGTACATGTAATGCGAGGCTGAACGCACTCGCGGGAGGACTCAGAAAAGAGTCGTAAATACTCCCGGCGCCGCTCACTTATAAATTAGGATCATAAAGCAGTTGCCGAACTTTGTTGGCGGCACGACGAACATAAAACAACGCTTACCCGCCGGGATCGACGACGTTGCTCATGCATCGCCACTCATCTTTCAATTCTATGGATTATGCTTGGTTACAGGCAGATTAAATTTTTAACTATTGGATTTAATCGGTGGGTATAATATCAAGTTGGACTATTATTATTCTGCTCTCTGATATATTTCAATTATAAAAGTATGCTTCAAGTGACATTAGGATATAACAAAACATCAAACATTTGACTCTTTAGTCGGGCCGCCAAACTTCTCGAGCCCTTTGCTACAAGCAAGGCAGGAGTGGAATTCCCTGCCGGAGCCTTTGTTTCCTGATAGCTACAATAAGTCAAGAGGGAATAGTTTACTACTAGGCAAGCGTGCTTCACCGTCGACCACATCATCGCTTACCATCAGGTGAGATGGTGGTCAAACGCGAGGCTGTCGATAAATAAAAATAGGCAGACGCTATCCTTATAAAGCTGTTCCTACAGCTTCACTTAATGATTTCCATCCATACTAATATTATAAATGCAAATTAACTCTGTCTGTCTGTTACCTCTCACGCTTAAACCACTGAGCCGATTTAGATGAAATTTGGTATGGAGGTAGTTTGAGACCCCGGGAAGGACATAGGCTACTATATGATAAAAAAAACAATAAGTTGGTAGGTAGGGTAGGTAGGGATGGTAGGGTAGTGTAGGTAGGGTAGATAGGGTAGGTAGGTATGTTAAGTAGGGTATGGTAGGTAGGTTAGGTGGGTAGGTAGGTATGTTGAGTAGGGTATGGTAGGTAGGATAGGTGGGTAGGTAGGTAGAACTGGGGGTACCTACGGTAGGTAGAATTGGGTAGTGTAGGTAGGTAGATTAGGGTAGGTGAGTAGGTAGCCAGTTGACGGGAGCGAACCCGCGGGGGACAGCTAGTCTATATCTATACTTTTATACTAATATTATAAAGAGGAAAGATTTGTATTTTTGGATTTTTGTATGTAACGAATAAATTTAAAAACGAATGGACCGATTTCAAAATTCTTTCACCATTGGGAAGCCACAATATCCCCGGGTTATATAGGCTACTTTTTATCCCTATACCCCATGGGAACGGGAACAACGCGGGTGAAACCGCGAGGCATCCGCTAGTTAAACCAATTTACAGTGATAGTTGTACAATTTGTTCTCGGTGCTCTTTCTATAGCTCGAGACGTCAGAAGTAATGTTCGCACCCTGTTGCCTGCATCGGGACTGCTTCGCATGTGAGTCGCGCCCCTCTCTGGGTCAGTGGGTTATTGTGGTTCCACAAGTTCTCTAGTTCAATGATTTTTTTAAATAAAAAATGATTAAACTGTCCCAAATTGTAAAACTTTCCATGAGGTTTGCTGTTAGGGAACCCAATTATGGGTTAAGCTTGCCTTTGCACAAGTATATAAGCTGTCCTATTGTATTTGTATCTGTTTGTTTTGTGTACATTAAATATATGAATATGTAATGAGAAGAAAGTTGTATCAAATGCAAATATAGCCAGGTCTTCGTATGATACAGTTATAGTTGTTAATATATGTAGGTATAAAGTATTAAATAATATGAATTCTTGTAATACCTAGATTAGAGATAAGACAATAAAACCAGGACGTTTAAATAGTCTGACTCTGGCAAGTATAATTTTTACAGACTTATTTTGCCAAATAAACTTCGGTCATTTGTTAAAAGGTTGTTAGAAGACTATAAAATAGCGCGCCTAATAGCCTAGTTTTTGCTTTTTAATTAATTTCAAAACAGTTAAAGTAAGCAGAAGTTACCTTACTTCTAGCTCCTTCTATTGTTATAAATTAAAAATATATTAAAGAAACACCGAAATGAACTCAGTGTTAAGATGTGATTTAAGTTTTTAATTATTTGTGCATATTTGCGTTTAAAATTAGGCGCAGTAGCGCACCACATCAGAGATCACCATATCTTCAAAACTCTTAGGCCCAGTTCCGCCGCCCTGGGTCATCTTATTAACTCAGTGTTACACTAGATAACTACCAATAATGTATGACATATTTGTTAAGATGTGGTTTACTCTTAAACAAACGTAGTCAGCATTTTAATGTTTACTCTATTCATTTTTTAGATTGCATCAGCGGTGTCCGGACGTCCCATTCAGTGCTGTCTACTTACTGATAAATCTGGTTATCCCTAACTAGTGGTACTAGTGAACACCATATTTAAGGTCGTGTTAGCAACTAAGGGCCGATTTCACCAATGAAACTAAACGCGATTAGTTCAACTAAACTCAGTTTATGCAAATAAAGCGTTCTGATTGGTAGTTTCTCAGCGGTCTCAACCAATCAGATAGTTGTATTTGCATAAACTGAGTTTAGTTGAACTAATCGCGATTAGTTTCATTAGTGAAATCAGCCCGGACTCTGAGTTAAGACTTTGGCATAAGTTGGCCTTAAACGTTTGTAGTCAATAAAAGAAATTATTGGAGAGTGCGAAACTCACACCATATTGATTAACATAATTAGTAGTTCCATTGTGAAATACTGCGTCGAGCCAATACGTAACTTCATTACACACCGAATGAAATGAATCATTAAGTATGTCAGCATTCCATCAATTAGCATTTCATGGTTTGTAAAATTGAATTATATTCATATTAACATAGTGACCACAATTTTATAATTAGTTTACCCAAAACTTCGCTTTCAGTTCGTATTAGCCGCTAATTGATAAATTGAACACGCTAATATTGTGGAATATGTCATTGAATTTATGATTTCAATATTCAGTGTAGTGATTTTAAAGGTTATTTAGTTGATCTATATTATTAAAATATTATTAAAATTGAATTTTTTGCTTGTTATATCAAAATAATAGCTTGTTAGTAAATGCATAAGTTAAAAAATTCTGCTGCATCAGGAGTTGTTTACTATACGGACCTTGTGGAAACTAGAACAAATTTCCGTGCGTTCAAGCGTTTTTGCCATACCTATTATTGGAAACAAATATAGCAGCTCACAATGTTAGGACCCATTAATATTAATGCTAATTTTTATCCGTGGTGCTAGGCAACTGGGCTTATCCCAGTTGTAAATGACCCTTTGTGCCTATTGGCCTTGTTTGTTCTGTCTCCTGCTTGATATGGAGGAAAGTGGAAATTTGTGTTTTTTCCTACTCCTCTGTTATTCTTTTCTGATTAATTTCGTTGCGGGATCCAAGACAGTTAAATTAATTCTCCGGGACTTCGTCGAGCTTCATTGCCTCTGCACTTTTCTGGTAGTCGCCACTGTTGATTTTGGCTTTCAGGAGTTGCAGTGGTTTGGGAATAGTGCGATGGGAATGGCAAAAAAAAAAGTTAAAAATTTACAATTCTCTGAGGGAAATCCTAAATACTCGTACTCCGTGTGATTGCCGGTAAAATCGATTATCATAGATCTTTTCAGACATTTACAATAAGACTTGGGCAATCTTAGGATTTACCAGTAAATCCTAAAGTTTTTACCGTAGTTCGGGCTTTTACTGTAACAAATATTAAAATGTATACGCAAACTACGAGTACAACAAAAAAAAAACATTTTTGGCTCTGTCTGTTTGTTTCGGCTAATCTTCGAAATGGCTGTACCAATTTTGACGGTACTTTTACTGGCAGATAGCTGATGTTATAAGGAGTGACTTATTTTTTCTTATTAAATAATAGGGTTGCCGCGTAAAAAGAAAACATGTTTATTTTTAGTTCTAAATCTTTGACTCAGATAAAATCGCGGGCTACAGCTAGTATGTAATAAACTTGGAGCAGACCCAATTACTACAATTCATAGAACAAGAATAGGGCTCTTGTCAAATAACTCAATCATGAGCTTGATACGGCAAGCTAGGAGTAAGGTTCCAATAACTGAATCCTGTTGAAAAATAAGTGTCAAAATAAAAGAAAACTTTCTGCGTCTTTCCTGCATTGTGAGCTATGTTAACTAAGCTTATAACAAATCCCTCAACCATAACCAAAATAGTCCCAGTCCCACTATTCTAAGTAAACTTATTTTATTCGGCGGCGGCAGATGTAGAACTTTAACTCATCATTCTGAGATCGCGAAATCGCTTGGAAGTAATTCGCGGAGGCGAGCTCCCGGCTGCCGGCTCCCCGCAGACGCTTTACTTACAACCACTTGAACTTAGTTGCGAGCAAGTTGGCCGGCTTTCCACTCATACACTCCGTAACGACAACTTACTCACTTTTGCTCACTTGAGGCTTAGCGCCCGCAGATATCAAGGGTGCACAATTTGTTTGTAGCTGTTCAATTGTTTAGTGCATTGATTTTAATTGTATTAATTACGCGGGGTTTGTGGGGATTTGTCATCGGTTTGGTCACAGATTACTGAATAGTTACTACGTAACAGATACTTCACTCAGTAGAAAATTTCCAATACCTATTACGATAATTGCCTACTCCCTCGCGTCAACAACCACTGTATGCTAAAATGCGCCTAAATGCTCAAGCGTACAGCAGTGATTGCTTCGCACCGCGCGATTCCACAGTAATCGCAGGGCTGCCTCTTCGATAAAATTAAATTAACATAACTTTTTATCTATGTTATTGAGAACTGTGAATATGTTCTGACTTTTATGTGGCAGTTAAAAATTTTATCATTTATTAAATATTTAACCAACTTAAAAAAAAGGAGGTGATCAGACATACAGGCCAAACTGAGAAGTTTGACTTGTATGGTTTGTAGGTATGTATGTTTGTGCGCGATAATCTCGCGTTTGGCTAAACCGATATCGATGCGGTTTTCAGAAAAGGATTTGTTACATTTAGGAGAACGTTTTAAAATAAGTATAATACTTCTTAGTTTGATGATGATCTTCGGAGATGTTCACTAGAAATGAAAAAAAAGCCTTAAAAAAAGAGAACCGACTTCAAATAAAGCACTAAGCCGTAAGAAATATTTTTTTTTTATGTTAGTGCTAACAGCTGGTAATTACGAATCGAAAAAGCACCGACATCAAAGAAGAAATTATTTCTTACGGTTTAGTGTTTTGAAGTCGGTTCTCTTTTTTAAAGTTTGTTTTATTATATTTGTAAGTTTGTTTTGTTTTATATATTGGTGCTGACTGTGGAAGAAACCTAGATAAAACATAATTATAGACATCAGTGTGTAGGTAAAATAAAAAAATCTTTAAAGTTACACGTGTTTTATTTTTATATAATTTTTTATAAATTTCTTACCTTTTCTAAATTCTCGATTATTAAATTTTAGTGTAGAAAAAATCTGTAGAAAATATCTAGGTGTATTGTATTTGATTCGTTTTCTCGCAACAAGTAACCTTACAACAGACGCGGTTTGTTCAAAGGTTTTCATCGGGCGTAAGAAAAAGAACTCTCGCTACACAGACTTAAAGCGCATTTTGATTCGTTACGAGCGCGTCAAGGACTTGTAGGCACATTTTTTGAAGGTCACGTCCGTGCTTTGCAATGTTTTATGAACATTATTGCAGTTGTTAGTTTAGCAGTTTATATTCGAATGTTTTCTTCCGAAGAGTGCATCTTCTGTACCTTGTACTATTAATTATTCTGTGGTATAACGTTTCTATGTAACAAAATTATGTAAATCTGTGTCTGAAAGGCAAGCTAATGCTTAGTATATACCTATTAAACTGTCAAATTCTAAGTGGATACCGGTATCCGCACACCTACTGTCTTTTAATTATGTCTCTAATGACGGTATGTGAATGGAAAAAAATGTAAACGACAAAAACTAGTAATAATTTATCACTTACCTTTCTTCATTGACAGGTAAATGGAAAAATGTTAGATGTTTATCCCTTCTTTTGCTTGATTTACACCCATCTTCAGCACATAAGGCACCACACGGCATCGTAATATGCGTACGAACGAACAGCACTATTAAAATTGAACGGCGTGCGCGCGCTTCGCTTGCGAAAACCGCACTGAATTTGATCCGCCGGCGGACCGAGACCGCTCGACTGAGCGGTAGGCACTTATAGCGCGCAAGTACATGGAGTGACGGAGGCCTGGTTTGGTTCTGTTAACCATTGTTTTTGAGTGTATAAAAATGATAATGGTATTTGTGGCACATATCCTTTTGCTCGCAGAACGGATGGCCGATGGGGCAGAAAGGTTCTGGAGTGGCGACCGCGAACCGGAAGACGTTGCGTTGGAAGGACTCCCACCAGGAGATTGGTGAAGGTTGCGGGGATTCGCTGGTTGCGAGACGCACGGGACTGGTCAACGTGGTGATGCTTGGGGGAGGCCTATGTCCAGCAGTCGACGTCTTTCAGCTGATAATGATGATCCTTTTACTAGCCGAATCTATAACATGTTTGTACAAATCACACACACCTAAATTACAGAATCAATGAGATTAACAGAAACTAAAATTTATATTTCTGTCCACGCGTGCAGCTGTACCTTCACAGATCCGCATCCTCTAAGAGTAACGTGAGTGTAAATAATTCAGTCGATGCGAAGCCTGCTCCCAGGGGCTTTGCTCCGAATACCAACATCTGATCTGTGATTGCGCACGATAAATCTATTCCTCTCAGCACACCGATTGTTGTTTATCCCTCGTAAATATTCTGTTGCAAATAAATATATTCACATATCATTTAGAGAGCATAACATTTGTTTTGGATGCAAAGTTTTGTTTAAAATTTTCACGTATGTAAGTCAAAAGAGAATGGAAGGCGACAATAATGTCTGGGTATAGAATGTGCGCCCCGTGGCTGAAGCAAACAAGCCAAAGCCGAGGCTACGTGACACGCAGCACAAATCGCAGCCCGCTGCACGCTAAACTCGCACGGTTCACACCTATTCAATTGTTATTTTGACAATTATGCGATTGGAACGTGCGAAATATTTGCTTTGTAATTTGTTTTTTAGGGTTCCGTACCCAAAAGGTAAAAACGGGACCCTATTACTAAGACTCCACTGTCGGTCTGTCTGTCTGTCATCAGGCTGTATCTCATGAACCGTGATGACCAGACAGTTGAAATTGTCACAGATGATGTATTTGTGTTGCCGCTATAACAACAAATACTAAAAACAGATTAAAATAAATATTTAAGTGGGGCTCCCATACAACAAACGTGATTTTTTTGCGATAATGGTACGGAATCCATCGTGCACGAGTCCGACTCACACTTGGCCGGTTTTTATTGAAATAACTATGAATTTTGCACTCTTACTTCTAAAAACACCAAATGAAGTGTGCTTAACTTAGTTACCTTCAATAAAGACTCACAGGGTATAAATACAATTAAAAGTATGTGGGAAATTTATTCCAAATAAAATCTATATTTGGTTATTGACTGTCTGTGAACATTTGTGGAATGCAATATTTTATTCATCAGTAATTTAATATAGTTAATTGATTAATAACAATTTCCAACCCATTCCTTTTTATTAGAGATGAACCGAGACTCGGTCACTACTCGGTACAAGTGATGAGTACTCTGTTTAAGGTTGCACTAGTCGATCATTCTTCCATACAAACGTAGTCTGGTGATTATCCACTGTTTGACAATTTACGTTCAAAATAAAAAAATATATCAATTTGTCTCATCATTATCTAGCACTGTATTGAAACAAAAGTGTAATAAAGAAAATTATTTAAAAGTTATGAGCGTCGAAAGTTCCATATTTTAACGCATCTTTGGGTGGACATAAAAACCATAAGAAGAAGGAAAATTGTAAAACAGCCACCAAACAGGGATAGATTAGTAGTTCAACAATGCCAATAATTTTATTTTGAAAATATACATTTAGTCGTTTTTTCATGATACCCATACTCCCAAATGTCTGTTTATAAAATTTCGCGCGCTCGTTTTCGTCCTAAATCATCATCCATTTCGCTACAAATTTGCAAAAGTGCTAATTCGTACGCGAAGTAGCTTCTTATTGCTCATCACAGCATCTATCTCTTTCGCACGTTGTCGGATGAGATAGGATGCATTTTAAACCCGAGCACAAAATAGTTCGTGCCGTCGACTAGGACTTAAGAGATGTCGTGAAAACAAACTGTTTTATTAGTCAAGTAAGGAGCATTTATTATTAATAAATTACAGGTAAGTATTAATAAAGATACAATTGGTATTTTAAATTTAGCAAGGGCAAGTTATGATTCAGGAATACAAGGCTCTCTGCGCGTTCTAGTAATAGTATATTCCGTTTTTCTTCATAGACTTTGCCCGCTTCGGAAAAAAAACCCTCGTTGTACACAGTTATTTTTTTATTTTTAAATGATTTAACATAGCTGTTTTAGAAGTATTACGACCATTACGTGAAAACAAAGAAGCACAAGGAACATTTTGCTTTTGTTTTATCTTCCTCGATCCCGTAAAAAATATTCCGTATTCGTGATCTTATGCGTACACGCATATTGTCAATAGCCACTGAACGGTAGTAAACACCATCAACTATATCCTGTTAATATGAGCAACAATGTTTTTCTTTACGGAATTACGCATGCCGTGTATTATTTTTTGTGAAATAAACAACGACTGATCAGCCGGGACTGGATGCGCGGGTGTTTGGGACAGGACCTGAGGCAGAGAGAGGAGTCACAGCACGCCTGCCGGTATCGCGTCGCGAACCTGTATAAAGTCATTTTCGCACCTCAAAGCGTTTGTATTGAACCGAGTACCTCGGCCGAGTACTCGGTTCGGAAACATGAAACCGAGTAATGCGCGGTACTAGGTTACTTGGTAAAATTAGTACTCGGCGCATCTCTACTATATATAATATCACTCTCTGCTTAATTCATTATTGTACACCAAAAACAACATATTATGATATGTTTTTTTTGTGTACAATAAAGAATTACTACACTGTATGCAGTGCGATAATAAAGTACATGTAAAAAACCGAGCTTAACTCAGTGTTGAGTTCTCTTACCGCAAACCCTGGTGACAGAGAAAGATCACATTATAGAGGACAGGATCCAGTGTACAATTTTAAAATAACTTATGACGAATTAAATAAAATATACTTACACAAATACATATTTTATAAACATACTAATATTATATCATTGCGCAAGGAAATGATCTTTAATCTTCCTCTCGAAGACCTCCAGAGAACGACTGTCGCGTAGGGAGTGTGGAGGAGAGTTCCAGAGAAGCACTGCAGTAGCAGAGAAAGGGCCATCATAACGGCTGGAAGTGTGTCGTAGAGGTCGAAGGAAAAAGGAAGTGGCAATGCGACAGGGTTCACCCCTCGGGACAAGGTACTCAAAGCGTTCACGAAGGTATTGAGGAGAATTAGGATTGTGCTGGATAGTGTAGAGAAGGGATAGGATATGGGTATCTCGATGACGCCGGATCAGCAGCACTGTGCTCAAAATAAGTTTATAATTTGCCAAAATAAGGTAAATAATAATACACTGCAATTTGCAATCTTTTGTGGAGTTCGATTCGAGTAATCAAATAAACCGCTACTGAAATGATTTCGTGATTCCAAATATTTTAATTGACAAACAGAAATGCTGGGAAAATAGCGCTTAAATTGTGCTTGCATTTGCGGGATGTTAATTCAATGAATAAACATCACGTCAGAACAACACCAAAACCTACTTCCTACTAGCTATGGCGAATATGGCGATGCCTCACTTGCCATGCAATTCAATTAAGCTCACTTTTTATGCAAACCGAATGCACGTTCACAGGTGAATCAGTAAGTCAATCGCGCTATTATTACCTCCATAATGATTCCGTCGTAAAAGTGTGATTATAGAATATTATTCCCATTACTTCGCCTATTGTCCCACCAAGAAAATTCATTATATACTAGGACTCGTAACATCTAAAACACGATTTGCGTGACTTTACATAATTATCACGAAAATGATCACGTTTACTTGGATGCTATACATTCAGATTTCATAAAACAAATTGTTGGTTTTACTAAAACTTTCCTTCAATTGTATTAGTTGAAAATTGATCGCTAATGTTGTTCGAAATTTTTGATCGTTAACCTAAATTTGTCGATCGACCGCGTGAGGCATACGTGAGTCGTACGTGAGGTACAATGAACAAGTGCGGGCAGGTAATTGACACGCCACTATAAGAGGCTTGCTGAGTCTGTTCCTACAAGCGTTTGTTTCAACGGAACATAAAATTTACATGTACATAAGTTATTTGCGCCGGAGGTGCGTCGGCTCGTAAATCTCGCGACAAGGGGATTTCTGTTTGTGAAGTTTCTTTTTTATTTCCACTTTATCTGTGTAACGCAAAGGACTGTGAATACTCAGGCGCAACTCTGAACCCGCTCAACTTCAATAAATCAATTTGTGCACTTACCCGTACTTATAATGTTCTCAGAGAGTTCGGCACGTGTCGAGACCGACTCTGAATACGTTACACTTTCATCGTATAAAGTATGTGAGCGTAATCCTATATTTTTATAACAGAGGATACTTATGAAACTCTTGTTCTAACTTCTTTTCTTACTTTTAAATAACACTGTACGTGTGTGACAACTTATTTCTTTTGCCTCAGTATATTACCGTGCCTAAAATTATTCATACTCCGATTCCTACTTTGAGAAATTTTAAACTGTCGCTGTGATGCCCAATTTAAGCCTTTTACGAATCACTTAAATGCTACAGAGCCTTTTCAACCAAAATAAAATAAGCAGTCGAAACGGTTTGTCCGGTTCGTCGTGTTCATTTTGCATCACAAAGTTAGATGTGTTTGTCGTTCTATTTTAAACGCGATAACGCCAACTTTCCAGTCCTCGAAATGTGAATACCTTGTTGCGAAAATGTGACTAACGGAAACTGTGTACAAGTAACTCCGCTGTCCTTCGGTGGCTCACACCCGCGCTCCCTGTCCCCCTCCAGCACTCACGATACACACAGTGGCGTAGTGTGCCTTGGCGGGGCCCCGTATAAAAATTTGTTCGGGGGCCCTTATGAAGGGTAAAGATTTCTCACAAAAGAAAAAAATGTTTGCATAAAATTAAAAGAAATATTAAACATCATAATTATCTATCTGTCACTTTTTCCAAAATTTATACAAACAATTCAAATTAATTATACACTGTACTTGTCTTTTTTTCGGCAAACTGATTTATTAAATTATTTGTAGCTGATGATGACTTTAGTTTTTCTAAAGTTTCCGCCTCTATGGACAATAGCGACAAGTCTGACAGGCGAAAAAAACATTTGGGAAGTTTTTATTAATTTTTGCTTACGCACATCGGGGGCCCCCATGGCCCGGGGGCCCCATATAATTGATACGTCAGATACGGCGGCGGTAGCTACGCCCCTGGATACACATACGAGCCGCGGCGCCACCTGCCGGCCACCGGCGCCACAAACCCATTCAAATCTCTTTATTATTACAACAAACAACGTTATTCACTTCTTACACCACGTTTTTTTACTATATTTATACATTATACGCGTATCAAACACAAAGGAAAGTTGCCAACATACAAGTTAACGCCTGCACTATTTGAATTTCCATGCACAACAGTATATCACAACTAATCCTTTCTGAGGTTGACATGTAGATTTATGGCAGACAAAATAATTTTCAAGTGGTTGAGTTGAGTTTATCAACTAAGATTTTCTGTAAAATGGAACTAATTTAATGAGACCCTTTTCGTATGAAACTGTCACAAGAGGTACTGTGTTGTTATGGTTGTTGAATGTTACTCTTTTCAGAGTTATTTGGTTTGGAATATTTCTAACTTTGAACGATGTGCTAATATTTTTACCTGACTACGGCGAAGCCAAAAGGAAGGGTTATGATTTTAGCAGTCTATGTATGTTTGTATTTACGGATGTTCCTTTGTAGCTTCTAAACTATTCATCCGATTTTGATGAAGAAGGTGTCAATCGTTTCGTTATTATGGCCCGGGTAACATAGGCTAAAAAAATCCTTAGTCAGGTTGAAGTTTTTACTAAACTTTTTGTAAATACTTGAACTGAACCAAATATATTGTATTTTTATGTTTGAATTTTATGTGGCCATTTTAATTAGCTATTTGTAAATTATATTATTACCTTTGGAACCTTCTGAAAATCTTATATAATACATTGTGTCAAATTCTTAATCAAGTACCGGTTAAACGGGCTTACATTGAGATCTGGGGTAACTTTGATGATAACTTTTTTTTTGGTTTTTAAAGCTAAATCCGTGAAAGCGAAACGCACCCCAATTTTCTTTTTAAAATTTGCTTCTCTGACATGTCAGCCATGTTTTGCATCAACCTCGTCGCAATACATCGAATAAGTTTACTTGTTGCAGAAAAAAAATGAATTGTACAGTGTGAATTCATTAAAAATACATTGTAAATTGGGGTTACTTTATATTGCAATGAAAAAACAATGGGGTATCATAAAAATCCCGTTTTTATTTTAGCGTTCAGAGGCTCGTTTTTTTTTTTCCTCCCAAACAAAGAAAGAAAAATTGTATAAGGGTATATATAATCATTTGTGAAGTCGCCAACACTGCATTTTATTCATATTTTTCAAAATATAATTGAAGTAGTTATGTCAATTTTAATTTCAAAATTAATCAATTTAACCTCGTTCTACAGTATCTAAACTTTCTTGAACTGTAAATACATTACTGAAACAATAAAAGTCTTTTAAAAAATAACTAAGAATTCATACAACTTGACATTTTTGTAGCTCTCATTCGTTTTATTTCAATAATTTATGAAAATTAGCAGCAACATTTAAAAGAACTCACAATATGGACAGTAGCGAGTGGTTGTTACTACTGAACGTCATAAAAGAGCCACCAGTGAATTTAAATGTTTCTGCAAAAGTTCAGTCGGTCCCGTTTCCTTACAGACCGCGGTTACCAACTTTATACACTTAATTTAAATGAAAATTTCTTTTGTTACGACTTTAACATATGATCCGTTTAAAATGTAAAGGTAGGCGCTGCAGAAAGAGGTTTTAGCATTCATTTAAACTTTAAAGTTTTTGATATGATTTGCTAACTGGAAATTACAATTATGTCCAACCTTAAGGAAAAAGACAATAAACATAATTCGCACATTTAACCAAAGTTATGTCTCCGTGCTCTGAATAAAAATGATTGTGAAAGTGAGACATAAACATTCCACAATATTATTTTGAAAGAGTCAAGCTAAATTAACAGGAACAAAAGTAGGAAGGGCGAAAGTTAACTTTCAGTTCAAATTAATGAAGATTACAAAATTCACGGCCATTGAGTTCCCCGCCTCGTCGAACCTTTGACTCTAAGTTGCTTGTTAGACTAAATTGAGAGAAATAATAGGACTCATTTGTTTGGTTTAAAGGTTTCCAGTCGCACCCGCCGGCGGAAGTTATTATTTCACCGCAATCGGAACGGCCAATAAAGTAATATTGTCCTGTTAATAAGGATATTTCCTTGGTAGTAAAATGATAATTCTACTATCTGAGTAGTAAAATGATAATACTATTTAATCCGTCAGTAAGATTATCAAATAATTGTTACACGTATGTTTTGCTTTACCAAATCAATAAAAATTACAAAGTTTGGGAGTGGGAGCTTGTGACGTCACTAAGGCAGTATAAAGTGTACTAGCGGCGTGACGTCACACGATATTTCAACGCATTATATCGTCGTCACTTTGTGTTTACGTGTCAAATGAAAAATACGTGTCCAATATGTTTTATTAATCCACATGACGGACAAAAACAATTTTTTAGTAAACTACTCTATTGTGGACCATTAATATGTAGACAGAAATTTCTGGTATTTATACAAGTAATTGTGCGTACAACGCAAATAATCACATGAATGTCAGGTAAGTAAATAATGGCGATAATATATATACAACGAGTATAAAGTGCTTACCTGCCATAACTTAAACCAGACAAATGATGTAGACTTGCTAATAGGGTCTTGTTGGCACCCTTTGGGTACGGATCCCTAATTGAATAAACTGCTGTCAAACTTATGTCAACTCCTGTGATTGGTTGACCGAAATTTAACCGCCAATTAAACTCCTTGGCGGGAGATTTGATAACAGATTAAATTCAATGGGTTTTCGAAAACCAGGCAATTGCATGTATCCAAATATGATCGCAAAACTATTTTACAGTTATGGTAACGGTATATTGTAGGTAATTCCTAATTAGGAAATATTTTATTACAATTGTGAATGAAAGATGCTTATTAGATTTCAAATAAGCATCTTTCTTTCATCATTGTGTCTGCCTCAATTTATTAAAATGTAATGCTTTCCGTCCTGTGATATTATAGAAGATGCTATAAGATGTTGCACAATAATCACAAGTGCTGAAAGAAACTAGTTCGTCCAAATCGATTTCAGACCTGTACCACTTTGCTAAGTATTCTATTTTCGGGTCAGATATTATTTGTTTAAGATTCAAATAATAAAAATACACAGAGATATTATGAAATACTTAATTTAAATAGATATTTAATTTTCAGACAAATCTGTTACACTTATGTACAGATTGAGTTGAGAGATTGTTCTCTTTAGGAGAGATTGACAAAAACAAAACGATTTATTTTTGAGTTGTTGGAGCTTGTCACAGTAGATTTTCTTTTAAAATAAGTTAAGGCCCAGAAATGTTTAGCACACAGTAAAAGGAGCGTGATGGCTCGTAGATATAAAGTTTCTACAAGTCGATTTATGGCTCTGAAGTTCAAAGATTCTGGTAATAAAACCCTTAATTGTAAATATAATAAACCTTAATCTGACAATGTTGTAATGTAGTCGTATTAAATAACTCTCTTTGTGTTAAATTCCTTTTCTCAAACATGCATGCAAATATTGTCATTATTTTCTAAGAAAGAACACGTGAAGTATCTAATTTACGGACAAAGAAAATCAAATCCATTGCAGGAGCGTTTTTTGAATTTGGAACATTACAACGCTCCAGCAATGTTGTTGTAACTTTCAATAAATTAAATGATATAAAAATTATGTTTTATTTCCATGCATTCTTTTGAGAAAAGCACTATATATGCCTCGGCGGAAATGGCAATTGCTTGTCTCGTATTAGTGATACTCATACTCGACCTGCAATTGCCTGTTTCCCGGCCTTTGCAATAATGTACTATTAAATACACTTTAAATATAAACTGTTTGCAATATTTTTCAGGATTCTGTAAAATTAAGATGAAACCTTGATAATGAAATATTTGGTTTGCTTGATAAAACTCTAATAACACATAATATTAATTGCCTGGCTCATGTTTTTAAATTACGGCCCAAACAGTTTTTATTATATTTTATTTAGGTTTTCATTCGTATGTTAAATACAAATAAAAATAAAAGATAATTGACCTCTTTTAGATTTAATTCGCATTAATTAAAACTGGCTTTAAATAAATCAAAGCAATTAAAAAATATAAAAGTTTATTTTATAAAATCGCTAGGGGCTGCACTACTATAATTTTCAGAGAAAAATGCCTTTTTTTCTATACTTTATTACTGTACTTTATAATACGAACGCTTTTATTATATTCTTATTGGCCGTTTTAATTTAATCGTCGCAGAGAAATGTACTAATGTATTGATAAAATGACTTAAAAAATTATGAAATAATAGTATATTATGCAATTAGTGAATAAAGGACGGATGTAAAGCGAGGGACATAGATGTATCAAGAGCATAGCGAGTCATAGCCCTCGATATAAATTCGTTTTATTCAAGAGTTGCACACTATACTTTTCAACACACTTGCTCATAAAGTGGCTCTAATTTCACCGCAATTAGGCACATAATGACACCTGTTATCAAACTGTGACTTTTTCATTACTATTATTCACAAGTGAGATAAACAGTTTTATTTTTTTTATTTTTTGGTTGAATTGCTTTGTTCTTAAAAAAAGTTTCGATACAAAAAAGATCGTGCTCAATGCAACACATTTCATGCTACTTAGTATTTAAATAGATAATTTCAACTTGTTCGTGTTTAATAAATCAAACTTTCACTTAAATATAACTTTTGTTTTTGTCTGTAATAAAGAAAACTTGAAATTCCCCATTTTGTATGTGGCTAAAACGATATTTGCGAAAAGCCAAAAAAAAAGATAACTCATTATTTTTAGCCTATGGCCGATCGCCATTGTTAGATGCGCGCGCATAGGAAAACTGATTAATTTTACCCGCCATTGCGAAAAAAAAATCACCATTCGTTTTCACTGTTGGAAATGATTTTTTAGTATTATTTTCTTCACAAGTGTGTTGAAAAACGTCGTATGATACACGTGTGTATTGATGATTACCGTCCTCGGCTATCTTAAGACCCTCACCTAACGGCTCGGGTCTCAATTGCGCCTCAGCGGTAATCACCAACATTACACACTTGTACCATAATGTACTATTATACCATGACTACGATAAAAAGAAAGATTTAAGCGAAAAGCACAAGGAGTTTGTAAATTGTGGAGATGAATGATTCAAAGTACCATATTTTTAGATACAGCGGTCTTAAAGATGAGCAAATAATTTCTGTTCTCCTTATCTAATAGGTTCCTAGCGTTAGGATTACTTTACGACAAAAGTTATAGCCGTTTGCGACGGTGCATTAAAAAAAGTGCATGCTTATTGGTGCTTTCCAAAAATACTCTAGTTTGCTAAATCATATAAGTGCAGATTATGTTTGACTTCTATTAACCTTAATTATGAAAATCTCTGCATTCTCAGCTTACCACGCGTTAAACCCATCAAAGTCTTTATGAATAAAGGCTTTAGTTATTTATAGTATTACACGTTTATTAAAATTACGTGCAAAACAGTAATTACGGTAGACCGCTCTATAGACTACTAGTTGTGCTAGAATTATATAATATGTGGTATAGTTCAAGTTCGGAAGCCTAGTTTTGCGAGCCCAACTCGCTCTTGGCCAGTCTTTCTTTAACCTTTTGAACTAATAACTGTAGGATTCATATTTGCTACTTCAATATGAGTTTTCTTGTTTATAATAGGTTCCTTACCTATAGTGTAATTAATCAATAGAATATATCTTGAGATATATTATATTTTACCATTTTATTAAAGGCACTAATATCTTCACCCGCTTCGAAGCTCAATTTTATTATGAAAGTCGAAAATTGTCCCGAATGAACATAAGCATATCACCGAGATAAAAAGTATCCTGTGTGCTATGCCTGACTATAATTCTATCTCTGTGCCAAATTGTATCCAGATCCGTTCAGTCGTTCTGGCGTGAAGAAGTAACAAACATACAAACTTTCGGCTTTCTAATATTAGTTATAGTAGTAGTAGTGATAACCTAATAAAGTCAGTCGATGAAACCAAGTTTCTTATTTTAGTGGATTACAGATCGTGGTCCAGAAATATTAAGTACAAAAATATTTTTGCATTTTAATAATCCATTTTTTTCCTTAATCGGTGTATTTTTATTCTGACAGGACTTGAACTTAATTATTACACTCAGTGCTCCGAAGAAGATTTTGAAAATATATCTCCTAAGTTTTGTTAAATAATAAACTAAAACAACGCCAACACCCAATTTTAAACAATAAATGAATTTGCAAAGGTGAAAAATATCTTTAGAAAACAGAATGAGATGATGCGTTCGAGAATCATCAGATATGTTGAAGCGTATAAGCAATCATATAATGGTAAAATATAATGTCAAATATGTCAAGAAAAATGATAAAGAAGGACAGAACAGTAAGTCACGAGGACGGTTCTGAGCCTACCTGAAGGCAAAAGAGGCCGAGAAAACCCTCCTTTGACATGGTGGACCAGTGTAACGATGCTTATTTAGAAGGAGAAACTACCTGACGCCGTGAGATAAGGAGAACCTACCCCACAAAGAAGAAGATGTTAGTTGATGATTTAGCAATATATACCAACAGTTTTTTTTTTCAAGCAAGAATACTATACCAATACTACTACGTATTTTTGAGAAATGTGATCATTATATTCAGGTTTTTAGCATCTCATCAATTACATGACCAGTTGTTTTTTTTTATGTGGGTAGGTCGTGATTGTAGGAACCTGCTTAAAGGTAATACAAAAAATTAAAGTATTGATTCAGAAAAAAATACTCCGTTTATTGGAAAGTTTCAATTTTGAGTGCCATAGTACAGCCCGGACAATTAATTGCCATCATAATCCATTAAATTCATAATATTTTTGGAAATTTTCTATTTCCAAAAATATTCATCATGCCTTAACTACAAGGAGGAACCAAATACAATCATCTTACAAACAATTATGTCGGAGAAATTGCATAAAATGATGTAAGTAAAAATAAAGAATTGTGAATCTATTCCTTTTTGAAAATGGTTAAAAAAATCCCAGGTAACTCGAAATACCAATTCACCATTTCTAATAGCAACGAATGAAAAAGACGTAAATTTTTTCTCCGACTACATCGCTAGTACAGAATTTTATTTTCGTACAATACAAAAGGAAAACCTTTTGCGTATTAAACCAGTGACAGGTAGTATAACCACGTCCTAACATTTATAAGCAAACTTTTTTATTTAAGTACATAACTACAACGGGAGAACTTCTTAAAAGGTTCTGATAGTACTTTCACCCATAAAAATCTCAGAATCCCGTAAAAGAATGCTTAAAGATTTCGCTCATGTTTTAAACAAGACAGACAAAAAAGTCCTGTTACTTGAGAGATGTGAAAATGCAAAACGTGAAAGCTGGAGAAAACATAAAAAGATGATACTCACTTTCGTCCTTTATGGTCGGTGTAAACAATGTGGTTCCTTGCGGCGGGAGTCTGCCGACTGCGGCCCAGCGAGTGCGCCTCCATCATCTGCGGCCCATGCTCCACCGCCGCCGCCGCTAGTCCGCTGCCATGCAGAAACAAATCTGTGCTCTTAGCCGCGCCAGCCACACACAGCCTCCAACTGTCCGAGTGTTCAGTTAGTGACCGCTTCGGTGAATTACTCCCCGGCCACGTTTAACAAGTTCGGATGGCCGGCTTGTTAGAGCTCGCTGCTCTCCACCGACATTGTATACACAGTTTCGACTTCTTAGCTGTGAAAGTTTCACCCGCTCTGTTGATTTTGTTTGTTAACATTGTCCTGTTCAAGAACTGTTCTAGATTTATCTCCTTTGTGTTTGCTCACTTTGTAAAATCAAGCGCGGCATGGACATTTCGTTTTGTTTCGGTTTTCGTCTGTTATGTATTTATTGTTCAAACTTTGCTTTAAGTTTTATTGTATTCAATTGTTTATCTGTAACGAAAGTCTAGTTGTTAAACTTCGCTTTCCTATTTCCTTATTTCAAAAGTTACTTATTCAATCTACTTGTTTTTACAAACTCGTATAAATACTTCTACACAGAAACTCTTGTAACAAATTATACTGAATACTGACTGTTGTTAAAGAATGTATAATTAAAGATACATGAGCCACATCTCATGAGACTTGTTCATAGTCTTGTGGTACCTTACATAACTATTTACTCAAATGTACATTGGAGGACAATAATACCTGTATACTAGGGAGTACATAAAACTGTTTACATAAGCACTTATTTATCTTGTACGAGTAGGCGGAGCTTGGGATCGAGGCGGGCTTATTTGGAATCGACAAGGAGGTGGAGTGGAGCATCTACTTGTTTATCAATCCCCTTCTGCGCTTAGAAAAGAGATATTTCGTACCAAAGGACCACGAATAGAACTCAAAATTAGGGTATGAAAGTGTGACCTAATAAATTATAATGTAATTAAGAAGCTTCTACAAGGAATGGATATTTTCAGAATCAAATATTTCCTAAAGGTTAAAATGTTTTCTCGTTTCATAAATTATATTTCGCAAGACAGTGTACAAATGGGCTTTAATTAACTGGGGAATGTCGGCGAAACAGCAAATATGCCAGGATCGGACGGCCACCCCGCGCCCGCCGCGCGCCCGGCCGCGCTAACTACGATTTACATTCTCTCTTATTTATTTACAAGATACAGCAACACAATTTAATTTAATTTATAGCTGGTTTATTGTATTTCACAAACCGACTAAGGAAATGCCGAACATTAATCAATATGGAAATAGAACACGGATTGTTAAAGACTGCCCACAGAAATTTTAATTTTCTTTGGATAAAATACAAGTCGGAAAGTAACTTATCTTGAAATAAAAAAATGGTTGCTCATAAACTGAAACTTTCAGTCAAACGAATAAATACTCACTACAGTAATAATCCCCTGCAATATTTTTATTGGCCGTAGCCGTGGAAGGGTAGTTATTAACTTCACTTTAATGCTGATTTTATAAAAGTTTATTTTATAATACGCTACATTTTGTAACTACAGCTACTAAGTATCATGACTGCATGCAGGAACGAATCACTGTTACTTGAGAACAGAGCTAAATCTACATTCTCCCGCGTTACGAACTAAGTTACGCTCGCGCCGCGGATCCCGCCAGAGAGCCAGTGCACTCTCCTCCAAGGCTCACAGCCGACTGAGCGCTGTACTCTTTACTCTGAAACATTATCCTTCCAACCGAAATTCAAACGATCAAATACTCACCATATCGCTCACAACTTAAAGTACATTTTCACTTTCATCCCATCCCTGAAAGCCATTTCCGACGATGGAGTGAGAATTCGGGAGAATACGTCACGAAAATCTAATTCTTCGTACGCGAACATAATGACGGCTTTAGAACTGAAGATGACGGGAGTCTCAAAATTTTCGTGAGATGACGAGCCTACGTAGTAGAAACCTCTATGTTTAAGATCTGAGGGTTCATATTGCAGGTAATGTGCCGGCGGAGAGGCGGTCGTAAGGCTTCGAGGGGTGGCGCGTAAAACAGGCGCATGCGTAAATCTCATGAATTATTTCTGAAACTCTGAACTAAGTTGAACTGATTAGTGTTTGAGTCACAAGTAAAAAATATAATCGACAGGTTGATGGGATCAATTATGTATAAGATTTGCGATTTTTTTGGAATACCATTTTCAAATTAGTGTTTTATAGGACAAAATTGTTGTAATTTTTTTGTTTTGTTAGAGTTTTTGGGAACTGGATCTTTTATTTTTTTTATTTGTACAGCAACACGAACATGGTATTAGAAAAGGATTATTTTAGTCCTTCAGACATTTTATGTGTTTCCTAAGGACCAGTTTAATAAGAACAAAGCGTTGCGAAAAATGAGCAGTTAAAGCAGTTATTATTTTGTTTTTTTTTTTATCAGTTTGGCAGATTTTTTGTATGTTATAGTGTAAACAGATTTTGAATAAATAAATTGAAATTGAATTTTGAAAACTTACCTGTAAAAAGTTGATCAGGAATATAGGCATTATTGTCAATGCCTTAATTTGCAGCTTGAAGCGCCCATCCGGTTCTGAAGGTTAAGGTGATATATACGCCCCAATGTAACGTAGCACTGGCCGTGCGCCCGCTCGGTGCCAAAATATCAAAATTGAACCTCCTTTTGAACAGTTTTGTTTGCAAAATATTATTTGATTAAGATATGCTATGTTAGGTATGAAGTAATTCCAGCCATCAATTTTTCTGTATAAAAATATTCTTAAACATCCAAGTCGTTTTGGAGGAGTTTCCAAAAGTTGCGAAAAAATATCGTGTTGTTAATATTTTTTTTAAAGCAAAACTATTAGTTACACGAAAAAACCTTGTGTTCCAAATTATGTACATGAATCAATAATAAATATATATTTTTTTCAAACCGTTTAACCTAGCTGTTACTGAGGAGTATGCTTTAGAAAGTTACCGTTTTACGGCACTAAAGCGTATGTAGGCCCTTCAGTAATAAACCCGTACGACCTTTGTAAACTAATCGCAGTTTTTTTTATGATTATTATTTCTAGGCTCGCGTTTGACTACTATCTCACCTGATGTTAAGCGATGTTGTGGTCGAGGAAGTAGCACGCTTGCCTAGAAGTAACCTATTCATTCTTGACTTAAAGACTCCCAGGTTGTAGCTATCAGGAAATGCAGTCTCCGGCAGGGAATTCCACTCCTTAGCTGTACGCACAATAAAAGTATTCCCAAAACGCTTTGTGCGTTTGGGTGGGACGCAGTCAGGGAAGCAGCCAGTAAAAATCTCGAAAGTTTTAAATGAAAGATTGCGACATATTAGTTTCCAGAACAAACAATGACATTTATAATTATATAAATATAGTCAATAATAATAACATTATTGCAAGCATTTTTACTACAAAGCAGGAAGCTAATATGCTCAGTATTTTCACATTCGAAACAAAGTAGGTACCGAGAACACATTACTATAGTGATTAAAATAGAAAATCTTTTCTCTTAATAATGCAAATTACCAATGTATGTGTTTATTTTAAACAACGTCAGTGTTCGCGTCATTATAAATAAAAATATTTGATACCTGGCTACAACTGTGCTATGTAGTGTTCTGTAATTGTTAAGTTACCACGATGTTTTAATCTGAATTTTATTATAAGTACAATCAAGCAAGGTAATTCATTCATTCGGACGATAGTTCGTTTGAATACTTCAAAACATAGTTTTCTTGTTATACCACTGATGATGCACTTAAGACGTTTTATATAATATAGAAATTGTGTCAATGCGAGCATAGGATCATGCTATTTTGAGCATTGTGCTCATTGCAATAGATTTTTAATTGAATTAAAAATATTTTTTCTGTATTCCCACGGGAAAGGAAACTACGCGGGTGAAACCGCGAGAAGTCCGCTAGTTAATATTTTGTTTTGTAATGCTCCATACCTAAATTCAGTGTGATCTACCTGCTTTTCCAAATCAAACATGTACGAATTTTTAAGTGAGCTAAGTTTTATAACTGTCTGCCTGCTATGCTTCACTACCTTGCATTCTATAGAATATAAAGCCCCTTGTGGTAAAGTTCGTTTGAAGAAGTTCTTACAATACCTACCAAAGTACTTCCACCATAACATATTTGAGCACGGATGCCCTTCAGATACATCGTTCTTAGAGTTCCGTAGTCAATAAGGAACCCTTATAGTGTCGCCATGTCCATCTGTCTATCCGTCCGGCCGCATCTTAGCTCAAACTCTTAGTACAAGAAAGTTATAATTTGCTATTTGCTTTACAAGTTTACGAGTAATAGTCGACCAACATATAAAATGTACTGGGAAAAGTATTTTTTTTGTATATTGATTTATGGGGACAACAGTTTTCGAACGGCAAAGTTAATTTTGTGTCTTCGTTAGAGCAATGTTCGGTGCTTTCATTTGAACTTTAGTAATGTTATCTATTTATTTTGGTGAATATAGCTGTTTATACGGAACGCTCTGTGCGCGAGTCAGATTCGAACTTGGCCGGTTTTAACATTGTGTTGATGCGAAGGACAAATAACCGATTCCGAGAAAGTAGCATTCTTTCATATAAACAAAAGGTCAAAATGATAGGATTGATAAACGCTCCCGAAATATCACGTGATGAACCCTTACAGTTTGGCATTTCGACAATCGGTATCCCTAATGGCTGGTGAACTATTTTATATAATATAATCGGTCAGTTCCATAATTTATTTCAAAAAAGTTTTTTTTCTTTTATTTTTCAATACATTAATTCACACTTATTTTACAGCATAAAACTTGTCTAAAACGTTGAAAGGTTTATGTGAAAAAGTGGAGGAAGCAAGCTCGCACACAACATGTTACTTAAATACGCAACCATAAACCTAAACCCACTTAAAACTTAAGGTTACACTAGTCGATCATTCTTCCATACAAACGTAGCGATCACTCCACTGTTTCATGATGTACGTTCAAAATAAAAATAAATATCAATTTGTATCATCATTATCTAGCCCTGTATGGAAACAAAAAAGTTAAAAAATTAAATATCGCGTCGAAAGTTCCATATTTCAAAACAAGTTTTAGCACATCTTTGGGCGGAAATAAATACCATAAGAAGAAGGAAAATTGCAAAATGGCCTCCATACAGGGATAGATTAGTAATTCAACAATGCAAATAATTTTATTTTGAAATTATACATTAAGTATAATTTCAATAATTGCACGTGTTGTCAGATGAGATGCCATGCATTTTACCTCTCGCACAAAATAGTTCGCGCCGTGGACTAGTTGAACCATAAGATATGATGTCACCTATAATATAATATTTTTTAAAGCTTTTGCTAGTAACAATATTTGACTATTTGATTTCATTTATAGAATCACGTAATATATATTCCCATGTTCTCATGCCATAAACATTTACAGTTGTAGGTAGTTTATATGTTGGCATGTTATCCAGATCACGTAACTGTTTTGGTATATTGTTTAAAGTTAAAGAGCCAATATTATTGTATTTGTCCAAGATAATTGCCGACCTGAATTTATCAAGGACTGATACAATTTTACAGTATTTAAATAATCCGTACTCATCATCTTTATATTTAAGTTTAATATTTTTCGGCACAATAGTCTTGAGTGTACTTAGTTGTAGTCTATATAATTTATCTACATACGTTTTAGACCAGTATTGTGCAACGGAGCAAAGCAAAGGAGCTAGTGGATAAATAATTACAGCCACACGGGTCGATCTTCAAGGTTAAGAAACACTTGACGAGGTCGGTCCGTGGATGGGTGACCATTTCAACATACCGAGTTTCCTCCGTGCCTCGGCAAGCACGTTACGCCGTTGGCCCCGGCTGTCATTTGAAGATCTTTGATAGTCGTTACGAGTAGTCAGAAGCTTGAAATCACCTTTTTATCAGTCTAGCCAAGGGGTACCGTGTTACCCAGTTACTGGGTTGTGGAGGTCAGAAAGGCAGTCGCTCCATATAAAACACTTGTACTCAGCTGAATCCGGTTAGACTGGAAGCCGACCCCAATATAGTTGGGAAAAGGCTAGGCAGACTGATTGATTGTGCAACTACAAGGCAAAGACATCCCTCTCACCTTTCTATAGTCTATCATTCTCTGCCAATACGTGGGTCATTCTTAATAAAAGAACTCAAGTTTTATTTTATTTTTTTATTTATGATGGGTTTGCTCTTGACTCTAGTCTAGGTCAGAGGTGACAGAGACAAAGTCGACGATGGAGTGAGCTTACCCAGAAGATGCCTGTTTACTCTAACTTTGAAGAGATTCGGGTTGTATGCGTTCGGAAACATAGACGCAGGCGCAAGTTGGACCAGTTAACTTCTTGGTCTTGGTCTGCAACTCACTAAGTGTTCAATGGAGTCCATTCCGTGATTGTTTTAACCCGCAGCTTTCTGGCATGCAGCTAAAATTTTCGGCCTACTTTAAACAAATTTGTGAGTATAATTTTAGCATGCAGTGTTTTGTTATTTTTGCTAATTGGAACCCCAGGACATCTTCGAGTCTTTTGAGTACGATTATGTGACTAAGCAGAAAATACGAATGTCCAAAATTATTCATTAAAACACATTGGGATTCCCTCATAAAAATAAAATACCGACCAATAACTTCTCCAGATGCACTGGTAATGAACAACTTGTCCATTTTATCGCGCCTAAAAGCTCTGGTTTGCTTACGTCATATCATTACGGCCAAGACCATATGCCTTTATATATTAGACTCACCGTCAATGTACAAACGTCTTGTTGTTTTTTCATGAAATTGGAATAAAATATGGATAAAAACATTCTAGTAATATATTATTTATGTCAAGGTCAATATAGCCATCATATGACCAATTTTGATGCTTTTATCATAATTATAACAAATAAAATAATGTGATTCACCAATTTTTATAATTAATATATAAAGGTAACGAGACTTCAATGCAACTCTAAAGGCTACCAACTAATCTAATCAAGGGGCTAATGTAGTGAGTTAAGTTTAAAAACTACCATTAATAAAAAGCTAACAAGAAAACACCAAAAACGCGCGGCGGCCACGTTTATAGAAGTCTGCCTTGTGACATAATAAAGTCAGAAAACACACAAACAATGTCAATCACGAGCCCGTACACAGCATTAATAAGAGATAATGAACAAGCCCGACATCGACACGACTATTAATAAAATGTAAGAGGTAAAATATTAGCGGGCGTGCGGGCGGAGTGGCGTCCGCGTCCGTGTAACTCTCAATATGAGCTTTGTTACCGCTTTGTGCCGCCATTTCTTGTGTCACTGCATTGAATATATCGGGTGCTTTCCTTTGTGCACGGAATATTGCTCGTCTTTTGTCGAAATGAACGTTACCTTCCCAAGAGTTGTTTCAGCGAAGAATTTCGCGATTGCAAAGTAATATTTCCCCTTAAGAATTTCGATGTGTTTCTTTCATGTCGGAGATGACTTTACTTCAGATTATATTGTGTTCGGAAATGTTGTTTCAAGTTCCATTTTCAATATCAACGGTTCTTTTACGAGTTGTTTGAAATATTTGTGGGGAACTATCAATCATTTTTCTTTAGACTGTTCAGACATTCATTTTTTAAGGCACACTTTATGAGATATATTCTTGTGTTTAAAAACGTTTATGCTGAAAGTTTGTTTTATAAAACGGATACTCCTTTTAAATTAGTTTTTAATTGAGATAGCGAGTGCCCTAGGTAGATAAATATAATTATTATTATAGAGTAAATCCTTTGTCCCAGTAATTGCATTGGCTTTGCCGTTTCAAGTCCAATAGCCATCTGACCACCAATTAGAGTGGGATTAGCGACGGTGGGAGATAGCCGTGTAATATACTCTTGAGATTGCTTGTTAATTATTTCAAAGTTCTTTCTAACTTCTAGCTATTCCAAATATTGACGACCAGTTACATTAAATTGTGTTCTTGGAATATATGTATTGAAAATTTATTTATTAACGTAATATTAGTAATAGCTTTGTTGTCATCTCATTATATTTCATTAATAACCTATCATTTTGAAATGATTATTTTGAAACTTGTTAATAATATTTTTTTTTAATTCACTGGCGAAATTATACATACAATGCCAATCAAAACTGAGCAAGTGCAAACGTGACCGCAGAAGTGAAGTTGTGAACCGGTACAAACCATGAGTGTTAAAGCAGTAAATGTGGGTTTTTGTGGGAGCAGGTGGCGGTCTGCAGTTTCTGCCTACCCCCATGGGAAAAAAACGCGTGAATTTATGTATGTATGTGTGGGTTTTTACATCAGTGACCGTTTCATTGCTATTCACGTGTGCTACGTTACGTAGCACACGTTGTAGCAAGCTTGTCACTTGTACTTCAAAAGCCCTTAATCGGAGCAACTAACACAAATAACAAACAATACCAAATCCCCATCAGTATTAGTTGTTCTATAGAGTAAAATGGATAATAAAGTTCTACGAAGTGCTACGAGGTGCTACGCCGTAGCTAGTTTCTCACTTATAAAGTTATAACCTTAAAACTAGCCGGCCTAATCTGTGAGTATACGAAATTTTTATGAGTATTTATACCATATACCTATTAAACAACTATGAAAGTGAATCCGAAATTCTTGACCGATCCAAAGCACCAAAGACCTAAGAGCATTTTGGGCAGATAATTTAGATATTGAACACCAAATTTTTCTAATTTTTGGGGTTTCGTACCCGAAGGGTCAAAACAGAACCCTATTGCTATAGCTCACATAACCGTCTGTCCGTTGTCAGTCACAAATTTTTTTCTCGAATATTTTTTTTACTTGCCTGTGACCTATGAACTTGAAATGTGGTGATAATGTTTATTATTACGTATATTTTACTAACAAATACCATTATATTCCAAATTTGGTACGAAACCCTAAATGTGAGAAGACCAACACGTACTTGGCCCGTTTTATCTATGATCATGTTATAGCAAGGTGAATACTAACTGGCTTAGGGTCCACGACGTGCTACGAGGCGCTACGCCGTAGCACGCTTCTCACTTATCCCCTCAAAATTAAACCGGTCTAATCTGACCAATTACTGTAAACACTAAACAATTCGAAATCCCTATGAGTATAATTTGTCCTTAAAGTAATTATGGATGCTCCGTAGAAGCCGCGTACGGTGTGATAACAGCCGGATCGGAGCCGTATGCCGGCCACGTGCCGTTACATTAGGGCGGCGACACACAACCTACAACGCGGGTTCGGCCAACCTTACACACAACACACACGGTGGACAAACTTACACTACAAATACAGATTTTGTAATAGATAGTGGTTGGTATAAGAGCACAGTTTGTTGAAACATATTGGAAGTAATATAATAATAATATATTGTTAATACTTTTTTGTGTGAAACGGATAATAAGGGTATAACCAAATCAATCGATCCATCGTCGATCGATTACATTGATCGACATTGGTTATGCAGAAACTGTGAAATGACAGAAGAAGTAAGAAGAAGATAAGAAGTAACAAGAAGAAGAAGAAGAAGTAGGAAGTCGACAGATCCATTCTACCGATGGCATCGATCGATGATCGGCCCATTTGTGACCTGGATGCCTGTCATTTGTGATTTAGAAAAACTAAGGCAAGATTTCCTATACCTTCTACAGTAAACATTAGATTGATAGTACGGATATACGGGCGGATATCTGAGTGTATAATTTTTTTTATAAATAAATGCTTAATACGGGCTTGATAAAAAAATATTGACTGTAACCCAATAAGGTTGTTGCAGTTAAATTTGGTTTGGAGAGCTTATACATAGCATACACTACAGCTGAACTGTTTTCCGGATTTTTTTACTATTTCATACAAAACTTTTACAAGACGAGGATTACCCAATAATCTTACCATTTATTTTCAAACCGAATCCCTACCCAAACACTCACAACGTTCTCTCAAAATAATGTATCGAAAGCTGTCCCACGATCGCCGTAATGTTTGCTCGCCCGGCGGTCGGCCCGTGGCCCGCGCTCAACCAACTGCTAATTAACACTGGATTACCGCCCGGGCCAACCGCTACTTACTGTTTACAACTAGATTTGAAGACAAAGGAAATAATGTGCCGAACAATACCTTTAATTAGCGGCAAATAGTTTCCTTTCAGCCGCTAATGCATGGTATATTACTGGAACACTTAACGCTTGTTGTATAATTTAGTGAGCTGAGAATTTAGTTCGGGTAGATAGTTTAATGAATTCTTAGTAAGCCCTTGTTTTAATTTGTAAACAGTTATTTTATTTCGTTAAGAACTAGACAAATTTTATTATAATTAAAGTACAATCGTAAACAAGCCACGTCACATAGTATGTAATTTAGATTCTGAAATCCTCAAACTTTGATTCAACTTTATTGTTTGTGAGTGTATGTTTTTTATTCTATTAATAAAGTTCTGATGTATTTCCATCACATAATTTTTTAAATTGAGTCTGCCTAAAATACAATAAACCATTAACAACACAACGAAAAATTTTATAAAACTTATCAAACAAATGGAACATTAGTCCTTTGAGCATTGAAACATAAAAAAGAGTGGAACAAGGCGATAATATCAATATCGAACGTTAATACAGTACGCCACAGTGAATGTAGTTGTTTATTCTCGCAACGTCTGCGGGACTACCCGCAAATAACAGAAAGAGCAAGTCCTCGGGGCATCGCTTTAGCTTTTCAATTTCCCTTTCGGAATTATTCGTGCTAATCGAATACGACCGCCGGGGTCTGGGACGCGGTCGCGATGATTCATTCATGAGACTAATGTCGCATTCCCACTCAGATATCAGGTATTATTGTGGTCAATAGCACTTACGTCGCCGTCGTCGCCGCTCGGCACGGCTCTTCAGATGTGGAGCTTTGAATTTCAGTGGGTGATATTTTTGAGAGATTTATGAGCGATATTTGGACTTATTTTGTGATATATATGTGTTGTCTTTTACTTAAAAGACTAAAACCTCGTGTGGATATTCCAGCGGGGATGGCGATACAAATAAAAATGCTTAAAAGGGTTTACTCACCCAGTGTATTGTCATATCAAATACACAGTTACACAGAACACAGTTTATGGAAAATAGTTTATAGAACATAGTTTATAGAACTCAGTTTATAAAATACAGTTTATAAGGCACTTACCCTAATACTTATTAACGACGCCTCAATCAAAAATAGACTGCCTTTGATGGCATGAGCCACTCTATTTAAAACCTCGGAATGGGCGGGAAACAAGAAGTGCAAGCTTATCGTTTACCAACCCGACAATAAACAGTCCATCTTTGTTGCAAGCGTAAAAATATCGAACTAATTATTGCCAACATAGAAAAATCACTTTGTGTGCTCAATTAAATATAAAGATCGCTAACATATGTATCATCATCATCAGCCTTATAATGATCCCACTGCTGGGACACAAGCATTCTCAATGTGAGACGGAATGGGCCGTAATCCACCACGCGGGCCCAGTGTAGGTTGGTGGATGTCACATGTCTTCGAGTTTTTGGTTCTAGGACATGCCGGTTTCCTCACGATGTTTTCTTCACCGTTTTTAGAACAGAGGTGATGAAATAATTTACACAGAGTAAAGCGCCTGCCTGGGTTCGAACCTACGACCTACGGACACATTCGTATCTATATAATCTAATCTAATAGCTTTAAACGAGCAATTCTTGTATTTATTTATTTATTAAAACTTTATGCACAAGTACAAAGGCGGACTTAATGCCTTAGGCATTTTCTACCAGTCAACCTTAATTATTTATGTATATATATAATCTGAATCTCGGAGACGGCACCAACGATTTTCATGAAATTTGCCATGCAGGGGTTTTCGGGGGCGATAAATCGATCTAGCTAGGTTTCATTTTTAGAAAACGTCGTTTTCTCTATTTTCACCCGAGCAGAGCTCGGTCGCCCAGATACTATTTGTATAATTGAGATAAACTTAAGTCTTCAAGGTGCAACAACAATATAACATCATAACTGTATTCCCCAAAGGGTAAGGCAGAGTTTTACTAATTATAGAGTACAACTAAATTTCGCCAGTTACGCTTTATATTAATTATTCTTAATGGCTTAGCATTTCTCCCGAATTTCGTATACCACAATAATGCAATAGCATACATGCAATTTAAATCAGTGTAGGTAACTTCATAATAAGCTTTATTTTATTAACCGACTTACCAAAAAGGACGAGGATGTTCGCTTTGTTTTTTATTTTTTTGTATTTTCACCGATATCTTCGTCAATTGTTGACATTGAAAATTCTTTTTTTGTTTGAAAGACTATGTACTGAAATTGGTTCTATTTTAATTTGGTGAAGATCTGATGAAGAATTTCGGCGATATACAACAGAACTCTTCAATAAACGACGGAAAATCTTTCGAGATTTCTGCAATCGCATATCTGTTTATTGTTTATACCATTTCATAACATAAAATTATGTCAGTACGCTCTAAAGGAGTACGCAGGTGTGTACAGTTCTTTTTGGTATACTCTCATTTCACCGGTTATGTTCAGTTTCATGATATTCGTGTAATCTATTCCAGCATTATAGGTACCTTACTAAACTACTTGCCTATTAGGTAGATAAAACTAAACATAAAAATACTACCGACTTCCAAATAAGAAAACTACAACGAGGAAAATCTTTATTTTTGGAAGTTGGTGTCCATAACGCAAAAAAAATGTTACCTACCAAAGACACTGACTTCCAAAAATAAAGTTATTTATGGTCAACATTTATACAATATTGCGTTAAATAACTTCTGTAAATCGTAGGCTGTCTCTACACTAACAATAAAACAATCATTCACGCTCCTCCGCAGCGCATATCAAAATATAAGAGTAATAACAAAACTACCCGATACACAAACAATGTACATAGAAAGTTTGAACGCATTGTTCGATATGAGGGTATGAAGGCGTTGCATCGTCGCGTTGCAAATGATGAGGCGCGAGGTATTGTCGCAGCATTAATGAGCGCCGCGGCCCGGCGCCCGCGCCTCTCCCGGCGCCCGCTCGGCGCCCAACCCGGCGCCCGGCGCCCGGCCGGCCCGGACAGCCGCGCGGAAGAGGAAAATTAAACTCCTGGGCCCCCGGCTCGTGTTCATTACTCCACACCCGATTACTCCACCGCTGTTTGTGAATGCAGCTCTAAAGTACCACTGAAAGAGCTGTATGGAACCATTGGAATTAGAAACTGTGATAATTAGTGCTCAACTAGAATAATATACTTGCCACTTTTAATGCGCTAGTAACTTGTACATAAATATGTGCCGCAGTGTTTTGTTGTTTGTAATACGGAGACTGCTCGGAAAGGCATAGCCTCTATTTGTTTTTCATTTTATTCTTCATTCAGAGCAGTGGTAGAAACATAAAGTCCGTGGGGTATTGCTTTAAGATTTCAATTTCCTTTCCGGAATTACTTGTACTCTAATCGAACACGCGTCAGGGGACACGCGGGAGGCGGCGGCGGGGCGCATCGCAACCGCAAATTACTCCGGCACTCTGCGTACGAATGTTTAAAATGTATTATTAAGATATTTACAACGTCGCGCTCACTGCATGAGGGTTAATGTCTAATTACCTTTAATTATTTGTTCCTTTCAACTAATCGATTGGGTTTTTTAGGTTTTAAGATAGACGCCAGATTGTGTTTATCATACACGTTAATACCTTTTATCAGTTTGTCTTATGATGACTAATGGATTAAACTGATAAGGTCCCCGGAAGTGGACCCGGCTACCCAATAAAAACCGACGACTGTACCTGGCAACATAAAACACTCGAACACTCCGGACCGATGAGAAGATAGCCGAACTCGAGGAAGAGTTGAGCGGGTTACGATGGAGTATCATAGGGTTATTTGAAGTCCGAAGAGAGGGGGAGGACTCGATAAAATGACTCACGCTGAAAATGATGAACAAAGCAAAAAATAAGTTGATAAATTTATCATAGGTAGAAAATAAAGTCCAAAAGAATCGTTAAGTGAACTATTGCACTTTAATTGAACCGAAATAATAGATTTAAAATAAGTAGTTATGCATGGTAACGTCAGTAAGTTATGTCGGGCGCGGGCGAGGCGCGCGACAGCCCGCTGCTGATTGTAAAGCGCTCACAGACGGAGCCTATTCGATTTCACGGCTCGCCGCGTCCGATATTTATTGTCATCGGTGCAGTTGTACGACACGGCGCCTACTGAACCGCGCTGAAAAATCTCCATTCCCCAAAATCGGACGAAAACATTCCGCTGATACCCGAACCATCAACTTCGACAAAAAAAAATCGTGCCGTGTAAAACGACAAAAACGTGACGTCGACGCGGCTTTAACAATCGTTACTTGAATATGTTTGCAAGCAGCTACACGACACCTTGTCTCGTTAGTAAAAAGTGATGTTACGTACGATTTATCACCTGCACACGACACGGAAGGCCCCCGGAGCCGAGCTTCCTTTAAAACCTGTCAGCGCTGAGAACTGAAATGAAAACAAACGCGTGGATTTACACACTTGAAATATTATAGTGGCGATGGTGAATGTACCCGGTGCCGACCGTGTCCGAGCGATCCACATCGGTTTTCATTTATTTTAATAAAATTTCCATGAATTATTCAAAGTTCTTTAAGGACTTTAGTGAAGTATGAATCTCTTCACCATCATTAAGTTATATTATTTATCATCTATTGTACACTGACAGCCCTTAATTCTTCTCCTATCGTTCAGTCCATCCAAAGGTTGTCTGTAAGAGATTGCCCTGTGCGATAAGACCGCCCATTGTACACTGTGCTTCAAAATGTTTGTTCTGTATGAATTTTTTTTAATAGAGTACAATAAAGAATATAATAAATAAATAAATCATCTCCCACCAACAATAATGATTATACAAATAAAAGTCACCGTCTGTATAGCCGCATATTATCTACTGAACTAGTTAGTAATAATTCAAATTACTTTCTTTAGATGTCTGCCTTCTTTGCATATCATACAACATCACTACACTGCTTCTCCTATAGAACTTACAACTATGATCCAAAGCTACAGCTGACGAAATGATAATATCTCGGAACCCTATCAAGTTCGGCAAACAGTTTGCGAACTTATTATTCGGTCGATAGCCACCACTCGCCAAACGGAGAGGGTTAACTACTGACCTCCAGTCATGTTTAGTGGAACAATTAATCTGGTCAGCCAGTACATTAAAAAGCTGCCAATGGCCGAACAAAACTGAATAGACTATAAAGTCATTTTCAGCTAAAAGCGTAAATTGTACGGTGGTAACTCAATAGCAGAGAGATAGTTAATTGGTACAATGCCAACTCGGTGGATATCTTTGTTTTAATTCAATTGTCTCGAAGCTAATGCACTCGGTAGAGCAATCTTAACCGTGTCCCGCCTGATTATGGTAACTTTTCAGGTTACATTACAGCTGTACATTCGTTAAGAAAAGCTGTCAATTTTCTGTTTGCAATTCTCTGTTATTTTTAGTGCTAATATTTTTGAACTCTTATGAACTAAAAATGATAAGCATAAAATATATGCCCATAATTTACATTGGCATAACGAAATTCAGCATAATGATCATTACGCATAATGTTATTAGGCATAAATGCTTTGCCATAATATATATTGTCATAAATACTGTTGGCATAATAAAAATGATGCATAATATTATAACGCATAATGATATTTTCACTGTTTTTTGGAATAAAATAAACATGTTCGCGGCTCAATGGTGGCCTAAAGGCCACCCCGCCGCACCTTAACCTAATTAATTTGAGTCCTTATATCAAATATATTTAATTAGACATTTTAAGCATAGGTAAAACAATTATCAATCCATTCAAATTATCATGACGAATACATATTATGACTTAAATAATTATGCAACTCCAAATTATGGCAAAACAAATTAGACAGTTATGCCAACCTTTGCATTATGCCAAAGTATTATTATGCCGCAGTATTATTATGATGATAAAAGTTATGCGAAAACGTTATGCCAAACAACATTATGCCTAAAAATATTATACCAAGAGAGGGATTCCTATGTACTACCTACCTTATTATTTTTTGTTTACGGGCGAAACCTTCAAAAGGCGCCTGGGCATTTTACCTCACTAAAACCACCCCGGCGATCAACATCAGCATTTGGAGGACACACCCCGTTACCACTTAAAATACCACTTCGGAACCCCTTCTGTGCAACGCCTGTTAGGGCAAGTCCCTGGAGAGACTGAGAAGCGTCTGGGAGAACGTGATCACTGTGCCACCGTCTTACCTGGAGTCACTTGGTGGGTGGACAGAGTCACCAGTCTGTGCGCCCGCGACCCCGGAATCCCACCTGCCTATGTTGCCCACTTAATACAATTTCGTTGTACTGAATTTACTTGCGTTAGTTTTCCAACTCATTCAGGAAAGTTATTTCCACATAGAAATTAAGATAATCTTGTAAGTATTATTTGTTTTTCCTATTTTTATTTAAACATGGTTTCCAAAAAAAACATTTACATTGAGTACTAACATCAAAATGGGGTTCACAAAAATCACATCCGCAAACCGCACGAAGCACGAACGAATTCCGAGTTCAGATTCAGAGCTATTGAGCAGACTGCGACATCGGTGTGTGCTTAGCGAGCACAAATGTCGACAGTTGCCATGCGTGGCATCGTGGCACTGAATACGTTCTCTGCATCTCCTTATTGACACACCGGGAGGAATATGTTTAGGTCGTGATTACCAGGCTTAGGTTAATCATTCTCTTTATAAACGCCGCTGTCAAATACATTGCAGTGCACTCTGATTTGTGCAAGCTCATTGGACATTCATTGATTATTGACTTCTACTCAATTATACGGTCGATGTTGAATGTTCACGTTTCTTATTAATGGTGTTAGTTTTGGGGATATGGTGTAGATGATGACGGTGTACACAGCTTTTGGTAGCTTGTGTACTCGAAGATTATTTGTTTTTGAGACAGAGTGCTAAAAAAACCCGAAGAGATTTTGTCAAAATTCAGATAAGTGCTGATTTTTCAATAGTCAGATAACTATTATCCAAATAATAATTAAAAGGAAATAAGGCAGTTTTTTTAACCAACTTTCCAAAAAGGAGGAGGTCTCAATTCAGATGTTTATGTAATTTTTTTTTTTTTACATTTGTATTTTCTTGTGTATTTATGCTATAATTTTTACAATTTTATTTTGTTGTGCTTAATATATTTAAAGAAAGGTGTCCTAATTTTATCTGATATATTTCTATTCAAAATCTTGACAGCTGCCAAGTCATACCACTATTTGTATCAGATAGAAATTACCCGAGTATTGATAAATCAGACTCTCGCGTAATGCCGTGCAACATCTGCGTGAACGTATCTTATACCTAGGTTTTAGAAAACTGTTTTAGACTTACAAAAAGTTTATCAATCAATTCAAACGAAGACCACAACAATTAACTTTCGTAACACAAAGACGTATTGAAATGAATAAAACAATAAAAGTATGAAAACATAAACACAGAACACCTGTTTGTGCGATTGACGTCGGACAATAGCCGTGCGGCGTGTTTGGACGATGCAATGGGACAACGCATGGCATGGCCGGGTCATCCCCATTGCCAAGAGTACATTGGCGGAAAAGAATATATCTGCGTACATTTTTGTATGGGTTCCACATCAGAATTATTTTTGTGTGTTATAAGCATAGATTTTTACACTGCGTGCTACTCTCCTTCCACTTCTGATAATGATAAATGATTTTATTTATGTAAGTTGGTTTGTACAAACACTTTGACATGTCGAACATATTTTTTAAAACTAGATGAGGTCGGCGTTTCCTATCTGACTACTCTGAGAAGAAGGGCCGAAACAAACTCAGAGGTCACAGTCTCTTTTAAAGTCCAGACAAAATCTTGGTTAGATCATGTGAAGACCATGTAGACTGATGTCTGAAATGGTCTTTTGAGGAAAGAACCAGCCAGAATGAGTGGACCTGTCCAGTCAGTGCACGCATTTGTCAATAACCGAGCAGCTCAACTAATAACTTAGGAAATATAATACCTACTTGATCAATATATTGCATTTAATTTATTTTTAGGTTTCCGTACGGTCCGAATGAAACAAAAAGAAAATCATGCTGTGCAGTCGGAGGATACATGGTCGCGAGCTGACTGAACAAAACCAGATGTATCCTCCGACTGCACAGCATGATTTTCTTCTTGTTTACGTCTTTTTAGTTCGCTTTATTAAGCAGCCGGGTTTTTTTTTATTTTTTTTATTAACGTTTTTTAAATATAACTTTTTGTTTTTTTTAGGATTAGGTACATATAAACATATAAGTGTTATATATTTTTGAAATCACCTCTTAAAACCCTTTATTTTGATACCCCACACTTTTCACAAAAAAAATTGGTCCCAAAATCCGCCATTTTTTTTTACAATTTTAATATAGCCAGTGACACTCACAGGGTTAAGACGAATCGATTGACGTACGAATCATCAAAATCGGCCAACGCGTTTGGTCTCTGGAACGCCACATAGGAACATACATACATAGACTGATAAACACATTACCCTCCTTGGGCAGTCGGGTAAAAAATGGAATCACTTGCGTATCTGCCTGTGAGAGCTGACTTGCCCCGAATTAATTGGCCGTTTTAATTTAAATTTTGTACATATTCTGGACCATATTTGTAACCCAAACACGGACAAAAAATATGATTACTTCGGCTTTATTGCGTGCGAGTCCGACTCGCACTTGCACGGTTTTCAAATTAGTTTGTTATTGATGGAATAGCAATCACGAATTCAAGTATTTTCACCTGATTATACCTTATTCTGACAAAATTGCAATCCACTAAAAGCTATAAACAGTAATAAAATCGCACGTGCTATAAAATAACGCTTTACATTTCATCATCCAGAAAATTTATGACTACCTTCGAGACAATAATAAGTATCGTCGACTCACTTACATCGTGATTAAATTATCATTGCAAAGTCAGACTGTACAGTTAAAGTTATTTCGCGCTCATCGCTTCCACTGGATTAGTCCGAACGTTTTATTATGGTATTATTCAAAGCTGTCTTAACATATTAAATAAAACATGAAACTTGAGGGTGAATTACGATTAAGTTTGCCAAAATATTCTTGACACTTATCTTGTTTTGCTCAACCTTGACGGCACACACATTCGTTGAGTCCTCAGGTTGTATTAATTATACATTATACAATATTATAAAGAGGAAAGATTTTTATGTTTGTTTGATTGTTTGTACCGAATAGGCTCCAAAACTACTGGACCGATTTCAAAAATTCTTTCACCGTTGGGAAGCTACTCTATCCCCGGGTGACATAGGCTACTTTTTATCCCTGTATTCCCACGGGAACGGGAACTACGCGGGTGAAACCGCGAGGCGTCCTCTAGTTAATTATATAACATTACAAAGATGCCCTTACTTTATAAGTCCACTGTAAACTGGTAAATTGCTTCAGTAGGTAATAAGACCAAAATGAAATATTATGTCGTTTCAATTTTGAAACGTAACGAAGCCCTACGTATCCTGGTGCTCAAAATAAATTATTTTAATATTTTAGCTGGCGCAAAATAATGTTGTTAGCTGTTTTCCGGCGAGATTACGAACTAATAACATTACAAAACAAGCTCTTTGCGGGTAAATTATGCATGCACTCTCGGATCATTACCGAGGCTCGCTTGGCCTCCGTTCAAAATCTTACGATTGCTTCGTGAACCAAATCTTTCACAGTATTTTAATGTGTACTGCTGAACCTACTCTAATCGCCTACGTTAATGTTTTTGACACGGGAAATAATAAGACTAACGATACATAATGTAATAAGGGCAATAATAGATTACCTACCTATGCAATGCGTGCTTCACCGTCGACCACATCATCGCTTACTATCAGGTGAGATAGTGGTCAAGCGCGAGCTTATTGAATATAAAAAAAAACCTACAACGTACAGTCAAGGGTCAAAAGTACAGTCGCACTCCTATTGGACAGTGAGGTGGACATGAATGTGATGAGTATTCGCTAGCAAAATATTTGTCTCTTAGCGCTCATGCCCATGACACGGTTGTTCGCCGGAGCTAAGCCCGGCGTCAAACCGGGTCTACGTCCGGTCGTCAGTATTGTATGGGATACTATGAAGCCAACCACACGACGACGGCGCGGCGCTGGCGCCAATTTTTCAGCTGGTGATATACTTCTGCGCATATTTGTATCTTCATGTATAAGTTTGGGTTCCAAAATATGTTAAATTTTGTTAAATGTTTCTTTTTTCATTCGAAAGTACTTCTCAAATTTCTCGTCATGTTTCATTAGTTGCTTCTGAATTAGCGTATGAATTGCACCATAATCTTCTATTTATGTTAACATGGGATGTACCCAATATCGTCTTGGACGTCTTTTTTTAGCTTTTTATACATGTACCACGCAATAATACATTTTCTCTTTCCACAATTCACAGAATAGAAAAAGCGAATAAAAGCTGCACCTCCATGAAACCGGGTCGTGTACAAACCGTCTTGTGTGTAAGCTCGGACGGTTTCTACCCGGCACCGGCTAAAAACCGGGCCGTATTAAAACCGTCTCGTGGGCAGGAGCCCTTAGTCTGTAAGTAAGTTATATTTTAGTATTTTAATAACTTTTTATTTAATATTTTAAACAATGTACCTGCCATGTTGCCTCTTCACCACCCTTGGTTGACTGGTAGAGAATACCCAAGGCATTAAGTCCGCCATTGTACTTATTTTTGTGCATAAGGTCTAGATAGATTACTAAGCTGAAAACTTGTGGTATGAAATTAACTGACTTAATTAGATAAACAGACTAGATAAAGTACCAATCAAATAAGCGAAAGTAACACAACATCATACCTGGGTTCACCCCACATTACCTAATCAATGTGTGTCGCAACAACACGAGAAGTAATTGTACGAGGTCGAGGGCAGGGCTGCGGGCAACATATCAGAATAGATGCCCCTCGGGGAGCGGCGGATTAGCGCGATCTTTTCCGAATTGAGGGTAAACATCCGAGAGATCCCATCCCTAGAGCCCACGCTAAGGTGAGCCTGTTTGTTACTTGAAAATTGCATTACTTCTCACAAACTATCTGATTTGTTGTATCGCCGGTGGTTCATGCTTTTATTTGAAAATATTGTGAATGAGTAAGTTGTGCTTTATTTAGATATATAACAAATTCTCACTCTCACATCACATCACATCATCAGCCTTTTAATGTTCCCACTGCTGGGACACTGGCCTCCTCTCACAGAGGGAGTGGGCTATAATCCACCACGCGGGCCCAGTGCGGATTGGTAGATGTCACATGTCTTTGAATTTTTGGTTCTAGGACATGCCGGTTTCCTCACGATGTTTTCCTTCACCGTTTTGAGAGCAGTGGTGATGAAATAAATTACACAAAGTAAAGCGCATGCTCGGGTTCGAACCCACGACCTACAACTAAAATTACATTATTACTCTCACTCTTAATTAGAGTGAGAGTAATAATGTAACAAAACCATTGATTTGTCTCAATTTTCATCAAGTACCTACAGTAAGTTCATATAAGTCACGTGTACTACGGGGGAGTTAGCTGTTTATAAACAACTTGTGCTTACTTTATTTAAAAGACGGTAAAACAAATCGACGCCAATTCAGCATACATCGAAGTTTAAAACAAATAATTTGCATTGAGATCGCTTACCATTCTACTCAGAACTGCTAAGATAAAAGCCAGAGAAATCCTCGTGAGCGCTCAAATTCTTGGAGCGCAGTGGCGAACCGTCTTTGCCCGACGGGCGGTAATAAAAACGGCTTAAATAGGATTTTAACCGCGAGTTCCTCGCCTTAATTAAATTGGATTTGCGAGTGAAAGAAATATACGTGAAAAATTCGTGTCGATTATGTCAGGGGAACGAGTTTTGAAATCCCTTTTAGTAAGCGGATTATGTTCGTCTCCCAGAGATTATATTTGTATTACATTTGTTTCAATGCGAGCACTGTTGATAAGAATGTCTTTAGTTAAAGCGATCTGGAGCAGTGAGCAGCTTTGTGCCGACGAGGAAGTGTAAGACAGGAAGTAACAGCCGAGGCGTCGTATGCCCCGACGCTCGCGGAACGAGGCATCCTCCCGTGCCTTCTTTACAACACAGGTACTTGCAAAGACATGGAGAATCCTTTAAATAAGATGGTATAAGTATTATAAGAAAGTCATAAAATATCATAATACGAGCTAATACTCTACATTACATGCACTTAATCGCTTTTTCATGGTATTGTACGTGGTAGTAGAAATATTAAAACTCTGAAATAACGGCAGTAACAGCTGCAGTAACGGGGTTTTAATTATCACTTACAACGCCTTTCAGCCGCGGAAAATTACTGCCATAAACCATTTAGAACAGAGAATAGCTAAACGATTTAGGATGCCAGTTATTAGAATATAGCCGGCAGTTGTCTGCTTGACGCCTTGTGGCCGAATTTACAAGCGTCGTTAACGAAGTTACGTTGATGTCTAAGTGGCTAATATTTATTGGCTTTTTTACTTGACTCGTGGCTAATGAAATCAGTGGCGGTTCAGTATTGAATAACATTATCCCTCAATTAACATTCGAGGGTCGATTTTTAAAGCGGCTACAAAGGCGGGCCGGTGTAGGCAATAAAACGGCTCGTCCCTTATCCGTCATTCAGCCCTTGGAGATTTCTTCTGGGGGAATAATTTACGTTGATCGCCCGGAAGGGGAGCGTAACTGCCTCACTGAAACTTTAAGCTTTCACTCAGAATGGTTGCGATTCGCGGTGTCTCAACTTTCACTAATAAATTGGTTACGATAGAATAAATAGCGATGTAAAATCGATCTTCAATTACTTCGTTAATTTATATAATGTGTAACGAATTTTTTCCATCGAATTACGAATTAAATCCACCATCGCGTATTTGAGATACCTGAAAAAAATTAACACAAAAAGACTACCTGCAAAATTGCTGTTCACTGCAGCTTTCCCTGCCGTATATAGTTTAGTATTTACCTAGTGTTCAAAAGTTCTTTAAAATTGTTTTCAACAACATGTGTTCACGGCTTTTTTAAATTCCCTGCAAAGGGCGGTAGCTGCGATGATGACGTCACGTGTCGATGAGTGTGAATAAAGCCTTTGACGCCTTTCGCCGCATGCATTTCAAGCCAGCCGCTTCAATTCCAGTTTACACGCAACCCTTGCCAAGAATCACTTTGCAATAAAAATGCAAAGCTTTTTTGAACCAATAAATTACATAGGGGCATTTTTTCATGTAACGTACGAACGAAACATGTTACTTACAATTTCAGGGTTTGCGTAGGTGATTATTTCGGTAAGTTTACACTATTATTATATGCTATTAATATATTATCTGCGATTATACTAAATGTGAGTGAAATACAAGATTTACCACAATTCTATTTAGGATGCAAAAAAGATTTGTACGATCAATGTGTGGACTAAGAACAACGGATAGTTGCGTTCCTTACTTTAAAAAAATAAAAATACTCAGTATTTTCCAACTTCGTATGTATTGGAAACTGCATTATTTGTAAAACTTAATTAACAATTATTTCAAAAATTAACAACGACTAAGAGAACACCAATTCGTGCCCAATATGAGATTTTTTTATGTCAATACAAGTGTAAAACTGCTAGATTGAAAAAGAGTTTCTTTGGTATTGCTCCAGATATTTATAATAAAATACCTAATAATATTAAATGTATGCCTCTAAACAAATTTAAAAAGTCCCTTCAGGGGATATTACTTGAGAAGTGCTATTACAGTGTAGATGATTTTTAAATGTTATTTCGCTTGTATAGAATTCTGAAAGTATTTTTTTTTTCAGTTTGTCTTACAAAATTAAATAAAAAATTACATTGTAATTTCAATTTAATTTAAATTTTGACATTATAATTTCAATTTTGATATTGTGTTTTCTTTTGGAATGTTTGTCTAGTGCAACTAATTTTGTACGCCATAAATGGCAAAACATGTAGCCACCTCATATTTATACTGTACTCATGTTTTACAAATAAATATATCTTATCTTATTATTATTTGTTTAAATAGCAGCTATTATTTCCACCTTGTCCTGGGAAGTGAAAGTACCCGAAAGTTACTAACGAGGGAGAGTATTTAACATTCCGAGAGGCTCGCGAGGCCCGGAGGGACGTCTTGTTAGGAAAAAAGCTGCCCTCTGCGACACATCACTCGTAAAACATTGCCTGCGTGGGCCTTTTGCCTGCCACTTGAATTTCTACGCAATTATTTTATTGTTTGTGTTAATTAAAAGTGACTGTTTTCTTCATTGAACATATTTAATATAACGCCTTAGGTTTGACCTGTAAAGTAAATATTAAATAAATATTTTTTGTGGATAAATTGGTCTTTACCCTGATGCCATATATGTGCCAATAAAGGTCATCCGGATTGGTGCCGTATTATTTTTATAAAGTTTTGTGTCAAAATCACCTACACTTTTCCTTAATTTTTATTTATTTATCTATAAATACTTTATTATACACTAAGACAATTGCAATATGTAAAGAAATCTTAAAACAAAACAAACATACAGCAGGCGGCCTTATGGCGTTCCGCGATCTCTTCTAGGTAACCAAGAATAGAAAGAGATAGGCTGGATACGATATGGGGTAGCACTTGGTTCAAATGTTTCAACAAACAATTAGTTGTACAGAGTAGGTACTACATACTTATATAGATACATACATAAATCTTAATATAAAGGCAAGAAAACAATGCAGCTTATACAAGAATATGATCACAGTGACAAGTAGTGCTACTTTACAATTTTCCTAAAAACTGGCAGAGATTGCGCGCGTTTTATTGTCACAGGCAATGCATTCCATAGACGAGTGTCCAGTACAGTAAAAAGTTTGTCTAGGAATGCAGTGGAATGCATTGGAATTTTAAGCTTCATGTTTTCCGATAACCTACGAACTTTCATGTGCGAGTCACATAGAAACTCAAAGCGTTTCTTGAGGAAAAGTAGGGAACTTTTTTGTCAGCTTTTTCACATTTATGGTTTACCATGATATTTTAATGATTTTTAAGTACGAGCATTGGCCTTCAGATACTTCATCACCGCTGGGTTTATCTACCTACTAAAAATAAAGCCATTGCTATTCTAGAGTTGGTCCAGCCCCGTGCTGATAATCTAAAGAAGTCCCTCCACACTAATAAATCCTATAACATACTGTTGCACCATTTCTCCTGTTACAAAAGACTTCAGCCGTTACCAAACCATAGCTACCGAGGATGGTATGGTGTTATCGTTCGCCCATAAAAGGGTGTGTGGTGAACACAGAGCTACACTAATTCCTCTTTACGAGCATCGATGGGTCGCGACGATATAGACATACGTATAATCAACCATTTTTTCGCACTGTAGTGGACAAAACAAATCATACAGCACTGGCATCTCTTTTTATAAGGTTTTATTTAGTTTCACTTGTTCGATTATCTATGTGTCTTGAATTACATCTTATTTTTATCTAATATAGGCTCGCGCTTGACCACTATCTCACCTGATAGTAAGCGTTGATGTGGTCGACGATGGAGCACCTTGCCTAGAAGTAACCTATTCACTCTTGACTTAAAGACCCCTAGATTTTAGCTATCAGGAAACAGACTCCGGCTGGGAATTACACTCTTTAGCTGTATGCATAATAAAAGCATTCTCAAAACGTTTAGTGCGTATGGGTGGGATGTCCACCGTGTATCGATGACGCATCGCCGTACGGCTGGTAGTCCAATGATGGAACGGGCTTGGTGGAATTAATCCCCGAAATGTAACCGATAAAAAACTGACAAGCTGGCAACTCGGCGACGATGTTCAAGGTTCTGGAGCTTTGACTTAACCATTGCCTCATCGCCGATGAGCCTCTTGGCCTTTGCAAGTTTTTGACACACTTCCCGGTGTTCGATTGAGTTGAAATTCTTCTCATCCGTTTGTTTCTCGCGACAATGAAAGATTTTTAATAATTTTAGTAAAATCTTGATAATTATATCGATAAAATAAGTTTAATTTCTTACTTTTTAACGGTCATACAATTTATTTCTTCACATTTTCTTCAAAAGGTTCTCTATACGACTGTATTTTTTTTTTGTGTTTGTTACCTCAGTACTGTTTATTAGGTGAACCGATATTGATTTATTTTCTTATTTGAAAGCTGGTGATTTTCATGTAGTCCTAATTAAATTTGGTGAAGATCTGTTGAAGAACTTCGGATATATACAACAGAACTCTTCAAAAAAACGGCTCACCGGATGGCTGCATTCGCATGTCTGTTTATTGTTTACGCCATTTCATAACATAACATCACGCCGCCGCGCCGGTACGCTCTAAAGGGGTACGCAGATTTGTATAATTCACCCTGATACACTCTCATTTCACCGGTTATGTTCACACCTTATGTTATTCGGCTAATCTATTCTAGCATAATTTGGGCATTATAGGTATCTTACTATAGTACTTGCTCATTATGTACCACAAACAAAAAGTGAAAATAAAAACATTTTAAAATAAAAATAAAATTTGCAAAAAAATACTACCGACTTCCAAATACAAAACTACAAAGTGAAAAAAAACTTTATTTTTTGAAGTCGGTGCCAGTTCGTAGGTACCAATTTTTTGCGTTATGGACACCGACTTCAAAAAATAAAGTTATTTTTCACTTTGTAGTTTTGTATTTGGAAGTCGGTAGTTAGTATTTTTTTGCATTTTTTTTTATTTATCACTTTTTTGTTGTATCTACCTAATAGGCAAGTTAGTAAGGTAACTATAACGCCAAAATTGATTTCATGAAACTTGAACTTAACCGGTGAAATAAGAGATCTGCGTACCCCTTAAGAGCGTACTGGCGTGATGTTATGTTATGAAATGGTATAAACAATAAACAGACATGCAATTGCAGCAATTCCGAGAGATTTGCCGTTGTTTATTGAAGAGTTCTGTTGTATATCTCAAAAGCTATTCATCAGATCTCCACCAAAAAAAATGGGACCAATTTCGGAACATACGTTTTCAAAAAAAAAAGAATTTTCTAAATCGGTCCACAATTGACGGAGATATAGGTAGGTGAACAAAAAAAAAAAAAAAACAAACCTGAAGTCGAACATAGAACCTCCTCCTTTTTGGGAAGTTAAAAATACACAACCGACTTCCAAAAAACCACTAAAAAGTGAAAAATAATTACAATATCGGCAATTGGTGTTCCTGTTTTTGTTTCTAAGTTTTTTGGCTTTTCAGCCTTAGAGCGTGCTTATTCCGCTGAAGTATATTATCACATTAATATTAAAAAGCCGAAAGATTGTGTGTGTGTGTATATATTTGTTACTTCTTCACGCTCAAACGGCTGGACAGATCTGGATGAAATTTGGCATAGAGATAGATTGGAGTCAGGAATAGCACATATAATACTTTATATCCCGGGAATATGTTCCCTGGGGATAATTTTCGACATTCACGCGGGCGAAGCCGCTGGCAGAAGCAAGTTGTAATATAACTCGACGGGTAACGATAAACAAAATGTTCTTGCAACAACACAAGTTTCTAATTAGTTTTCGAAAAAGTTATTTAAGTATTTTTTCAGTTTCAATGTCAGTTTTCATGAGGTTCTGGGTTGGATTTCCGAGTCGGGCAAATTGTTGTCGGGTTTTACATATGGAATTTCTCAATAGCAGCCCGAGTCTGCATTTATTCCTGGTTAGATAGATAGATAAAACATTTATTTAGTGCACACAAAAGGCACAGCACAACACACAAAATCACAATTAAATTTTCCATTTACACGAGGTATATAAAAAGAACATACAAAAAAAAAGGAAAACAAAATCATGAAATCAATAAAAGTGACATAGGTTCATATCTCAAATAGTAGATATAACGATTAAAACACAGTGCCGTTTGCTTCTCAAGGTTGCACCAAAAGGGAGTCCAGCTCAGCACGTGTCAGGCAAATATACCTGACGCTGATATTCTGCTGGATCCCCGCATTGACATGTGGTCGCTAAGCAGACTTGATATTTTTTGTTTGTTGGTTGCCGCCAATAGATTCGCCCCTATTTTATGGGACTTAAAACATAACTGGCGAACCCTTCGGGGTACACAACGTGATTTTATGTTATGTTTTTAAATCTTATATTACAGATCAATAATCCTTTTGGTCCGCAATATAAGAAAGTTGCTATTACCGATTCAGAAAATTAAAACAACTTTTCACAATTGCATGATTTTTATTACGTTCTCACAAATTTCACATTTTTCATTCATCTGTCCATTAAAACTGTTCGACGACAAATAACAACTAAGCACTCGCTGCTCGCAACACTTACCACCACGCGTTTTCAACGTGGTGGGGCACATACGGAAGTGGTGCGCGCGATTATACTTTAACGTTACTAATAGTATTGAATCATTGACAATAAATGGCTCTGTCGCAAAATGACCACTTCTCAAAATGACAAACATCAATTATTATTTTTTTTAGTATATGTGCATGCACCTACTCATTTTACTGATTAAACATTACTACAGTACCCGTCTGTGTTTTACACCTACTGGTTGACCAGTTTTTTTACTGATGAAAGGAATTAATGGCTGTTTGAGGAAGGGGACATTTTGCGAAAGGGACTTTCTGAGAAAGGGACATTCTGCGAAAGGGAAATTTTGCTACCTGTAGTCATTTTGAGAAGTGGTCATTTTGCGACAGAGCCCAATAAATTTAATTTATGATTAATGAAATTAAATGTCTTAAAACAAGTTATCAATTGTGTAATTAGGCTATTGAAAATAGAGTTTCTAACATTCCACATAAAGCGAGTCGGTAGTTGGCGCACTAACTCAAATTTTCGAGCAAAAATATCATGGAATTTTTTAAACAAAGTACGAGATTTTCATTGAATAAAGCACACATACTTCAGTAGTATAACGTACGTTAGCTCTCAAAACGGAGAGCTTTTATCATGTCACCATAAAGGAGAGTGCAGTGGTCGATGCAGGTTTGGCGTTAATTCTTGTTTACGGCGAATCGCTTTTAGTGGCCCTGTTCAAAGCGAGCCGACGCCGACCGACGAGCTCCGTGCCGCGTGAGCCGATAGATTGAATTCACGCGTCTGCTTGGCCGCCCGACACGACAAGATCGCTGACCAAAAACAATAATTGATCACACGTGCAGATGTAGATAGGTATGTCAAATGATACAACCTGCAACGTTGGAGCTGTGTTTAACCGACTTCCCAAAAAGAAGGAGGTTCTCAATTCGGCGGTTTTTAAATTCGTTTTTCGGGCTTTTCTCCGTCATACCTTTGACGGACGGCTTTGCAAAATTATTTTTTATTTGAAAGGATATACTCTCGTGATAGTCCCATTGTCACCAACTCAAACCTGGTGATGGGATCCCATTGAATTGAGGGAACGCCTCAAATATTATAGGCAGACATATAGCGATTTTGGTATTTCAAATAAAATTACCAACTTCAAAAGCAAAACACTATAAAGCGAAAAATTACTTTGTTTTCCGAAATCGGTGTCAAAAAACGAAAAACAATAGGTACTTACCAAAGACACCGACTACGAAAAACAAAGTAATTTTTCGCTTTGTAGTGTTTTGCTTTAGAAGTCGGTTTAATATTTTTATTAAAAATGTTTTACTTGCAACATAGTAGCTGAAATCGTATTTCAACTCAGGTACTTTCATACTTTATCGTGAGAAATACTTCTACAATTCATCAAACAAAACAAAGAACATAAATAGAACGTTCCATTTTAATACTTCAGAAATAACATTGTAAAAGCTTCGTAGATAGAAAAACAACAGCTGAAAATATTTTCGCTCCTAATCCGTAATTTAATATTAATTTATAGTCGAAAATCACCGTCTCGACGTCATCGAGTCGGAAAATAACGGAAGTCTTTAAAAGAATAAGGCGGTGTTTTGAAGAGGTCGGAGAAACAATTAATCATTCCACTCTTTTATGGAGCTAAAGGTTGGAGGACACGATTGTTCTGTAATACTAGGGTTGTTTTTTTGTTACCATAAAACCGAATATATCACAATCAAACACTAGCAGACAGTATAAATAGATTCCTAAAGACCACTTGGCAACCCTCGGCGCGTCAATGCCTGTTATTAAATGCTGAAAATGAAAGTGACGGAATATACCGGCCGTGTTTAGATAATACCTCCAAATAATGGACGCCGCGATGCGCATTAATATTGAGGTAAATCTTATTAGGACCGCCTAAACGCCGCGATAATATCATATTGTTTTGGAACTCACCATCCGCGTTTCCTCTCTTATGCTTGGAAGGGTTCCATCCTCTGGGACGACCGAAGCCTCTGAATATTCATAGTATTATCACAAACCGACTTACAGAACTGAGCAGCGTCGTAAATACATAATACCTTTCATTTCGAGATAAGAATCATTTACGTAGCGCCGGCGTTGTAGTGCGGCGTCGATTTGTGTGAAACAAAGCAATATTTCATATGAGTGTAATAGGAGCACGTCGTTCGGTTTTTAAAGGTTTGGCGGGTGTTATTGGAAGTAGGTCTGCGCTGTAATTGTTGTGTTGATTTCCCCCGGGAGGCGAGCGGCTAGCGGCTCCACGTAGACGCTACCTGTGGTGCTCACAACCCCACGTGCCCACTGGCGCCCTCTGTAAACAATTACGCCACAAAATTATTGTTACAATTAAACTATCGAAAAGAGGCAGTACTGGAAAATATATCATAAAAGCTTTCAAAACGCTTTCAGATCATTAAAAAGTTTTTAAATATTGACCCATTTGTATTTAAGAATTCCCATTCAAATTACGCTTTTACTGGTAAAAAATGTCCATATTGAATGATTCCCTACATTATTCCGCGTCAAAGTATCACAAACTGTTGTTAATTCCGCCTAATATCGCCGACAACCTCTACGCGCTGTCACACCGGGGTCCGATATAAACATGATGGATATCCCCATATAAAATGAATAAGCTTTATGTACGAAGCTATGTAAGTACGCCCTTGTTTACATTCCACAGCACACCGCTTATAACGAATGATTCCAATATTTCACTCATAAATACTTTACTAAATAAATACGTACTGACATTTCACCTGCATGTTTTTGGGAAATAACAATTGATTAAAGAGGATATTAATTATTAAATAAATATTTCACCTTAAGCGTTTATAATTGTTTCGATGTCATACTGAGTGTTAATTTGTAATTACTAACTAATTACAGTGTACTTGTGCATCCGTTTTGTTTTTGGTCTGAGGAAATACGACCATGTCTCTCAGTTCCGCAAGGATCTCAAGTGGCTCCCTATCCGCCTTCGCAGGAACACTCGCATATTATGTCTCCTTTTCAACATCCTTTTTAACCCTGCATACCCTGGCTACCTGCGCGATCGTTTTTCGTTTACTCGCCCTGCCGATGCTCTTTGTAGATCCCGCCTTAAACTTCATCTCAATTTCCCATCCCATAAAACTCATTTCTATTCCCACTCCTTCTCTGTCCATGCAGTACGATTGTGGAACTCACTTCCACCTAAAATCCGTGACTCTCAAAATGTATCTCTGTTCAAAAAACGAGTCAAAGAACATTATCTCGCTACCATATTGTAATTTTGTATATTATATGTATGTATTTCTTTTTATCTTCTATACTTATATTTAGTTAAGGTATAATATGTGTAATTTATATATAATTAGTTAAGTTATTATAGTCTATTTTAGGTTTCCTTATTTCTTTCTACACACTGTGTCTTCGTCTATCATCCAACTGTCCTGTCGCAGGTCTGCTGGAAGAAATTTCTATTGAAATAAGCAGTACCTTTGTGCTCTTCTATCTGTATTCTTTATTTTCTCTGTAAAGTGTTTTGTGTGTACATAAATAAATAAACAGTTATTATTTTAATTACCACGCAAAAATCTACACTCAAACTCCATTCAAACCAATACGAAATCAACAGATATACAGTAATGGGTAGACGGAACAGCCGCAGAGTTTAGGTTTCTCAAATACCATCCATAGGCGTTGAAATGTTTGCTCTAGTCGCACGAATCCCATAATACATTTGGTGCGAGGTGCATTCTAGTCGCTTTGGTATTCTGTAGTCACCATACGCCTACCATTATTTTAGAGTAGATACTCATTCGTTAAGGCCTTAAGTATTATTGTTTATTAGTTACAGACGAAATTTATTTACCTACATTGATAAATTTTTCGACATAAATCTTTTCTCTTATCGCATCTAAAACAACTAGTAAACGGCCAAAAATGGTGCTCCAATAATTTACCATTTGTGCGGTAGTGTGATCTCCAAATTATTAGTGTACGCGGCTTCTAAACCAGCCAACATTTTGTGTTGATGTCACTTGGCGCCCTGCCAACCCTGTAACGCGAACAAAATATCAGAGTGATAATAAACAATATGTTAGCGCCTCGCTGTACAAAAGGCAATCATTCTTTAACAAAAGATCTATGTTAAACTCGAGAAAAGATTAAAAAGGAAACGTTTGTCGGCTCGCTATCAACACTATCAATCATGCGTATAATAGCCACGTCCCCTAACACACGTTCTTAAATAATTTGTCAAAAGTCGCTCCCTGCCCATACTGCCGACGTTTTCCACTACCTACTTATTCCCGTTTTTCTTGACACTTGTATGGGCAATTTTTCACTTAAATGACACAAACAAAATCACAAAATGCCACCGACATTACGACGCCGTTACAAACACTAAGTATACGAATAAAACGGTAGATTCCGGATAAAATCAACAATTAACTTTTTGGAGCAATAGCTACACGACATTGATCGATGAAAATACCCTAGCGTATCTATCAACACCTAGTAAATTGAGAAAGGAGTAAAAAGTTAAGTGGTACTTGTAAAATTAATTACTAGGTTGTTAAATGTTTCGCATGTTTTTGTTTAGTACAAGGAATTCTATGCCGAACTCAAACAAACACGGACAAACGCTGAATTCAATAGGCCGTGTGTGCCCTGAATAGGCAGGTGGTATAATATTTTTTCCAATTTAGAATCGGTCTGGATTCTAACTCATAGATCAAGCGCGCGCTAGCACGAAACCATTACACTTTGTTGACATCAACGAATGCCCTTTTACATATTCACCCCGAGCACACAAAGATTGAGCCGTGAAATTGAAAATGGTTTCTATGAACAAAAATTTATTCCACGCACGTCCTCGACATATCGTCACAACACGAGTGCAGCTTGTTATATCTATGTCGTGTATGACGTCATTATACACGGCTTTACGTTGATCGATCTATTTCCGATGATATTTTAGCCTAATTACCAATTAATGCACTCTTATAGAACACATTTCACCTACGTGCTAAGAGTAATTGCTCCCGGAATACATTGCCTTGACGTACACGGAAAAGAGTAAAAAACTTTAACTCACTTTGAAAGGTTTGCTAGCGCCTTATCTTGAAAATCGGGAAACTGTTTTAGTATGTTAACTGCGTAGTGTAAACCAAAGCATTAATGTAGTAGCATTTTCACCATGTGTTTAATTTCACGACATTTATAGATTGCCTGAAATATTGGAATTACAACAAAGGCCGTGAATAATGCACAGAAAGCTGATTCAACGGCTGAAGTTTATAAAAGCGATTTAATTACGATGCGTCATGATTTTATGGCTCCTGAATATTTCCATACAAATTAAGTGCTTGTTTGTATGTAGGGAGGTGGCAAAAAGTGAGCAATTTATTATTAAAAAACTAATTTCTCACTCTCGGCTCGCTATGAATGAGCCATCATACAATCTAGTCGCTAGCCGCTGCAAAGCCGGCATTTGGCAAAATTTTATAAGCGTGCCCACTTCGCAATAATGAAGTGCTCACTATATTTAAAATTGTAGTTTGTTTGTACATTCAACGCCTTTGATGAAACTTTCGCATTACGTTTTTGGAAGCTCTTTCTGAAATGGTGGCAAAACTGCAGCTTATTTAGTGTATTTGAATTAAGTGTGTTTTAAGACTTTTAAGTAAGCAGTAATCTAAGCATAATCCATAGGCGTGTCAGTTTCTGTGACAATAAACACTTTTTGTATCACACTTCACACCAATATTATAAAGGTGAAAGTTTGCGAGTGTGTGTTTGCATGTTCGTTACTTCTTCACGCTAATACGGCTGGACGTATCTGGATTAAATTTGGCTCAGAGACAGATTATAGTCTGGAATAGCACATAGTATACTTTTTATCCCGGGACTATGTTACCTTGGAATAAATTTTGACATTCACGCGGGAGAAACCACTGGCAGAAGCTCGTCTTTCTAAAATTTTATTTTCCGACGAGATAGAGCATGCTTGGTATATTTTTTTATCGTTACATAGCATTTGTTATAACAAAATAACAAAAATACCAATCACAGTTTGAAATATGCAGCTCTATTTCAAACTTGTACACAAATAAAACTTTAGCTCGTCGAACAATTCCTAAAAACATATTTGTTTAGTAGGTACGTGTATCAGCTTGTTATCTCCGCTACTAGTGATGTGGGGCAGCGCGGCGCGGCGCGGGCGCTCAAGCTGTTTACCCTGTAAGTATTGCGAAAAGATCGAACTTAATCCCAGCGGGCCCCGCCATCGCCATCCTGCGCTGGGTGTGATAGATACTGAAAATTGCATAAAATCCATCAACACTACTACTTTGTGCCGAAGCTTAGCTTTTCGACGGTTACAAAACGAACGCGAGGGAAATAGATTTAGTAGTTAACATAATTTTCTTGCCTTAAACTGGTTTGAAGTTTTTATTTCGGCCTTCCATTGCGCGATACGTACGTAGGGTTTTAAGGTTTGTTGATCAAACTGTGAAAAAACTTAATTGAATTGTCACACAATACTGAGAGTCACACCTCTAGTTGCTTTGAAATTTAGTTATGAAAACATCAAGCTTTGAATCCAGTTACCTAAGCTTTTCCTTTTGTTTTCCTACAATAACTTTGCTATAAGTGAGGAGCTCGTGGGTAAATAATAACAGCCGCTAGGGTCGATCTACAAGGTTAAGCAACGCTTGACAAGGTCGGTCCGTGGATGGGTGACCATTTCAACATACCCAATTTCTCCGTGTCTCGGAAAGCACGTAAAGCCGTTGGTCCCGGCTGTCATTTGAAGATCTTTGACAGTCGTTACGGGTAGTCAGAAGCCTCTGAGATCTGACACAGTCTTGCCAAGGGGTATCGTGTTACCCAGTTACTGGGTTGTGGAGGTCAGATAGGCAGTCGCTCCATATAAAACACTGGTACTCAGCTGAAACCAGTGAGACTGAAAGCCGACCCCAACATAATTGGAAAAAGGCTAGGATGATGATGAACTTTGCTATAAGTTTATTACTTTTTGATTATATTTCTAATACTATAACAGTCTAAAACATAAAGTTATTGAATAGTTTAAACATATCCAATAACAGTAGCTCTACATTTTATTTGTTCCGAGAGGCAGATCAATAACATCATATTTCAGGACTCACACTCCGAGAATAACATATTTTTCTAACCGCTTGAGCGGCAAAATAGAATCAGTATGTCAGCATTTTGCCGGAGGTCGTGGACTGGCGGCCATATGTGACCGTATTGTGGCTTCACTTGCCTATACATGGCTATTTATGTCTTTCATATGAATATAAATAATGATAGGTACATTGTTTTTACAATAATAAATTAAGATGAGATTGAGAAAGAAAGTAAAAAGCCTCCGACGTATCCGTATATGATCGAAGTTTATATATTAGTTTTGTACACATCTAATAAACCTAACAGAATTTTAATACCGCTTCAAGATGTTTTATTCATTTTTTAGGGTCCGCGGTCCGTCTGTCTGTCTATCACCAGGCTGTATCTCATGAACCGTGATAGCTAGACATTTGAAATTTTCACAGATGATGTATTTCTATTGCCGCTATAACAACAAATACTAAAAACAAACTAAAATAAATATTTAAGTGGGTCTCCCAAACAACAAACGTGATTTTTTTGCGATAATGGTACGGAACCCATCGTGCGCGAGTATGACTCGCACTTGGCCGGTTTTTCCTTTATACCCAGACAAATAGTTTACGTTTTACTCTATCGTTACCACAATAATATATGTCAAATGAAAACCGTAATATGAAAATTCCATTTACAAAACTCGAATAAGCAACCCAACAAATAGACAACAACAGTGTAATATGAACATAAATGTCCAGTGCTTCCAGACCATGAATCTGGACTGCAAATACAAGGCTAAGAATGCTAATATTCAGTTAATAAAAGATGATATATTCACATAATACATCACGAATGCAAGTTGCATTAGCAATAATTCCCTGGCCACCAAACTGAACCATTATAACTAAAACAACGGCAAAAGCAAAGTTAGAGAACACATTCAGGATTAAGCTTCACTTGGAAATTTGGATTTCACTTATACGTACGGTATACAAACGCGCAGGTGAGGTCCATGTCTCTTCATTATTATAGACAACGAGAGTATTTATTTTGCAAAATGTAGCTTGGGTTAACAAAGAGAGAATAAGGATGAGGACAAACGAACGTAATTTTATGAGATGTGTGTGGCGTTTTTTGAGTCGCGTAATTTACATTCTACTGCACCTGTAGCCAAGTTGACAATCTACAAACGCTAACGCTAGTAGATAACGAATCAATGTATGGGAATGTCACATCTGAACGTTAAGTCACGTGGTCAGACCATACAAATAGAAGGCGTTAACGATTGTAGAAAGAGGTTCGATACGAAACGGTTGTAACTTGGCTACGGGGACTGGAATATTTCACTCATTTTGCGTCGCCTTGTACAAACAGGAATATAGTATGAAACCGAATGCAGAGTAAATTCCGCAACTCATTTTACGCGACTCACAGCTCAACAAATTACGTTCGCTTGGCCTCACTCTAATTGGGATTTCGAATAGAATCTGAGGACCTATACTACCTATATACTACTAGATACTGTCATAGTATGTACTACAAAGCAAGAGGAACCATATTAAATGAGAACATACTGTATGTATTAACTTTAAAACTTTCGCGTTTCATAATTGAAAAACAATATATCACGGCAATTTAATGCGATGAAATTTCGATTGTTAAGACCCCGGGTCTACGAGTACCCGGAACCACGGTCGTTGCAACACGGCCGAAACGTCGGTTGAAATAGGTAAATAAATAATCGAAATTTCATCGCGTTAAATACCCGTGATATACTGTATGTAGTTGCCTAGTAGTGCCTATACCCGTGGGAAAAGGGCGTGAGTTTATGTATACTTTCATACCTATGTAATTACATAAAATTATAGTCTCCAATAATCATGCAAGTGATTTCAATTTATTACTGTTTGCCAGTAATAAAAAGTTACATCAATAATTTAAGATTATTTTGCGAGCATGCTTGTTTGAGTATAGCAAAAGAAAATTAAAGGTGTTTTCGCAGATGACTCGCAGTAAAAACAAAATTCCCTTGAGCACTTCTCAATTTGCCCTCTCAGTCCTGAAGAACAGCTACTGTTAGGGGCCGTGTTAAAAGGTAGAAGATAGGATAGCATTTAAAATTATATTATTTTGGGAAATGGCTTTAACATGACAAAAAAAGCCGTAACAAAAATATCTACAAATATTGAATCGCGTTCTAAACATGAAATTCTAATATATCAACCTTCCGAAGCCAATTATCAAAAGCCAGCTTCATAAAAAGCTAAAGAGGTTCACCTCATTACACTACCTACCATTTTCATAAACAAAGGTAGTGCCTTTTCACACCCCCCGGTTGCCGGGTAGCCGCTACCGGGTAACCGGCGGCGAAGTGTATAGCTATGTACCTTAGCTTTCAGACGTACCGGTGTACAGGGCTATACATTTGCCGCCGGGTACCCGGCACCGGCTACCAGACAACCGGAGCGTGTGAAAAGGGACTAACAGTTTATTGACTTGTTTAATTTTTTTTTCGAATAAATTCCATACCCGATTAAAAGTTAGTAAAATACATATTTTTACAACAACAACAAAAATCTTCGCTCTTCACATAACCGTCTTCTCCAATATCCCGCTCACCGCACTGACTTCATTCACTGTTCTTTCTTCGTTCAGTCTATTTCTCTGTGGAATGCGCTCCCTCAAGAAATCAGGATGGCAACCAATCGATTGGCATTCAAAGTGAAAGCTCACGAGCATGTACGTAAGAAGTTGGCAGTAGTATCGTCACAGCGATAATTTTCTCCAATTATCTGCTACCAGCTGCTACCTACTAATTGTTTAAGTATATTTAGTTTATTTAATATACAATTTTGAGTATCTATTGTATTTATAGTATGTATGTATAGCTTTATATTTGAAGAAACCTACCTTAGGTATCGTGTTTAACTTTAAATATTGCACCTCCCACTATTTGTCTCTGCATCACCCAAAGGTCGACTGGTAGAAAATGCCTAAGGCATTTAGTCCGCTTCTTTACGTTTGTGTGCATGAAGTATTTTTTTTTTTTTTGTCAAAATATAACACTAAACAACCTTGACTAAAATTCTATCACGTGTTCTATCGGCATCTACAAGATAAAACTACGTATAAACCGGTACAATTAAGTTAGGATGATTGATACCCTAACTTCACTCTGCTGATACACATTATTGACACAGGGCGTGATGGATAGCGAACAGAAACTGCCTTTAAAACTTCATAAATAACATCCTTTCGGGTCACCGCTAATAAATGACCAATATTAACGATGTCCCATATATAAAGCGGTAAATAACATGTTTTTTGTCAAAGTATCGCTGCGATAAAAAGTACAGAAATTGGGAAATATGTATATTGTATAAGCATAAAAATTAAGTGACCAAAAGTTTTTAAATGGCTGCCAAAAAAGCAGTAATTCTGTACAAGATTTATTTTAGTTTGTATTTACTTGTAAGCTTTTGTATAGAAAATATGTCAGACGGCCATTTTTATTCCTCAGTTGAAAGTTATCAGACTATTGAAAAAACCGGCCAAGTGCGAGTCGGACTCGCGCACGAAGGGTTCCGTACTTGGTAAATTTCGGTTTACGACTTAGGACGTATTAAAAAAAAACTACTTACTAGTTCAAACCAATTTTCGGTGGAAGTTTACATGGTAATGTCACATCATATATTTTTTTAGTTTTATCATTCTCTTATTTTAGAAGTTACAGGGAGGGGGGGGGACACACACATTTTACCACTTTGGAAGTGTCTCTCGCGCTAACTATTCAGTTTAGAAAAAAAATATATTAAAAAACCCCAATATCATTTTTGAAGACCTATCCATAGATACCCCACACGTAAGGGTTTGATGATTATTTTTTTTGCGTTTATGGTCAAAGTATGGGGAACCCCCAAAATTTATTGTGTTTTTCTATTTCTGTGTGAAAAACTTAATGCGGTTCACAGAATACATCTACTTATTTATTTATTACTTACCAATTTTCAACAGCATAGTTATTATAGTTTCGGGAAAAAGTGGCTGTGACATACGGACGGACAGACAGACATGACGAATCCATTAGGGTTCCGTTTTTGCCATTTGGCTACGGAAACCTAAAAAGGCCCTTAGTAAAGTAATACAATAATGCATTCGATATCAATATGGTACGATACGATCACGGCAAATCCACGAAATACAGTACAGGATATAATGACAAAGATTTAGCTACACCGTACGAATCAATTATTTCTCAGTGCTTATAAACGTAATAAATACAAAGCGAAATGTGTGTAACAGGCGACCCGCACGGCAGCGCGACGCCTCGTAACAATTCATTCCCACAATCCCTTACATCTGAATTCTTAATGAAACAAAAATTGCAAATGTCATACCATATCTCCACCAGACCCATGAATACTAAAGACGCTATTGTGGATCGTTCACGTGCGCGAAATTGAGTCTGCTGCTCGCACCACAAATGACATTGATATGTTATGCGACTTCACCAAAAAAAATCATTACGACATGAGACTTCGGGCGTACGAGTACCTACCTACACCGTGTACGATGCGACAATAAATCATGGAATCTGATTTAAAAGAATGATACACGTCGTCAGAAAACAATTGGAAAAACGTGACCGGAGCGTCGATCCCGTGGCGTGTGGCGCGCGGCGGGCGATCGCAACACGTCGCGCCGCCCAATGCATACTAAGTAATGACGCCAGTTTCAATTTTACCTCCCCTTCTCTTCATATCATATTTTAAAGAAAAAATATCCGACTTCTTGCGAAGAACTTGAAATACTACTTATTTCAGAACCGAAATTTGGACATAAACACCTCTGAAGAGTGAACTTCCCTACGATGAGGAGCACGTAGAGTGCGGGACGCGAGCCGTCTAGAAAAGACTTGTTATAAATAAGTTATTACCGCCGCACGCCGCCTGATATCTGGCTTGACTGTTGGTTAACCCGTGTCTTGGATCTGCTGCCAACTCAACACGATTTCACCGCCCTCTAACTCTACGTGATCTGCCACTGTTCCGAATACATTCATGTTTGCTGTATTAAACTCCAATGAATATCTAATATCCGTATCATAGCGATATTCTAATGTACAATACAGATAGCTGTGATCGCTAATAAGCTTTAATATATCAATAAAATACAAAGTAGATCTAATAAGCATAAATCGAACTATTCAATTAAAGTAGCTTCAAACCATGACGTTCGCGGTACTTAGTATTCAAACGTATGCAAATTACAGACGTGCTATGCAATAAATGCCGACACACGGATCACAATTCGACAATTGGCATTTATGTCGCAATCGCATTGTATAGGTATTTGGTGGCGACAATCGGGTCCGCCCCTAATTACAAAATTACTTCTGTACGAACTATTTATTGCAATATTCCACCGGCTACAATAACCGCCAGGTTTAAATTGGCATTTTCATTTTAAATTACGTCACACGCGGCTGTTATAGCTAATTTGAAATTAAATATTTGACAGCCGGGTGTAAATCAACATTCTACGAATGTTCCCAGTCAAGTTTGTTTCAAATGGGAATTTAATAACACCTTTTAGTGACATCCTTTCACTTTCCCAATTCTCCAATTGAGAAACAGAGAGACAAGAACGAAGGTTCGGGTTTAAAAGATAAAAAAAAAAATGTGTCGGAGTTACAACAAATCAAAAGTAGTAGTAGTTAGCGCTGCAAAGTAAATGGACGCTTATTTTCTTAGTCTGCCGCAGTGATATACAATTTAAATTTCCACTATAAAGTTAACATCTTTAAATCATCTTTTTTCCCCAAAACTTATGTTATTTATAGAACAAAAGTAGTGTTTAAAATTTTTATTTTCTATCCGAAATCAGTCGCCCTACGCACACAAAATTCTAAATAAAACTTGCATAAAACATTCTCTTAGCTAAGTCGATCAGATGCAGTATCAGGGCGCGTCTAAACCAGTACACACTGGAGTAAAACAGTGGAAACAGTCGGTGTGTTCGCAGTGATAGAGCGGATCTTGCAAATCGCGCTGTGGCGTAGGCCGGCCACACGCTCGGCTGTCTTATAGGCTGGCTACACAACCAGCGGGAAACTAACAAAGATTTATTCGGCAAAAAAAAGCCATGAATGTTAAGACAAGTATTTATTTATTATATACTTTATTGTACACCAAAAAAAACATACAGGACAAACGTTCACATATTCGTTTTCATATTTATTTTGCACACAAATAGTCTCTCAATAGAAACTTAGTTTAACATCGTTTTTAAAAAAAACAGGCTGTTCCCTTGGAAAATAAACTAAGAGAAAATAGATTAAACATTGTTTAACTGGGCTTTCAATCATTTCTATTTAGATAATATTTCGGCAGCCATGTTTTCATTTAAATTCCATACGAAGCCTCTCTCAAGCACTCTATTCAAAATTACCCATTACTATGATTGTATCCAGACTGCAGTGTACCTCGAGGCATTTATCCAGAACGATATTCGCGACCAAAGACGTTAAATATAAATACGGCTTAAAGCCGCCTCGTGGATATTTGGGCGGCGTGGACCGGCTACGCCGTAGCAGCGTAGTGGCGTAGCACTCCGGCTACAAGTGCTACGACACACGACCATTTGGATGCTACACATGAATGCAATCATGTTACATTTGTCCACATTATACGGCTTACTTTAATCTTCTCCTATCTGCTATGGAATTACCTACTCTTATTTCAAGTAGATTACTTGAAGATTACCTATAGACGAATAGGTACGTAGCAGATTTTAAAAACATATTTTTTTATAACTGCGTCCAGAGAATGAAACTTTTACATTTCTCTATGGATAAATGAATGTCTATGAATTGGTCACCGATATATTTACAGTCGTACAATGAGGGTTAAACAAAGGTATCGATACTCCGTAAAATAAAACCCGCATGCTTACTCAGTTCTCGATTACAAAGTTAGTTATTACGGTTATAAAGGCTATCGTTTGACGATTACATCTTGGCTTGCAAAGGAAAAAGACACGAAATTTTATCAAGATAATATCAAGAAGTAGAAAAGATTTTATACAGTAACCGTTCAGAAAATAAAATGACAAGATTACAAAAACTCAAGTAGGTTTCACAAAAAGGTTTTATTGCGATTTATATTGTACTAAATATAGCCTTAGATCGTGAGTGTCTAGAGTTTTATTACTGCTCTATGTAGAAAAGCTAATTCTGTTACATAAATGGAACACTGACCCTGTCCCTAGTTTCAAGAGATTCTGGATAGCAAGTTATAGTTTAATTTTTACTTATTTGAAAGATTATTTCACTGCTAATACTGTAAACAATAAGTACATATCTTTTAGAATTTGTAAAATAAATATGCTCTTAAACCAGTAAAGGTAATTTCAAGGAGGTTCTCTTAGCTTTTATTTCTAAATAAGTTTCATCATCATCATCATCCACAGCCCGACTTCGCCCACAGCTGAGCATAGGCCTCTCTCTTCTTGTACCAATCACCACGTTCCCGTGCCAACCTCATCCAGGTTCTACGCAATGGCAACAGTGTCATCTGCCCATATCGCCGCAAGACGACCAATACTTCTTCTTCCAGTCCTTGGACGCCATTCAGTCACCACCTTACTCCACCTATCATCACCGCGCCTTGCCAGGTGTCCTGCCCAGCTCCATTTCAGTTCTGATATTCTTATTCTAACAATTAATTTACTCGGACGAAAATAGTTAAAAATTTAACTTGGGTCGAATGCGGAACATAATCATTTTCATATTTGTTCCACTGTAAATGAAAACGTGAACAGTCTGTGAGTTTTCGTTCAACTTTGTTTCATAATATTCACAAGAACGTGGTTTCACCTGCAACATAACATACCAATACTTCTCCAAGAACACAATACCGAAACATAAAGACGCTTACCAAGTTAAACCCTTAAAGAAATGAAATGGAAACCGTCAAAAAGACAACTTTCGAAACAAATGCATAATCAGCTTTGGCTCGATTAATACCGCGGGCCCCGAGGCACAGCAGTCTGTCTGCTTGCTCGATATTGCCAACACAAAGAACTAAATTATTTCCTCCATTTCTTTAAGATCTCTTTGTTTTAGATACAACACGGTTTCTTCGGGCGTCCCATTTTAAATAATAACGTTCAACGAAGTTAAGTTTTGTGTTGTTTTTGATAGTTTAATAGATATATATTTTAGCATTTTTGAGATTGTTTAATTACTAAAGGTGTATAGCCTGTGTTATTTTAGTAACTTGACCGTTAATTTTACGGTCTTAAAAATAATACTTGATCATGAGAATTATATTGTTGTCTGACCTGACCCTCGCGTTTAGAAAGTAATGGTAAAATTTCCAAACACACATAAATACTAGCTTTTGCCAGCGGTTTCGCTCGCATAACAAGTGTTTTTTTTTTATCCCAAAGGATCATTATACCGGAATGAAACGCCTATGTCCTGCCAGACTATAATCTATCTCTGTGCCAAATTACATGCAGATCCGTTCTGGTGTGATTGAGTAACAAACATACATCCATTCAAACTTTCACATTTATAATATTATACTTAAATAAGATTTGTATTCCTCATTCTTACTTGTTATGAATTAAACTAATTGTTATAAATACTGTACAATATATTGTAATAAGCAAATAACAATGTTTAAACACTTAACCAGACGTCCAGTTTAATCTCGAATTCAAAACACAAAAGAGAACCGTCGTCGCGTTTCCATTCAATCGCACCAACTTTTACTTTGTGTATCTCACCGTTCATCGTAAAATGGGTATCGATTTGCCAGTCGGTAAAGAGTGCCATAAACTCAAATTTAACATACAATAACAGTTGAAAATAGTCGGTCGTGTTCAACGAGTAGTACTGGTTGGTTCCGTGCCAAACTATGCATGCAAGGGTAATGTAATTGTTTGCGCGACGTCTAATGCACTGGTAACGACGACAGAGGTATCGCGTCGGCGTTCCGTTCGAGTCGAACGAAAATATTCGCATAAATATTGTCGCCAAATAACATGTGCCATTTATAAAAATAGCGGCGATTTGTTCTGACTGCTTTCTAACACAAAACCATAAACAGGCATTTTTGTTTTCTTACCCGACTGCCGAAGGAGGGTAATGTGTTTATCAGTCTATGTATCTATGTATGTTTGTTTCTATGTGGCCCAAACGCGTTGGCCGATTTTGATGATTCTTTCGTCAATGGATTCGTCATAACCCTGCAAGTGGCACTGGCTACATCAAAATTGGAAAATTAAAAAAATGGCGGCTTTTGGACGCCATATTGTGGGGCACCTATTTTATTTTTCTTCCTAACCCATCGTGTGGCGTATCAAAATGAAGTGTTTTAAGAGGTGATTTCAAAAATATATAATAAGTGCAATTAATCCAAAAAAAAAATACTAAATAGTTATAAATCAAAAAAGTTAATTATAAAATCAAAAAACCCGACTGCTTAAAAAGCGAACTAAAAAGACATAAACAAGAAGAAAATCATGCTGTGCAGTCGGTGGATACATCTGGTTAGGTTAGCTGGTTCGCAAACATGTATCCTCTACTGCATAGCATGATTTTCTTCTTGGTTACGTCTTTTGATTACTTAATTAACTTTTTTTTACAACTTCGAGACATACCTCGAATCAATATCGCTGTGGTAAACAATTAGAGGGAAAACGCAAACATTGGCGGACCCACCTAATCCATAACTCATAAAAATTTACGAGCAAATCAAACATTGACCTCTTGTACAAACAAACACAATTGCACCAATATACCTGTTCTGAACTTTCGTACCCCCTACAGTATAATGTGCAATGTGTATTTGTTTGTATTTTACCTGATGTATAATATTATGTTGTGTGTCTTTTAGTCTGTGCTAAATAAATGTATTTTCTTTCTTTCTTTTCAATGTTTAATGTTATCTAGTTACACAACGTAACAAGTCATCTTTAATAACAGTGGCTATCTTTTGTGCTATAAAATTAAATAGCTTTCTTAATGAAACTGCTAATATTCGTTGAAGGTTTAAGAAGATATCTAATAAAGACTGCATAAAAATCATCGGGCAGGGCATCGCTTCCGAGTACAATTTATTTAATTTAGATAGGTATAATATAAGTAGACACGGGCACAAGAGCGACTGACAGCGCGGCATTTTCATTAGGTTCGTTGCAGTAAGTAAAAACTTAATAAAGTTTTACTAAAGAATTTCTAATTAGAAATTTTAGCTCTTCACGACATAGCAATATTTCAGGCCCGTGAAGGTATTTCCAATAAAGGACTTTGCCAAGTCATAATTCTTCAAAGTTACGTGTAATGAGATGTGGATATTACGGCATTCTTATGAGATTTAGATGCTCCCGCACAAAGAGCTGCGGGCCAGGAACTTGAACAAGCTTGCAATAAAATACACTGCTTTAAGTCACACACATACGTGCATATACAAAAATGTGTTAAATATAGTCGAAGTTGTACCTAGTTCGAGTGAAAAGAGCTATGGCGCGGCAAATGGCGCATAAATTCTGCTTCAAGAATAAGCGGAGGGCATTAAGAAAATATAGATTACAATGTACAGAACGTAAAAATGGCTTTGCATTGGTTAACTTAGTATTAAATTTATGACGTCACTTACACAAGCAGAAATCGATTTCAGTAGCTAACTTCCACCAAGTAGCTTACCGTACAATTTGCTAAAGCATTCGTTTTGATTAGTAATTTCCAATTCCATTATTTCCAAAAATAGAGTACAAGAGACAAAGTATACAAAAGCATTCCCTTGGTCTGTCCAACAAAACATTTCGATAGCGGTACCATCAAGGTAAGAGGATCACAGTCGCCGTAATACCCGCTGCGTTCACTACACGACCCTTGAATTTCTTATACACTTCTAGACAATAAGTATTATCACGGAACAGTTCAATAACTGTTGCAGACGTATCAATTTATAAATGGACTATCGAAGTCGTAATCCGTGGGGGCTGTAAGATACGATACTGGGAATTGAATTTCAGAAGTGTACGTTTAGAGGCGAAACGTCAATAGGTAAGTAATGTAGCTCTATTGCTGGCTTTGGTGAATTTACATAATATTGTGGCGCATAGTGAGCGATCAAAGCTGCAGAGGACGTCGGGACGGCGCTCAAGTATGCAATCGCGTCACGAAAGTCGACATTTGGAAAGTGGTCACGTAAAATTTTACGTTTGAGCTCGGCATCAGCGAGCGACGCCGCTTCGAACCTAATCCAATCAGAGCCAATGGCGCTGGACACGGGTGTCAATTTCGCACATCGTGCCGCCAACACCACTTCTCCTGTCATACGCCACTGTCCTAATGTACGTGTATCTGTATTTCATATGCATTTCATGTGCGGTTATAACTTTGTTACATATTTGTATGGTGGTAAACAAGTGAAGATTTAGGTAGGTAGGCTGTCTCGTGCTATATTTATATGATCTCGGTGAGTTGTAAGTACACGTAGTGTCTGTAAATAAAAGAGGGCGAGTATTTTAATAGTTGGTATTATTTACGGGCCCTAATAACAGGCGCGGCGGCCTGCAGGCGGCCCAGCAACTAGCTCTACTGCCGCCTGCCGCCTGCTTGGTACCCGTCTGGAATATTTAACGGTTATTTACTGACAACTTTACATAAATTAGTCTACAAGTATGGTGGTCCTCGAAAAACTTTCTTCAAGAACTTGTTTCCGAGGAAACTTCTTGCTGCCTAATTAGATAGTGGGTGTAGGTATCCAACACAACCCAATGCAATTGTCGTCTAAACTAACGAATCACATATAAATATGTTTTCAATCCATCCAAATGTTGTCTGGTCGATATCGCTGTCAGCGATAAGACATTGTGTATAACTTTTATGGTGTACAATAAAATATATTCTATTCTATTCTATACAGATAACTGGTACTAATTTATTAATTATTTTAAGCTATTTCTAAGTTTATCTTGGACATCACAGGCGGTGAACGAAAACTTCGTGAGGCAACCTGGAGGGTGACCATAAGCTCTTAGAGTAAGATTTATTTGAGTGTGTGTAAGGGCCAGATGTATATGACTTGTATACATCTGTCTCTTACGCACACTCAAAATAACTTTACTCTAAGACTTTATAGTCACCTGGACTTATGTAGTAGTAAGTCTGAAATAGCAAAGTTAGAGGCCCGTGGGGTTCACAGAGGCGTCTTGATTAACATTGACACCAGAGGTGGCCACATCCTCACAAGAAAAAAAGAAGAGCCATTAATTATATCTCTCAAAACACAAATATAGTTAAAGTAATGAACGCTACTTAGAATAAACTACCGTCCACTTACAGAAATCTTCGCTGAAACGTTCTAAATAACATCCAACAAACCCACGAGAAAATTATCTTTATCAAAAATCCGGTAAAATGAGCAACGAAGCGGAAGCAAGTGGCAGTTAAACGATTTGTCGGCGTATTAATAAAACGATTAAAGGAAGCTCTCGGTGGTAATCTGGGAGCGACGCGGCGCGCGGCAGATGGCCACAATTCCCAAACTTTGATGACGACGCCGGCATCCGCAGACAGAACCAACGATTTGTAGACTTTTGTTGGCGACTACTTGGGTACATTTAAAAGGAACAAGTTGCGAGGACGCCTTTAAATTTTCGTTACTCAAACTTAAACCGCCACTCGCCGACTAAATGCGCACCTGCCTTCATAAAGCTACCGTTTGTAATTTGTCTCCAAGCGGCACTAATGATAGGCTGATGTTCGGCGACGTCAATCGGTGTCCGTCGTTTGATGACTCGTCAAAATTGCTTCCTGAGTTGTTAAGTGCAGGAAATTGTGACTCCTCCATCGGCACACCTACCGAACGCTAACTGCTTTCACTCTTCCCTACACGGGCCTATAATCAACTCTGTGGATGTATATATTATCGAGGGGAACCAACCTAAACGTGCACGATACAAATATAATCTTTCATTCAAAATATTAATGAATATTTATAATCTTTATCCACCCCAAATATAAGTTTCCAAAATCCCTTAATAAAACGTAGCCGCTTAATTTTTATCTTAGCATGTAAAACTGTCCCTTCAGTGTGTGGAAGGATAAATCCACGCCAAAACGGTAAATGGTGCTTGAGGCAATATCTCGGCAACAGCAGCTGTGAAGTAATGGCGCCGACACTTTGCGCGATGCGATTACGACCACCTAAACATTCATTACAAGTAATGTCCGTCATTTATCTGTCCTAATCACTGTGTGAGCGCTCGCCCCGTGCCTGTGCCCATGCGATTATTTTAAAAATAGCTCACATAAACAAACTAACTAAATGCCAACTCACCCCTGCTTTATACTCAGCATGGATAATAATGAACGCGAATAAAAACTAATACATTTACAAAGGCCGCTGTGTTGAACCGCGCGGAGGGCTCGAGCCTAGCAGGTGAACCCCGCTAAATGTTTCACGGTTTAATCAAGCCCCTGCTATCAGGCAAGACAAATAGTTAGCTCATCTGCATCTATACGAGTCGGAGGCGCCGCAACCAACAAAGCATCGATATTTTACTTTAACTTCCTTACGAGGATAATAAATGTATCGACTCGTAGCTTTCAAGTAATCAGTTCATCAGTAGGCAATAAATTAAATAGTCCTTTGTAAAAATCATAAGTATTGAAAGCGGGTTTAAGCAAAGCAGAGGTCGGCCGGCTAGTGCTCAATCGCGCTAATGGCAAGAACCGCAAGCGCAGTCCCCGGGGACATACTAACTAAATATGTAATGGTTATTCGAAGCGGTCTCGCTACACTTAGGCCCCACTTCAAATTGACCAGATAAAGTTACGTGCACGCTTCAAATACAATTCACATACTTAGTTTGCTTGCTATTTCATTTCTTATTCAGGGTTCCTAAATAAGTACGGGCACAGAAAGAGTCTTTGTGGTTTGTGTGTCTCGTCAATACAGCCCCACAGAGCATAACTAATCGGCACGCGCCCCGCCCACAAGTTCAAAAGAATTTCCAGAAAGTGCGAGTGCAGTAAAACAACTTTTGAGCCTTATTTTCTCGTTCCGAAATTGCAGTGGGTTTAAGCGAGATTTCATTTGTATGGAAGCCGGTATAATCTGGAATAATACCGCAGTAGCGGCGCGGGCCTTCAAAGACGCCACTCGTCCGCCGCCGCGCGCCGCGTTTGGCGCCTGTAATGAGTTTTTTTAAATGCGCAACACATTCATGCACCATGTCGAGTTTCACTGGATTTAATGTAGTGCAAGTGCAGTTTACACAGCCGTATGATTCTAGAATGAAGTCCTTTAATAAACGGATAAGTTCCCGCGGCATTCACTCTAGTTTTATAATAATTAAGTCTTATTTTATTAATAACGTTTATCTTTCAGAAATGAACCATAACAGTCGTCCGCTCGTCTGATGTGCGGAATGAAATCCAGCTGAAGCCGTCTTGATTACTGCGACCCGGGCGCCGCCGCTGCTCGACGGTTCAGAATTGGACGGATTATGAGGAATTTAAAGGGCGATGACAATTTGAATATGAACAAGAAAAGTATCCTCTAAAATTAGATTAATTTTTCCCTTTTTGTGACACAAAGGTCTTGCATTCTCAACTAAAAAGACACTTTAAAGCGTCTGTCATATTTGTCCACAGAAAGGAGACTGATTAGAATTTCTTTGTTGTGTTGACGAATGACAATAAAATAAATTACTTTCATGTGGACCTTCATAATGCTTTGTCGTTTCTTAACCCAAGTTGTTCAACATTTTACCATAAATGACAACAATACAAAGGAGTTTTCACATCTGAAAATAACGATGCGTCCTCTCATCGAACAATGAAGAGCAAAGGAAAAAGAAATTTGTCATACGTTTGACAAAAATCGTAGGGTTACGTATAATTGAGGTAAAGAGTAGCGTGCGGGGTCCGAGGTCGCGGAGGCTGCGAGCGGAAGGAAGGCGCAGCTAATTACCAGCGTCGCGTCGCCCGGAGCGAGCCAGAGCGAGCATCCTCTTGCGAGGGAGACACGCTGAAAGCAGAGGAAGTCTACCTACTACACACCACTCATAACACATCGCACATATATTGTATACAACATAATAATCGCAAAAACTGTTCGTACCACTCAAAGATTTTCCACATTTTTCTTTTAAACATTCGGAGTGTGTGAATCAACCCCAGTCCCACTGTATTACTTCGTAGAAAGACGTACGTGATTCCAGCTATCCTAAATTGATGTTAAATCGCTTTTTGTTTACGCATTCAATCCCAGAGCAATTTCTCAGTTAGGGAAACAATCTAATACAGTCGCTGTCTTTTATGTTCCAGGGGAAATAATTTAAAAATCATTTACGATTTGTGTATGTTTAAAATGTATGATTCAGTGTTGGTTTTTCATTGTGGCTTTGCTCGCCTACAATGAATTATAAGGCTATGATTTTAAAACACGAACGAATTAAAAGTAACTTCACTATCATTAATCTTGATGTCGTAGCTAAGTGCTACGAATGTCTACGAACATGCTACGAAGCTGCTACGGAGGTGCTACGTAGGCCCCAAACAGTTTGCCTTGATAGAGCCTACGAAGGCAAGCCGCGGCTGCGAGGCGCGAGGGAAGCCATTCATAATATTGTAATAACGGCTTCCAGCAGCAGTTATTCCGTGCTTAAACGTTTTACTGCGGTCATTATCTACCCGCTGAAAGGATATGCAGGCGATAAATTGTAGAGTGTTACCTACACGTACACGCGGATCTACGCTCACTTACTATCTGAAATCTAATCGCCATCGCGCATTTAGAAGGAAACATTTAATGTTGTAATTGACAATTCTGGATACGGATCTTGAAATATAGACGTGTAACAGTAGATATAACTGTTTTTTTACATTTCCCGACACTAATTTTGTGCTGGGACACAGGCCTCCTCTCTGTGAGAGGGAATGGGCCGTAATGCACCACGCGGGCCCAGTGCGGGTTGGTGGATGTGACATGACTTCATATTTTTGGTTCTAGGACATGTAGGTTTTTGCCTTCACCGTTTTGAGAGCAGTGGGGTCTCTCAAAATATTTTCAATACAAAAGTAGAATTAAACACCTGCTATTAGGTCGCTGAACAGCATCGACATGTTCAGGGTGCATTTAACCACTTTTTAACAGATCTCATCATCACCACGCATCATCACTGATTAGCAGATCAGATCAGAATCTGCTAAACAGTATTTAATCTATGTAATAATATGTTACAATGTTTTTATAAATAAGAATCCTAGACTGCCAACAAACTAAACTACAACAACATACAGCCAATTCCTTTAGCACAATAAACCAGCCAGTATCACAACACAGCTCCTATTGCCAACGTATTTTTAAATCGTATCATATTTCCCGTATCTTTGTACTAAAATAGATATCTCAATGGCACATAAAGGGAACGCGCCTTTCCTTTGGCAATAAAGAGAGCATTTAATCGAAGCTTATCTGGCCGGAAGCATTCATTAGATGATTGCACCATTACTACTGGACTCTTTTCCGACTGACTCCGCCTTAGGACTTTTATTTATTTAGGAGATATGAAAATTACTTTGATGGAATTACTTTTAGTGTCTAATTGGGGTGAGTGGAACTTGCAGGTATGCATCCTGGGTTAACAACTTAACTGCCAGACAATGAGACGCAATAGAAAATATATTGGTTGTGAGTCACCTGAAGAAAAAGGAAAGAAATATATTTATTTGTGACCCGCACAGGAGATGAGAAATAAGCATAAAATTAAAAACAATAACAAGAAAACAGGAAAAAAACCTGGCAGTTGAGTGTTAATAGTACATTATGGTACAAGTGTGTAATGTTGGTGATTACCGCTGAGACGCCATTGAGCCCGAGCCGTTAGGTAAGGGTCTTAAGAGAGCCGAGGACGGTAATCATCAATACACACGTGTATCATACGACGTTTTTCAACACACTTGTGAAGAAAATAATACAAAAAAAACATTTCCAACAGTGAAAACGAGTTATGAAATTTTTTTTCGCAATGGCGGGCAAAATTAATCAGTTTTCATATGCGCGCGCATCTAACCATGGCGATCGGCCATAGACTAAAAATAATGAGTTATCTTTATTTTGGATTTTCGCGAATAGCGTTTTAGCCACGTACAAAATGGAGAATTTCAAGTTATTACAGACAAAAACAAAAGTTATATTTAAGTGAAAGTTTTATTTATTAAACACGTACAAGTTGAAATTATCTATTTAAATACGAAGTTGCATTTGTACTATTGAGCACGATCTTTTTTGTATCGAAACTTTTTTAAGAACAAAGCAACTCAACCAATAAATTTTAAAAAAAATCTCTTTATCTCACTTGTGAATAATAGTAATGAAAAAGTCACAGTTTGATAACAGGTGTCATTATGTGCCTGATTGCGGTGAAATTAGAGCCACTTTATGAGCAAGTGTGTTGAAAAATAGTTTTATTGTCCGATAGTAAATAAATACTTGTCCAATATTTTTTTTGATACTCTAGTATCAAAAAAAATATTGGACAAGTATTTTTTGCTTTATATAATAAATAAAAAATTTCAAAGACAAAGTGCATCAAAGCAATTTTCGCGTAACTTCTATGTAAAAAGTGTACCTACAAGTTCAAGTGTGTGGTACACTTTTTAACTAGAATTTACGCGAAATTGCAATTGTTAACTTTAAAACTTTCGCGTTTCATAATTGAGAAACAATATACCACGGGTATTTAACGCGACGATTTTTTTTTTCCACGGTCGTTGCAACACAGCCGAAATGTCGGGTGAAATAGGTAAATAAATAAATCGAAATCATCGCGTTAAATACCCGTGCTATATTGTTTCTCAATTTCAATTGTTTACGTAACAAAAGAATAAAAAAACTTTTTGCAAAAAAATACTACCGACTTCCAAATACAGAACTACAAAGTGAAAAATAACTTAATTTTTTGAAGTCGGTGTCTTTCGTAGGTACCATTTTTTTGCGTTATGGACACCGACTTCATAAAATTAAGTTATTTTTCACTTTGTAGTTCTGTATTTGGAAGTCGGTAGTATTTTTTTGCAAAAAGTTTTTTTATTTTTCACTTTTTAGTTGTACGTACCTAATAGGCAAGTTAGTAAGGGAACTATTTCGCCAGAATAGATTTCATGAAACTTGAACATAACCGGTGAAATGAGAGGTCTGCTTACCCCTTAAGAGTGAACTGGCGTGATGTTATGTTATGAAATGTTATAAACAACAAACATACATGCGATTGCAGCAATCCCGAGAGATTTGCCTTTATTTATTGAAGAGTTCTGTTGTATATCTCCGAAGTTCTTCATCAGATCTTCACCAAACTAAAATGGGACCAATTTCGGAACATACTTTTTCAAACAAAAAAAGAATTTTCAAAATCGGTCCACAATTGACGGAGTAATCGGTGAACATACAAAAAAAAAAAAAAAAAAATCAAACTTGAAGTCGAACATAGAACCTCCTCCTTTTTGGGAAGTCGGTTAAAAAACGGCCAAGTGAGTGTCGGACTTCGCACATTTAGGGTTACGTACCAAAGAATTAATCAGATTTATTAATTTTAGCTAGTAAATTATACGAATAATAAACAAATGGACAGACGGACAGATGGACAGAAAGATGGACACTGGAGTGACAGCAATAGGGCTCCGTTTGGATCCTTTGAAAACAGAACCCTAAAAAGGACTAAATAGTTGTTTTAGGATTGTACTCTATTGTAATTCTTACTGACTTCACACAGTTTTAAGAGTTTTAATTTGCTAATCATCATAGTTTTACCCAACTAACGATTCAAAATTAATATTATACACAGTTGGAGTGACTTTTATTTGACCTGCACAACCCATTTGCTACTGAGTGCTTTAACTTTTGGTTTCAGTATCGTGAGGTGAAACTTTTCAGGCACCCGACTGCATATAACATAAAAGTCTGCATGGTGTTCAAAGTTAGGTTGTATAATGAAAACATTTTCAGTTATCAATACAAACTGCCGAATGTACGGTAGAATCAATTTTTATTCCTTGTATATTTTAATGTACCTAAGGCGCAGGACACATAGAAATGGCGTCGGGCGCGGATATGGCACGGGCGGCTTCCCATTTCATTCAAATTTGACACAAAATGCATGGCAATAAAGCGCAATTTAGGACACACGGTATGTCATTAATCGGACGTGGTTATGACGCGCCATTTCGGCGCCCGCGCCTGGTCAATTTGCGCTTTATTGCCATGAATTTTTTGTGATATTTGAATGGAATACGAAGCTGCCCGTGCCATGTCCGCGCCCGACGCGATTTCTATGTGGCCTGCGCCTAACGTTCAAAAGTGCCGCTTGGTGGCCTAGTTGAAATAAAATATATATCTATGTCTTTGAAACAAAGAAGAAACTATCAACTTATCAAATTATTACTTATTAAGTAAGAAGGTAATAAAGCGGCAATATTAACAAAATAGGTTTTCTCACTACCCGGTACGGTATCGGACCTAAATCAACACGACAGAGCACCGGTGTAGATGTTCTTGTAAATAGATGGAGAGCAAATATAAGAAGTTGTGGAAACGGCGGGGAATCCGGACCCCATTGTATGCGGACTCGGAAAATATTGTTCAACATACCCCATCGATGTCTCGCTGTTTTCATTGCTACTAATAACTGTCTTTATTATTGAGCTTTGACGAATTATTCACAAGGGTGGTGGCGCAAATTTTTTTTTACGGTTTATGTACAGACATCAGCTGTAAACCAACTTTGAACAAATAATTTATATGTAAGCTAATTCTATAATTATAAATTAAAAGCTGGCCACTACTGCACTAAACTAATACTTTATAAGGACTAAACTAATATACATCAATTCTTACTTATTTTTAACCGACTTCCCAAAAAGGAAGAGGTTCTATGTTCGACATTATGTGTGTATTTTTTTTTGTGTATTTTCACCGATATTTCCGTCAATTGTGGACCGATTTTAAAAATACTTTTTTTTGTTTGAAAATATGTTTCGAAATTGGTCCCATTTTAATTTGGTGAAGATCTGATGAAGAACTTCGGCGATATACAACAGAACTCTTCAATAAATAACGGCAATCTCTCGGGATTGCTGCAATCGCATGTCTGTTTATTGTTTATACCATTTCATAACATAACATCACGCCAGTACGCTCTTAAGGGGTACGCATATCTCTCATTTCACCGGTTATGTTCAAGTTTCATGAAATCTATTCTGGCGTTATAGTTACCTTACTGACTTGCCTATTACGTAGGTACAACAAAAAGTGAAAATAAAAAATAAAAATTTGCAAAAAATACTATTACTTTCAAATACAAAACTACAAAGTGAAAAATAACTTTATTTTTTGAAGTCGGTGTCTTTCGTAGGTATAAATTTTTTGCGTTATGGACACCGACTTCAAAAAATAAAGTTATTTTGCACTTTGTAGTATTTGGAATATTTGGAGTATTTGCACTGTATTTGGAAGTCGGTAGTATTTTTTTGCAAAAAAAGTTTTTATAAGTGTCTAATTCCCATACAAAAGAATCACAAACGTGTGCACTACTTTTGTTCATTCCACTATATGTCTCCGAACAACGGGTGCATACACTACAGTCTATAATTATTTGCAAAAAATCAATAGCTCCCGCAAAAATAGCATCAACGTAAAATCGCAGCAATATGAGGCAAGCAGTTCAAAAGTGGTGCATAGCAGAGCGAGCGGAGCGAAGCCAGCGGCCACCGCGCGCCGGCAGGTGGCTTAAATTACCGCATTTGTTACACGTTTACACGAAACTGTATCAATATTTCATGCGGATTTACACGAGCTATCGCGATGCTTTGCATTTTGCTATCCTTAAAATATCTACGCAGCTTTTGATTGCAAAGTGAGCAATAAACACCCTCCGCTTTAATTTATCGCAGTCGGAACTTCACGATTTGCCAACTAGAATTAATACGCTCTTATAGTCAACTATTATTTCAATAAGACAGCGCGCTGAATCTCTACAATGACAACTCACTCAAATGTAAACGCGAACTATTTCCATAAGAAAGGCATTGCGAAAGTTTTTCAATTTTCAAGTGACGCAGGTATGATGGAGAACTTTGGCTTCGGACGCACGCCGCCGAACCGCCGCCGCACCGCAACCGCACCGCCGCCACGCCGCCGCCGCTGTACCCAACTGAAAGGTGATATTGTTTTACATGCATGCTACTCAACTTGTTCGAAATTCTTAATAGTTTGTATGAGCAATAAAATTATAACTTTTAAAACATCCTTGTCTTTTTTAATCAAAAGTAAGAGTGTGGTCGTGGTGGCACAGTGGCTAAGACCTCGCCTCTTGTGATTGACGTCGTGGGTTCTAATCCGGGCAAGTACTTATGTGACTTTTTCAAATTCATATTACTTTCTGAGGTTGGACATCACAGGCAACGGTGAAGGAAAAAATCGTAAAGAAACCAGGACTTATATAGTTAAAGTAAGTCTGAAATAGCCAAGTCAGAGGACTGTGGGGTGCCCAGAGTCAGCTTAATAAACTCTGACACCAGAGGTGGCCACATACTCACACGAAAAAGAAAGAAAGAAAAAGGGTAGGAGAACACCTACTTGCTTGTAGAAGTACTTACGAAAAAACCTACCTTATTTGGGTACACCACCTAACCTAAACACATATTACTACGTACATCCTATAGCCTCAACATTCCTGAGCCGTTTCTCTCTATTCTAGGCCTCCAAACACGTCACGATTTCTTATAATTCAAGTAGCTGCCATTAAAGTCTGTCACGTCACTAAAATACTAACAGATACAATTTAAATAAATTCATTCAATCTATTCTGTTCAGATAATATTCATTTTCAAATCTACACGAAAATAAAAGACCAAAATATGATTTAAGCTCTAAAATAGGGTAGAATTACACGACGCTCCGTCTTTTCAATATTTTTTCTTCGTTCTAACAATGTCGTGGAGCGCACTTTTATTTAAATTGATAATAGCTTGTAGGTCCGGATGGGGGCGGGAGGCGACATTATGCAGCATCACGCGGGGATCACGGGGATTGTTTCCTAAAACAGGATCGAGTGGGAGAGCAGGGCCTGAATTAAGCGGAAACTGAAACAAATCGCATTCGCTTCTCTCTTTTTGAAACATCTCACTCGCAAACATAAAAAATAGAACAGTATTTTTTTATAAAAACCACTGTTATTGTCAATAAATCCATGGGTTTCCAAGTTTAGAACTCAATCCCAACACAAAGACCCTCCACGCCACATCAGGTACGTGTTCTTTATCAAAAAAACAATCTGAGGACTTCACTAACATTGCCCTTTTCTCTTATACTTATCTAAAAATGCCGGCGTGGGTGTCCCCCGGGGCTGACATTTATCAGCTCAATAAAACTTCCATGAAAACATTCAGTGACATCCAATATGATTTCATCGCTGTTTCCAAAAATCCCCAAAAAAAGGACATGAAATATTCCGGATTATTATTCGCTCGCTACTTTGTTATGGACACGTAAACTTTTATGTTGAACCTAAGCAGTATTTGAATTCTCTTTTATATTGGAAGGCAGACAGTGGTGTGTGACGGTCGTGATCGTAAAAAATAAATATACATAAAGTTTGACTATCAAAATGTGTTTACGAATTCGTTATTCCAAGTGTTTGCTTTGACCAGTTGGTAGACAAAAATATTATACACCACATAGAAATACTGACTATATTGTGTATTATGGGAAGGAATCAATAATTCACACGCAGCTAAATATAGGGTACAAACGCAAACCGATGAATCCTACCGTGTTCCAAAATTCAATAGTCATATCTCAAGAACGTTAGACCGGAGCCGGAGCGCGGCACGAGGAAGGTATCACAGAGGTAATTACTGTTGTCAGGGTCGTGTCCGCTTTAATTATTTACAAGTTTATATGAACGTGTCAGTTAATGACACGTTAACGTTAACTAGACTTGGTAATAGAGAGGAGCCCAGCTGTATCCAGAGCGTTGTCGAGTTATGTCCCGCGCGAGACAGGCGCCCGATTAAAAATGCAACACTTCAAAACGAGCTGGATTCGGCAGCGCCGCCCCGTCGCTCGCGCAGCCAGTGTTGTTATGACGCTGGAGCAGACAGCTCGCTCACACTACACGTGTGTGCCACGGCCAGCGCGAGTGCCTGATGCAGTTGTTGTGTGCTGTGACATGTGACGGCAAGTTATAATTATACCGTCCGAAGCAAGTCAAATCTGAAAAGTGCATTAAAAATACAGTGTTAATAAGTGCAGACGAAACTTTTCACCGAATTGTGTCACAAAAGCCAATTTGCTAAGTTTACAAATTCAAGCGTTGACGTGGGATAAAGCGCGCCATTTATTTTTAAACTATCAGCGTCAGATCGATCGGCGTGCTGGTACCTACTGACATTCATAAAACAGAAACGCGGCCAGCGAGAAACAGGAACGCTGCAAACGTCGGTATTTTATTTACGTGGAGAGCACAGCGATACCCGTTCCGCTTCTATTTTCGCACTATATCGTTTATTATGAGGGCCGACGGTGACGGCGGCTCGGTGGCATGGGCGCACTGAGGGCGGGCAGAGAGAGCGCAGGCCACTCCACTGCCTGATATTATATTCTGGAGCACGCCGCCTCACCTCGCTTCGCGCCAGATATTTCGAGTGTTGCTTCCACCACCTATGAATTTACCTAGTCTCAGTCACAGCACACGCCCGGTGCAGCCGGCCGCATCGCTCAATTAATATAAACGATACTGTTTGCTTCCGACACTATATCTGAAATATTGCTGTTTAGCATCTAAAGTTATGTTTGGAAAGTCATGGTTTTAATGGCCCGACAGCAAATGAAATAGTGAAAAGTTAATGTTAAAATAAAGTTCATCAGCTGTGTGCTTCATGTGTTTAATTAAGTGCGTAAAACACAGCTATCATACAATTTGCATACCCGATGCCAGGCGGGCCAACCACAGCGGGCGACGAGACACCGCACCGGTATGTCTGACTACGCGGGACGCGCTATTATTTTTATTTCACACAATCCCAACTAACTATTAATTAAAGGAACTCGTGTAAAATCCTGTAGTTAGTTACTATGTTTTTTTTTAACATGAACCTATACTTGTTTATATTTTTCATCTTTGCTTTAGAATCTAAAGAAACAACTATTGATCACTAAATAAAATACTTCATCAGCACTCTTTTTAGGTAATGTTTCCGAATCTAACAAAGTTTTTATAGATACATTATTAATTTCCAACTCAAAGATGGTAAAACCAGATCAATGTCCGTAATATCAATATGTGGTACAACTCAAAATTCTCGGCTAGAGTGGCCTATTGTTCTGTGAAAAGCTTCCCCCACAAAGCCTGCTATACCGACGCTAACATAGATGCAATAACATACCTACTATACTTACCACAGAACTTAGGAGATTCATACCATGATATAAAGTACTTTTATCATAGTAAGGATCCCGCATGTACTGACGTCTATAATGCACATATAATTGTTGATTTTAAAGAATTCTCTTTTCATGTGGTGTTGAAAATACGTTTATGCCAAGACAATTATGACAACAAAACTCTTTTTATTTAGTTGCACTAATTTACTACGATAACCATCAATTTGCGAAGCTTGGGATAGAGATTTCCAATATATAAAGTACCTATGTACTTCAATAACATAGTGAACTAATAAATTATTTCGATATTTGCAATATAAATCAATCAGTATTACACTGTACTCAATGTGACTTTTTCAAATTCATATGTTCTTTCTAAGTTTATCTTGGACATCACAGGCAACGGTGAAGGAAAACATCGTGAGGAAACCTGGACTTATATAGTTAATGTAAGTCTGAAATAGCTAAGGCAGAGGCCTGTGGGGTTTTCCAGAGGCGGCTTAATTAACTCTGACACCAGAGGTGGCCACACCTCACACGAAAAGAAGAAGAAGACTGTACTCTCGTACTTAATTAAATTAAAATGTATCAAAGACATTCCACAATAAACTTCGAAAGAAACCGGGAGATACTCTTTAATGAATATAATTCAAGTAATAAGCGCAGCAGTTTATTTTAGACTTGCGCAACAATAAAAATTGGAAATGTAATTTAAATACCCAGTCATCGAGAATAATTAGGCTTGAAACAAGAGTGCATTTCTAAGTTTTGGTCAATCATAAATAATTATGCGCTGAATGCATTTGTTAGTTCACTTTGAACTAAAAATGTAAATAGGTCATACGGGCCGAGCTTGCGCGCATAATCAATTCATCTACCTTTATCTGCTTCTTGGATTTATGAATTCATTGTTTCCTTATTTGGGATTAAAATAGCGAAGTCTGAGCTAACAAAAAATAAGCAAACTGGTACTGAGAAACAATTGAGAGTGCGAATCGATACTTTTAGTATGAGATCCCACTGCAAAAATCAGGAGGTAATTTTGTTTTTGGTAAAACTTGATTTCTAGGAATCATTCTTGATAGTCTTATTAGAATAATTTTATTACGGGAAGGTTGCCTGGCCGAATCTTGCCGCAAACAGTATTTTTTATTACTTTGCCCTACACTATGAATTTCTCCTGTATCGTGGGGCCGTATGCAACATAAGCTAGCTCTTAATTAGCCGCCATTAATAGGTTTAGCAAATAAACTGGCCACCCACATGTTATGGCTAACTGAGAGCAGGCAACTATACTTTTTTTTTCCTATTTTCTACACCTTTCCTAAAATTAAAATTAATATATTTGGGGTTAACTATCACACTCATCACCCTATCACACTAATATTATAAAGGCGAAAGTTTGTGAGTGTGTGTATGTCTGTTTGTATGTTTATTGCTTTTTTACGCTCAAACGGCTGGACGGATCTAAATGAAATTTGACACAGAGATTGATTATAGTCTGGAATAGTACAAACAATACTGTTTATCCCGGCAATATGTTCCCTTAGGATAATTTTCGACATAAACGCAGGTGAAGCCGCTGGCACAAGCTTAGTCAAATATAAATTTCAATTTATTTAATTACGCTAATTGCAGCAAGATATTTCCAGGCAACTATGCAGCAATATATTCTACTATCAAATATCATTCATGAAAATTAAGTTTGATCAAAAACCCTAATTCTTGCAGATTTCTGCAGTCGGATCTTAGGCTATTTACAGTTTTAGATTAGTCTACCATTTGTTTAAATAGGGCAGCTAATCTATACAAGATTTATTTAGATCAGAGATGGTAGTGCCGAATCCTACGATCAGAATTATATTACTATAATATTCACAGCTGAAGAATGTACAA